>VZRO01002404.1:37487-86664 GCA_013397915.1 Daphoenositta chrysoptera
GGCAGCGGCGGGAGCAGAGCGAGCCGCGGGCACCCTCTGCTGCCGCCCAGCCCGCACCCACCGCAGCCTCCCGCGGCCGCCGCCTCGCCCGCTGCTGTGCGCCCTCAAGAGCTCCTCTCCGCAGCGCTTCGAGAGCCACCCCTCTACCAACCACATCCCTCTGCCCTATTACCTGCTCTCATGAGGTCTGCACAGACCTCACTCTCTGGAATTTCCTCTTCCCTGCGGACAGAGCCACCACAGACCTGATCACCGGCACCCTCCTTCCTCTAACTAGGGGATGGTGCTATGCAGGGTCAGGATTTGGACTCGATGATCCTCGTGGGTCCCTTCCAACTCAGCATATTCTGTGATTCTGTGAAAAACAATCCCGAAGCCTCCTCATGTAGTAATCGTTAAAGACAAAAATTCCCAAAGGTTCCTGTACATTTTACCATCCCTGCTGTATGACCAGCCACCCAATCATCACACATGCCTTTCATGCAAAAATGCTGGAATAGGACCTTGTCCTCAGGGGATCATCTGCAGGTGCTGGAAACAAAGGGTAGGTGTGCAGGCAGAGCAGGTGAGAGATGCTAACACAGGAAGATTCACATATCCTGATATATGCTGTGTACTTTTGATTAGGTTTGGTAGGCAATGCACCACTAAGACACACACACAGACCTTATGCTGATCTAGTAGCAGATGTCCCTGCTAATTGCAAGGGATATTGGACTAAGATGACCTTTAGTGAATCCTTCCAACCCAAAACATTCTATGAGCTCGTCCCATTCAAGAGGGACAAAAATTTGAGCTCACCCTCAAGCTGTCTGAGTTGGTCTGGCAGAAGGCTCTGCACAGGTATTGACCAGCAAAACCAATATTGCTGCCCATCTAGGCTAGGAACTGCACATTGCCAAGTCTCCCTTTTACCTTCTTTGCTGTCCACTGGTTTTCCTTCTTCCCAGATACCACCCTTCTTCCAGGTTTTGCAAGCCTTCCTTTTTCTTATATTAATTTTCCTTATATTGATTTTCCTTATGTGTGTGCCCCTTCCTTCTCTGATGTAGGAAGTTTATGGCGGAAGACTGAAGGAGGAGAAAGCAATTCTCAAGAATCAAGTGGACAACATGGGCAATAAGGAGAGGGGCTAAGAAGATGGCTGTCCTGGGAAGGACAGGTTGGAAGGAAGAATTTCTCTAGCGGTTCCTAAGGATTGTTTCCTTCAAGCTGCCTGATGTCATGGAAGCCAGAGTATGAGCAATCCAGTTCATGTAAGCCTTTTTTTCTGGGCAAAACATTATGTACTTGCTTAACAGCCCATAAAGTAAACATAAATGCCTAAGCCCAAGAATGTCATTTCAGCTAGGAGCATCTGTATCAACATCATGGTGACTTTGCTTGCCTCCTGTTACTGTGTCCTTGAGGTATATACATATATTATTTTTTATTCATCTTCACGAGTTTGGACAAGCACTGTACCCAATGCTCAAAAGTCACTGTAGCTCCAACTCTAAAGCACAGAGAGTATGTGAGATCAAACAAGGTAAATTTTGAGCTTGTAACAATTAATTTTTTAGCTTTATTCAAAAGTAGAATAAGCAACATTAATTCAGGAAAGCTAGTTACCATGTAATAATACCTAGGGCCCACAACTGCTTAATAATTTAGAGTAACCTTTGCATCCAGTGCCATGAATTACACTCCAAAAAGAAGAGTATACAGTCAAATCAGTTAGTTCAGCTTGAAGTATCTCAGTCCTGATCCAGGATTTATGCCTGTATTTAAATCATATTCCCTCAGTCTACATTTCCATCTCCAGTGAGAAGTGCCCATCTGCCTCAAGCCACGCAGAGCTAAGCCCAGTACAGCCTTAGCTGTGCATTCCAGTCCGGGACTCATGTTTCCTGTATGATGTGCATGTGTCTCCTCCACACACATCAGTCCTGTCCAAATAATACTGCAACCCTGACTGACCTTTCAATATTAATGACAACACACTCTAGAAAACACTTGGAGAGAGATTTTCAAAGCAGCTGAAAGAGATAGATAGGTATCTAGTGGGATTTTCAAATGTGACTAAACAGGCCAATTGGCTGACTCCCACTGCTTTCATGAAATCAGTAAGAGTTTAGTACCTGACATCTTCAGTCATGTTTGGAAACCTTGCCACAAGCATCTGTGAAAAACTAAGAATTTCGGGACATTTGGTCTTACAGATGAGGTCTGCTCAGGCACGCAGTAAGGCAAACAAACAAAAAATTCTTCCCAAAACTGGGTAGAGCCTACCTAGTACCTAGTACATCAGAGTGCTCAGAAGAGCTGGGCAGCTCTAGGCAAGACGTACTGAACCAGCTTTAGCTTTTTCCATATGCCTTGTATCTTGGATTCAGACCCAGCAGAAACTGGGGTAGCACTATTTTAGTGAAGCTGGATCATCCTCAAAGCACCTACATACAAACAAGAATAAGAACTGGTTCTTGATGCAAGTTGCTGAAGCCATCCTGCTCTTCAGATTATTTCTTCACAGCCAGCCTGGAGGTTGGTAGCAGCCTGGCCCTTTATTTTCTAAGCATATTCAAACAACTTTAGTCAAAATCCACCAGTGTCAGTGGACATCATTCCTTTATCTTCAGAGTTGTTCAGTCCCTTACTGCATTATTTCAGAGTCAGTTCTGCAGTTCATGCACACATAATTCTCACACAAGTAGTCTCCTTCTGCTTAAGATGATGGCCTTTCACTCAGAAACATATTTTCTTGTAAAGCTGGAGTGATGAGTGGAGAACACCTGCATTTGGAACAGCTGCTTCATGTACTTGTTTCCGAAAGAAAAGGAAAAAAGAAAGGCTCTGCATCTCCACAAGTTGTTCCCCCCTCCTACCCTGGTAACCTGGAGCATCTCTACCAGGTAGCCTGCAACCTGCAGCTACATTCCAGAGGCCTCACACCTGGGAGTGCCAACAAACTGTGGGTTGTGATGTGTTCAGCCTCATTTTGCCTGCCACTCCACAGGCATTGCAGGTGGACTACTCTTCCCTGACAACCTCTTGAACAAAAATTTTTACCCCTGCCACCACAGACAGATAAAGACTTGCAAGAAGTGCAATTTTCAGTAAGCCAGTTCTGGTTCAAGAAGTATTTGTTCATATATGCATGGTATGGCTGTCTTCATGGAGAAACTTCCATTTACCTTAAATGTTACATCAAACAAAAGCTTTTCTGTGTTTCTTAATTTCAGTCTGCTGTAGAAATCACAGTTCACCGCTGAACTCATTACTAGCATGTGAAAAATATTTTGGGAGGTCACATCACACAGGTCTTCCCCACAAATCAATGCACTGAAAAAAGCACCATGCATATTGCTTATCCCTTATGCACAGATCTGGATTATTCCAATTTGACCTTTGATTCATTTTAGCCACATGGTCAAAATGATCCATGTTAATCTGTCCAAAATTGTCTGCCCTTCTGTCCCAAGCTCACACTTGCATTCAGAACCAGAGACACATACCAGCACTGATCCTCATCTTCTGGTCACTCTGAGCCAAGCCCCCACCTCCAGCAGTATTTGCATTCAGGCTGGAAGAGGAGGCATCACGCTGGTGGGGAGCTTGATGTGAAGCTCCACATTTACAACCCTGTCACCAGACTAAATCAAGCGGTATGCCGGCCATAACACTGTCAGGAAGGTAGGGAATGCCGTTCTGCATCTGATTAAGAATGATATATTCAGTCAACCCACATAATAATGTTGTTTTAGGACTAAAATGAAAAACTACTGGCAAATGCAATAATCTTTTCTTTCAAATGGTGAAGAGGATATGCAAATACACCCAGAGTATAAAAACCTAGCGATCCTTATGATACAGGATCCTGGGATCAGGACAGGGATGCTTTACAGCCTGTGTGCTCTGCCTTTTGCCTCCTATTTGTTGTTTAGGCTTAGCAATAGAGCTGTGTGGGATGGGATATTTAGGAATTGTCACCACACGAATGACATATGGGTGCTGCCTGGCTCATGGCATCTTTATGATGGTGTGACTTCTAATCCAGACATATGCAGATTAGCAGCGGGTTCAGTCATGCTGAAAGCATCCAGGGCTTCCTTTTAAGCACCGATCCCTTTCTGACTGGCAGCGATGTGACTGTCAGCTACTGTTTCCTGATGTCTCCCTCACATGACTCCCGAGAGCCGCGGTACACCGCGCTCGGATGGCTATCTCATTTCCAATCAGTGTACTGTGGCAGCCGACAGTAACGGGGGTTTCTGTTCCTGGACGGGTGCCACAGTGTACTTGGAGACATTTGCTGCTTGCATGTGAGTTTTGGAATCCCCTTTTACAATCAGGAGGTCTATGGAAAAAGAAATCCCTACCACAGCATGAACATAATACTGGCTCTGCGTGATGCCAAAAGCATTAATCTCCTTCAGCCTTAAGGCCGTGTGCCTATGGATTCCAAATGTCCCAGTTCACTCAGCACATTTCTCTCGACCTTATGCATGATTTTTTGATAATTATAACTACACATGATAGCATGCTACACTCTTTTAGTTATGAAACTGAAGCTTCACATTAGTAGAAAAATTCAGGTAATTTTTTTAAACCATGCATACGAGAATGGAGAAGCCATTATCATGGGCTGCAAACCTGATAGTACAGTAGCTTCTAAATTTGGGGATGAGTTGCCTTTACCTCGGAAAAATGACACTCCAGTTTAAATAAAAATATCCAAGTTTGATTTTCATTGAAAGTCCATGGATCTCCGTCTGTAACTCTCACTGGCAGTAGAGCCTCCACCTCACTTAATTCATGCCAGGACTCCACTTAAAACGTTTATAAATGAGGAACAGGTGACTAAATGCTATGTTGAGAGGCACAACAGAAATGCTTTTGACAGACAATACAAGGCAAATGGTAGAAGAGAAGGGGAATGGCTTTAAACTGACAGAGGGTAGGTTTAGATTAGATCTTAGGAAGAAATTTATTACTGCGAGGATGGTGAGGCTCTGGAACGTGTTGACCAGAGATGGGATGATTGCCCCATTCCTGGAAGTGTTCAAGGCCAGGCTGGATGGGGCTCTGAGCAACCTGGTCTTGTGGAAGGTGTCCCGGCCCATGGCAGGGTGGTTGGAACCAGATGATCTTTTAGGTCCCTTCCAACCCAAACCATTCTATGATTCCATGATTACTTTTGGATTTGTCTTCTGTACCAAGTGCTGAATAGGTTTTGAATTAAAAGAGTAAACCTGCAAACTAGGGCCAGAAATTTTTCTTTCTTTGGCATATTTTGAGACTCTAGATTTACAAACAGTTTATCTCTACAACACCTGTCATGGCAGGGAGTCCATTCAGTCCTGCTGCTGTCACTGTCCCCTCTCTGAAAAGCTGCTTGGCCTGCTGCAAGAGATGCTACAGCATGAAGAGGCAGGAAGCAACAGGCAGCACACAGCTAGTGGGGATGACTGGTTATCCCACTAGGACTTACAACCAGTGGTGGACAAGGCTGGTGTTGCTGTTCATGGGAGCAAAGAGTGAGGTTCCAATTCTAGGGCACAGACTCTACGTAGCAGCAGTGCGTGCATCACACGTTCCCAAAATTAAGACACTGTTCCACGGACAACACATCTGCCTGTCCATCAGTCCTATGTCCAGCACAGCCGGCACACCTGTAAGAGAATACAACTCTTGCCAAGGCTCCTTAGAGGAGAGGAAGGAAGGAGAAAAACAGAGATGCTTGCACACTGTAATTTTATTTCCTTTACAGTCTCCCACTGAATTACTTTTTTAACCCTTTTTTTGTATCATTCACAGCATGTGAATACATCAGTGTCACTGTCCCCTGGTTGTCCATTGAGCATAATTAAGACACTCAGACTGCTGCAGAGAAAGGAATCAGAGGTGATGCCAAGCAAATGTTCTTAAAACAGACCACTAGAAACTGAATCCATGTTTTGTTGCCTCCAGTCTGGGCACGGCAGAGTGGCTTCAGTTATTTGGCAGGTCATGAAGGCCCAGCAAATTTACGAGCCTTAAGGAATGTAGCACGGATGAGATCAATGTGATCGTACAAAGACTTGTGAAAAGTCAATACAATTTATGTTTTGATACTGAAAGATCTCCTTTCTGTTGAACTTTCCAAACAACTATAAAACATGCAAATTCAATCACATGGTTAATAAACACTGCAGGAAAATTACCATTTCTGCACTTTGTTATAAACGCAGTTCTGTAGGACTGATGGAGAGGAAGTTTCAGGTTTCTCACTTTCCTTTGTATTACTAGGTGGGGACCACGCACCGAGATCAGCTGAGTGTGGGTCACAAGAGAAGTGACAGTGAGGTTCACCACAAATCCTCCTGCCCGCCTCTCTGGTCTGCCAGCCATCAGCAGTGTGGGCACCAGACACTTCACCTGGAAGAGACCTGTGGGAGCCACCTACTCCAACACCCTGCTCAAGAAGGGCAACTTCAGAGTTAGACAGTGGCTAATTAACAACAAAACGAAACACAACAGAAACACCAGGGGTAAGTACGTGTGTTGGATGTACAGCATCCAAAGGAGAATTCACAAGAATTTCTTAAGTACATTTTCACTTAATCACTACTTTAAAAACTTCTTTTAATGGGACACTGATTCATGATCAGCTCTCTCAGGTAAATGCACCATACCCAGAAAACAGCAATTGTGAGCTGTTCAAATTTAGTAACAAATTGAGCAAAGGAAACCTAATGCTTTAATCCAAACACAAGCAGCAGATTGAAATCCTGATACCATTATCAAACATAATAATGGCTTTCATGTTCTTTCAGATTTTTATGTCTTTTTTAGGAACTGTAATTTAACCTTGTTATGTAGGAGTTTCTGGGTTTTGGGGGGGTACAGGCTCTCTCCAGATCAAAGCAGAGGCATATGAGGAGAGAACTGAGAGCAAGCATGTGCTCTTGCAGTCGGTGTCAGGCAGCTGAGGGTGACCGAATCTGCTCCTCATTTACTTCTGTACAGCTGGAGAGCTCTAACAGTACTCTGCCTGCTCTGCTCATATTTCCTTTTTACAGGGGACAGACTTAATCAGAAAGCTGGAACAAATTGCACCTTTGGTTAAACCATCATGCATTCTAACCGTTGCTTCCTCTTTCCCGGTATCTGACATCAGAGCCATGCTGTTTGAGGAAGTCACAGTTGCAGCAATTGTTTCTAACCACTGCTCCCTTCTATTTTAGGCTGGCTGAGAATGATCCCATCCCTTTAGACTCTGATTCTGACTAAATACATTTAAATCTGCAACTTTATATCTTTGGTTAAGAAGACCAGAGGACAACAAGACATTTCTGCACAGAACAAAGGAGCAGAAAAGGGAAGTGTGGCTTTAAAAAAAAATTATTTATTTTATATTGATTTGAGATCCTTTAACAACAACAGCACTTTGATTGATGCAAAGTCACAATGAAGTCACAGTAGACTTGGTGTGATGAATGCTCCTTTGACCTTTAGAGATGGTTGGCCTCATTCCCCCGCTGCTGTGCACCTTGGGTTGTAATTTATACCTGTGGCAAAGTGGTTACCAAACCAGCATGGTAGCAGTTTATAGCATCTTGCACAAATCACAACACAAGGAACGAGGCGGGGGAAATCAGGCCCAGTGCCTTCTCCCACAAGGCATCAAAGAGAGGATCTTTTATGATTTACTACAATACCACCTAAGCACCAATCTAAAGCGAGGCCCTGCCAGGCACCCTGCAAACACGGTATAGTGGATGGCCCAATGGCTTGGCTACGGGGAGAAGCTGCTGCTCATTAAATGAAGGTATGTGCAGGGAGAGCGGCTCTTTGAGGCCTGGAAGGAACAGGAGCAATTCATGAGCTCCAGAGCTGACCACAGGCACAGCAGCTATGCAGAGGGGCTGGAACCTTGCTAGTACTCCTCCTAAATCTACCCTCCCAAGGAGATTAGCTTGTGTGGAGACACCTGTGCAAGAGCCTGAGAAACATGCACAAGAATTATGCAGGGGAAGAGGTTTCCATAGTTGTGCACATAAGGTAGGAAGGACAGTGTTGGCCACATATACAGAGCTTTGCTAGATCACTCCTAAGACTGCCTGATTCAGGTTGCCCCAAAGTAGAGGAACCTACCTGTGTCCATGCTGAAGGTCTTCAGGTGTCCCAAATACCTCCTCAGGTGGAGACCAGCTCTGTGCTCTCTGGCATAAAGTCAATCTCCAAAGCCCTCCAGGAGATAAGGGATCCATGATGGAGGTCCTCGGGTCATTTCATCCTCAAGGCAAATGCACCAGAGCCACACTAAAACCTCACCAGGAAGCCCTAAAAAGGGGTCCTGCCTTACTGAATGGTATCCAAGATCACCCAACAGCAGACACAGCTGATCACACACAGGAGTGCCAGGGTTGCAGCAAAGGGAGCTCAATCCATCATCTCATTGCTACCAACTAAGGGCCAAAATCCTCCTTTTCTGAAAGGAGCATTCAGGCTTGAACAGAAAGAAGAGATCTTATACCGAAGGTGTTTTGAACACATGAGCTCCTGGGCCCTCACACAGGATGGCTTTTCAGAAGGTTCAAGGCATCTTGATGGCTTGTCTTCCTCTTTGTGAGGAAGCAGAGGAAGCTGAAGAGCAAGGTCTGGCCAAGGCATACCAAATGAACATACAACTGTGCAGCCCTTTTTCTGTCTTTTAAATATCCTGCAATAACCCAATGTATACCTACAACCCTAATTTTGAAGGTGCCCAAGAGGAACTGGGATTTCACTTCTTTGTAGTGTTGTGACAAGCAAGCTTGTAGGAAACCTGTGTACAATATAGCCCTGGACACCAGTGGCTCCAGCACCAGGCAAGCTATGTGTGAGTCCAGAATATGTAAGGAAATGGAGGGGACAGCTAACCTCTGCTTCCACAGGCTCTCTCTACTTCCAAGATGCCTTCTTGCTTTCACACACACCCAAGGGACAAGTTTATTTAACAGAAACTCTGGAATTACTTAACTTAAACCAAACAGTGGTTTTGAATCAGTTGTTTGTTCCCAGCCCCTACTGCACACCCAGATACGATGAAGCCTATGAGGTGTCTCGAGCATAATTTGGGGCAGTTTGTTCTGTGTGGTCCTTTCAAGAGACAGCACATGAGTCAGCTGGCTAACCACTAGAAAGCAAAACCATACTCCTCATAAGCTTTCAATTAGAGACAGTAAATTAACAAAGCCACAATCATTTCTTAAAAGCTTCTTTTTCAAAGCAAGCCTTTTTCACTGTCCTTTCTGAATTCTTGACAGAATCCTGAGGTAAGGACAAACTTCATCTCCTTGTGAAAGATCAGAGGTTAGAGCAGGGCCAAGTGCAACCTGGAACATCAGGAAGATTTTGGCTAGAAGGTATCTCGAGGTCTCCACTTCTACCACCTACTCAAGGCAGTGCTAGCCTCAAGGCAGATCAAGTTGCCTTGCAAGCTTTCACTGTTTCTGTGGACAGAGATTCTACAATGCTTCAAAGAGACCTGTTCCAGTGTTTCACTAAGTTTCCTGGTGAGGAATTTCCTTTCTACAGTCAGAACTTCCCACCCAGCACCTTGTGACCACAGCCTCCTGTTCTTTTGATCAGCAGCTTTGATAGCAGCCTGTCTATCTTATCTGTAACCTCTCCTTTACATGGTTGAGCTCAGCACTTACATGTCCCCTTTGCCTTTTCTACTGCAGGCCAAATACCCCCAGTTCCCTCAGCTCACCCCACTGTTACACACTCCAGTCTAAGCACAGCAGCATTTTACTCAAAATTACTGACACTACTCCATTCCTGCAGAGGTCAAAACCAATGACCTCAGGACGTCACCCCAACTATTCCAATGATAAAATCATTTGAGGATTTTTTCCTTCATTCTGTATAGGTTAAATACTCATATAATCCCACAATAAATTAAAAATTACACAGAGTAATGTTTTATTACAAGCTGCATAAAATACAGCACCAAATGATACCCTAGCAGGTGATCATCCCTCTCTGCTAGGCATTAAGGCCACTGCTTGGCCAGCTGAGCTACACTAAGCATCAGTTAAAACCTGCAGATTGATTAGACCCAACTGGCACCTGCAGAATTAATACCTGCAATTTTGGTCAGCTAGCTAAACTAATTGAACTGAGCAGCACAAAGTTATCAGATTTCACTCCTTCTCTTTTCACACATAACTCCTGACGTCCTTTGCGAGCAGTTGTGAGAAACTGCATATTTGATTTAGTTTGAAATTTGATCATTTTTGCAGGTGACTGCAGCTTTTTAATGTAAACATGGACATACTTCTTTATTCTCACTAGAAAACTGAGGGGGTTTGTTTTTTTGTTCTACCCTAGGAAACTGCTATTGGATATTCAGTGAAAAGCAGTTTGAATAGATAGATTTAATTTTTGCTCCAGCCCTGGTAACAATAACAATCCTTACTTCTCTTGTAATTACCACCCAACATTTCACCCACAACTGCACAACAGCCTCTCTTTCTGTATATTTAATCACCCTCTCTGAACCTCCAACTCCACTAATGGAGCTGGTGGTTGATTTGCAAACAAATAATCACCTGAGTGCCAGATCCAGACAGCTGCACCGTGTGTGCGTGTCACTCATGACCCATCTGCAGGACTCAGCAAATGCCAGCTGCTTGTCTTGGAGCAAGCTTGGCAGCCAGGCACTGGACACAGAGTGGTGCAGGCACACACACATGCATGTCTGTGCCTGTACGTATGGCAGAGAAATGAGACTGAGGAAAGCATGGAAAATGTCACAGAAAGGAAAGATTTTTATCTGCTCTTCTCTCATGGGAAATCTTTCTCTTAGTGTTTCTCAGTGTCGTAACTACCACACCATCTGCTGAAGAGTAGTTTTGGTGTAAGCCCAGGTAGACAAAAAATGAGCTGGCTGCTCAGAACATGCAGTGAGAGGAGATTTGGTAAGTGGTCCTGACTAATGTGGTGTCTCACGAGTTTTATACTTTCTAAACACTACAAGATGACAAGCAATTACGACTAACAAGATGTTTGGCAAAATCTCCTGACTAAACCAAATTTTTACATTTGTTTTGTGAAGTGACTGTGCAGTTCAACAAAAGGTGGACTTGTAATAATTGTCAGCATTATCCACACAAATGCATTAATATTTTGATATTGCAGTCATCACCTTGAAAAGAAGTTAGAGATTCAATGCCAGCTTCAGCATTTATATGCTAGAATGCTTCTGAACTACATCTGAAAATTCTCACTTAATGATGTGATATTTTATTTTAAAATATACATTTAGGTGTGTGGTGATTATTCAGAAAAGTTATAAAGCCCACTCAAATCCATTGGCTTCTCTAAGGCTGGATCTTGCTCTCTTGTTTGATTTTCTTAACAAAAATGGCATTAATACTTCAGTGGAACCTGGGTTTATATCAGAGACTTATTAAACTGAGCAATGCAAAAATGAAAAAAAAGGAAAGACAGCACTTTAGAAAGGAAGGATTTGTTGGGCATCCTTCCAGTTGGAAAAAGATTATTAGGTTAGAAGTAATCCACCTTCTTTAACTAACCTTCAGTGAAACTCAACTGCCAAGTGTAGATGCACATTAAAACCTTAATAATATATTTACTTTTTTTTTAAGCTATAAGGGAGATACTAACAAAGACACAATCAAACTGAGATAGAGAAGTATCAAACTTTTCCCTTCTGTATCAGTAACTCTGAATGTCTGATCAGATGTTGCAAGAAAGCAAAGGGATGGGAGTAGCAATAAAAGAGCAGAAATATTTTGCCCATCTAACTACGCTATACTTGACTGATTACAATGAGGGAAGAAAGAGAAGGAGAAGGGAAAGAGCCTCTGTCTATTACACTTATCTTTTTGGCCCTCATAAGCCTTAAAATTCACATCCATTTGTTTAGATTGTACTTTTCCTTCAGAGCAACACATTGTCTTCTGTGTTTGCCAAAGGAGACAAAAAGTCCCTTAAAGACATCCTTCTAGCTGAAATTGCCCACCAAACCAGAGAACTGCAAAGTTATAAATCTATGTGAGGGAATGCAAGAAGCCTATGCAGAGTTCTCCCAGATATTTCCCTGGTAGGATAACACCACTGTGCCACCAGAAATCTCTGCTTGTGCAAACAAACTTGACAGCAAGCACAGGCAAACCTTCTGAAAGATCTAATCTTAGAAAATGTACTAAGCTGCTTGATCCACATAATAACTAAATGCTTTGTGAGCTATATCTATATTGCTGGATCAAAACTTCATTGCTTCTACGTTTTTCCATCCATACCTTGGCATTTAATATTAATTTAGGTATGTGGAATCAGTCATAATCACATTTGCCATAGGTGAGTGGTTACCAGAACCAGAGGGTATTAACTGCTGGGAAAAAAAATGAACTAAAACCACACTTGGCTGTATGTATTAATAATAGGTAAGTGAAAGCAGAGAGTGTGAACAGCACCCTGTCCTCTGGCTCTGCTGTGTACTGTCGCAGCACTGACTCCATGAAACATTTTGTGTGGATACGTGTTGGTAAATCACAAGCAATTCTGGATTTCTTAAAGTAGTGAAGGGAAGGGAGGATCCATAACCCCACCTATACTGGCTACATACCAGCAGCCACCCACTGGCACCTGCAGAGAGTGAACTTTTGCTACCTACAGTCTGTTAGATCTCACAAAATGAGCCCAACCCTTTCCTTCATAAAATAGCACTGCATGAAAGTACAGTAATCTCCACTAGAACAGTATTGATATGGGTGGGGGGAATGCCAAACTATGTCATTCACCATTTGCCCCTAAAAAAGTGTTATGAGAAGTAGTTTGAGCAATTCCGTTCTTCTGAACAGAACAAGCAGAACTCAGTGCTGGAAGGTCTTAAATGCTGGCATCCACCTACTGGGTCACAATTTATATCATCTGCATCTATGTGACGATTATACATTTCCTTCCAAATTGTTGATAAAGGTATTGAGCAATGCTGAGCCAAGAATAGCTTCTTATGCAACTTCAGTTCAAAATTTACAGCACTCCTCTGCCAGCTCTTCTAAAACCGAGATTTCCAATCTGGAGTGTGCAAAGCCCACTGATGGTCCACATGCACCCTCAAAAGAGCAGCCAAACACAATTACAGCACTGTCTTGCTGCTTTCTTCTGCAGTCAGGGAGAGATTGCTTCAGAAGGTAAGAACTTACTGCCATACTTGGGCTCAGTTTCCCACAGTGAAGAGAGAGGCTGACATGTAGCTGCTGTCTAGCAGCCTCTTCTGCTTCCACCATTTAGACAACTACAGGACACACATGCAGGACAGCTCTTTTTCTTCTGAATATGCCACCATGGGTGCTTTCTGTATCACTGACAGCAATATTTGGTTTGTAGCTGAGTCACAGAAGTCGCTACAGGATCAGATTCTTTAGGGATAGAAAGTGGAGAAGTAGTATTAAAGTAAAACCAAAACATGCAGCTGAAAAAAGCTGATCATGGTAGTAAAAATTCAAATCATTAACAGAAACTAACTGAGGAAACCTATAATCCAGGTAGTAGCCCATCAAAAGGAAGTGAAGTTGGAGCAATATGTAAAAATTGAAAGATCAGGACAGAATCAGATGGCACCTGAGAGAGGAGCACACATTTAAATACGAAGTAGCACATAACAAAAGAAAAAACCCAAAGAAGATAATGTAACAATGATACAAAGGAACAGAACCCACCAGATATAACAGAATGTGCTAGTTAACAATATTCATAATCCCATCAAAGGTCCAAGTCAGTCCCAGAAAACTGTATGCAACATCTGGAAGCTGAATTCGAAGAGTGTTGCTCATTATCAATGGCACACTGGGGAAAGGAGGACAGGTAGAAAAAGAGGCAAAAGCAAAGTACAACTTTTCCCATCCTCTGTGTTCATTTCACCATTACATCAACATCTTTCCCTTCTTATGCACGCACACACACACACACACACACACACACTCTCCATTTCTTTCCTTGCTCCAGCCTTTTGAATTCTGTCTCTCATCAGCTGTCTGGGGTCTCCTAGAGCCTTTGTTCCTTTTGTTTACAAATAATCAGCCCAATGAAGCTTCTAGGATTCCTAGATACGTGGCTACAGACCAAATTAATGGTGAAGTTCAGCAAACACTAAAAGAGAGATTGAGAGGTCAGTATACCTCAAGAAGTTACTGAAAAATTATGAGCTGAAATCACACACCTTTGGATCTCTGGAAGGAGATGCCCTACACCCCTTGCTGTCTTCAGGGGTTGATGGGCAATTATTTGTTGAATGTTATTCTCAGAAAATGTTGCTTAGTCAAATAAAAACTTTGGGGAAAAGACAGTATCAACAAAGAGGGCCACAAATTTTGGTCAAAACTAGGAAGAAAGGAATGCCAGGATAATGAGTAATTTCCTTGTGAGGTAAATTCACATCACATGTGAGAGAACCAAACACAGGTCCCAGCTCTGCCTGATTCACAACAAGAATACGAAGGAAGCCAAGTCAGTCTTTCTGTGGTTCAGTGACTACAAAGACAAGACAGAACAGACGCAATTGGAAAGCCTGTGAAAGTCCCACACACACTCCCTTGCAGGAGGCGTTGTCTGGAGACTAGGGAGGCCACAGCCTCGTTTCAGCTGAGCAGGCACTTGCAACTACATTGAACTACCTCAGCATTATGTTGAAATGCAGAGGGTGTATTTATAAATCCTCAGTGAGTTTGATGGCTGTTCTGCACCTACTTTCATGGTCCTCTTCTCTTGCAGCCCTCAAAAAATGTACAACCCAGGTGGCTACACTACAACCTGCTGTGCTCTGTGAGCTCAGAGGAACAATACATTAGCCAAAGAAAGTTATTTTTTTTTTTTGCTTTAAAAAATTGGCTTGGCTTTGTTCTTTTGTTCTTTTCTTTTTGTGGAAGGACATGGACTGTGTACTTCCTAATATGATGGAAACTGAAGCAGAGTAAATGAGAAGTCCTCAAGTTAGACTTCTCTAAGTTATACTCATTGCAGTTGTATAATCTAGGACAAAGGTTAAAACCAATATCAGCAACAGAACCCAATCAAACACAATAGACACCCAATGCAAAAAATCAAGAGAAAGTTTCAGGAGTTATGACTCAGGTACCAAATGATTTTACAAGTGCATAAAAAAAGAAAAGTTCAGCAGAAATTACTTCAAACTTCCTGAAGAAGTGTGACAGACAAAATACACAGACTAATACCAGGAAACAGAATTAACTCTTCTCTCAGTGGCTATCAGGAACAGGAAGAGAAATGCTTCAGGAAACATTTCCTGGAAGCAGAAGAAACATGACCATTTCTTTGTCAGGACACATGTAAAATAAAAATGCAACATCATTAAAATATTCCTAGAGATTTTTGCTCTTGCCCTGACCCAGAAGCCAGTCTGTCTCATCTTGATAATACTTAGCTTTGCATCTGTGCCATCACACAGGTATGTCCTATTACTTACAAATGACATTTACAATAGAAAATCACAGAGAAGTTGTTTGAAAGGGACCTGTGGAAATAATTTAGTCCATCCTCTTCCTTAGTACTGTGGGTATTCCCCACACTAGCTCCTGTCAAGCTGTGGTTTGTCTGGCCAACTCTTGAAAATTTCCTAGGGTGGAGATTGCACAGCCACTCTCAGTAACATGTTCCAGGGCTGCAGTACCCCTCTCATGGGTTTTCCCAGCCATGCAACCAGAACCTTCCCACGGCAGTTCTTGGCTGTTGCTCCTTGTCATACTGTCTGCTACTAAATGGCAGAGTTTAGCTCCGTTACCTTTGCTCTTCCCACTCCAGCTGCTGTGGGCTGTTGCTAAGATCACCCCACAGGCTCCTCTTCATCAGACTAATCCCTCAAACTCTGCATGTGTTCTTGGTCCTTTGCTGTCCTGGCTGCCCTCTGCTGGGTTCCCTCCAGCTTCTTCACAGCCGTTTTCTAACAGGGCAGGCTGGAAGGGGGGCCAGTACAGCAGGGCACATGATTCCAGCCTCACCAGTGCCAAGCAAAAGTGGATGAGAACAACAACATTGCTTGACCTTCTGAGTAAGCACCTTCTAGCCCAGTGTGTAGTTTACTTTACAATGATTTATGGCTCAATCATTTCATGATTCAACCAATTCACCCTAACCCTGAGGTCCTTTCCAGCCAGGCCACTGATTAACCATTATCCATTTTGTACCAATGCTGGAGTTACTCTGCCATGAATGCAGAAATTTGCATTTCTTCTTGCTTAATCTTATGAAATTTCTGTTGTCCCAATCTTCAACTTTCTGATGATTCCTCTGGACTAAAGCTCTGCCATTCTGTGTGTCAATCACGCCCCCCCACTTAACACAGTCTGTAAATTTGCTAACGGTGCCATCTGCCTCCTCATACAGGCCACTGCCTTCTTGTCTTTGCTATGCTTGAAACTGAATTTCAAGAAGATGTTCTTTTTCAGTGACTGAGGTGACAGTAACAATCATATTGTTCCCTGGATTCTCCTTCTTGCCTTTATGAAAGACAGGTGTTTCAGCCCTCAGGCTTTTTCCAGTCTTCATGGACTTCTGCAGACCACCCTGATTTTTCACTTATGATAGACAGCAGGTAACACTTTCAGTGTCAAATGAATCTCATCAAGCCCTATGCATCTGAATACATCCAGTTGTGGTTGTCCCTAGCTCATTGCTCCTTCCCTGTTGGCTATCTTCCATAACAAACAGTGCTGGTATAAATCTTTTTCTGATGCAAAGGAGACATCAGGGACCCTGTTTTTGTAATGCTTGCCACTATGTTGCTCTCCCCTATTCTTCGGCAGGCCTACATCCTCTTTGAACTTCTATAATTAGTATTCCAGTAGAATCCCTTCTTGTCACCCTTAATAGCCTCTCCTTGACTAAACTCCAGCTGGGCCTCGACCTTAAGCATTTTTATCAAAAAATGCTAAAACAATACCTTTATACTCTTCCTTTGTTCACCTTTTCAATTTTTGTATGCTATTTGGTTGCATTAATGGCTCGCCATGTAAGTCCACGCTGAGTCCAGAGCCCCTTCTGCTGGAAGCTCATCCTGCACAATGAGGCAGATTGTTCCTCACCTCTCTGAAAGCCAAAAGTTTTTTGCTTGTTTTTGCTTTTTTTTTTTCTTTCAGTTTTGTTTGTTTGTTTCAAATCAGCCACATCTCCTTTGCCCTTTGCCCCCTTGGCATCTTGCCTAGGAATTTTGCCTACGGAAATTCCCTAGCTAAGCCAAACTCTATAAAGTCTAGAGTCCTAATTTTGCTACTTCTCTTCCCACTTTTCCTCTGTACCTTGAACTCAATCATCTCATAGTCACTGCAGCCCAAGTTGCCATTTCTGCCATACTTTTAGGCCCGTTCTTCCCACTTTGCAAGCAGCAGGTCAAGTACAGCCCTCTGGCATTTGCATCCTAACTTGTGAGCTGCATAGTC
Organism: Daphoenositta chrysoptera; assembly: GCA_013397915.1. Lineage (NCBI taxonomy): Eukaryota > Metazoa > Chordata > Aves > Passeriformes > Daphoenositta > Daphoenositta chrysoptera. The sequence goes on from VZRO01002404.1 coordinate 54,917, forward strand.
TATGGCTTCCGGGGTTGCTTACATGGTGCAAGTCCAGCAATGCCTACCTGGACAGCTGAAATCTGCCAGGAAAACAAAAGTACAATCAGAAGAGTTCTGTATTTGTCTGTAGAAAGCCTCATCTTTTACATCTTGTTCAGGAGATTTTGGTCAGATCCCACCACAGCATCTTCTGTGGCACTCTGCCCATAGGCCTCGACTCCTGGAAGATACATCCTTGGATTTCTGCTAGAGCTCTGCTAAGCCAAGGAGCACCTTTACAGAGGGGACAGCAACCCCACTGATCTTCCCTAAACAGACTGTGCTCAGTCATGACAGCACTCCGGTCAGGATCCAACACAATAGTTTCTGTATCTTTCATAAGATCTCCCACCAGAAGTCTTGATATCATGCATTTTGTGTGAGACAGTGTTATACAATATATTACTGACCTGTTTTCACTTTTTTCTCCATCTTTTCTACATCGCTTCTTCCTATAATCCTATTAACTAGTATTTCAGCTCTCTAGGGTTAAGCTTTCATTCTACATTTGTATTTCACACACTTGAGTTCCCATCTACCCTGGCAGTAGTGTAACAATTATCTTTTAAAAAGTGATACATAATATAACTAGGGTGAGTGTTGGGGTTGAGGCATGGGAAAAGAGGAGTAACCGGTTCCCAGTACTCATAATTTGCAATTCTTCAAATTTAAAAAAATACGAACATGCCTTAAAAGACTCATAACAGTTTAGCATCATTTACAAATGTAAGCAAAACTATATTATATGATCTAGTTATGGTCATTTATCATTATTAGGAACAGGAAAAACAGTTCATTTTGAATCCATTCAAATGAAAGGGAGATAGACCTGTAGGTGATCAGGAAGAGTGAATAGACTGTAATTATACTACTTTTACTTGAAAATTCATTGCAAAATTATGTGCAATAATTATGCCACTGTTTTACTGAAGCCAAAAATGAATTTTAAAATATCCCTTATTTACACTGATTACATTCTACAATCCTTTCTATGAGACCTAAGAGGATAAAACCAGATAAAGATACCAAAGTTTCCGTGCCAATCTTCCAACAGAATACCCTACTAGCTATTGTTGAACAGCAATTAATGACCCCAAAGAATATCCAAAGGAGTAACTATTCTGTGGTCTCCAGAGGGTGAAAGCAGATGCTGGATTCTGACTTCTCCCTATCCTGTGCTGCTTCTAAGTAGGCTTTTCAAGATTTAGGAGGCCACAGACCAGAAGCATGGCCTTCAAAAGGCCTGCTGGGTTCAGGAAGTGATGCCTCTTCTTGAATCCATCCTCCCATGCTCACCTTCACCTCCCATTCCAAGTCTTTTTCCCTGCCAATAGCACCTGAGTCAGGGACATTTGCCAGGGAGAGGGCATTTGCCAGCTCCAGGGGAAGCTGTTATTAAGCCAGTAATGACCCACTATGCCCAGGAACAGCCTGTCACAACAAGGTGTCTGAATTACAGGATGGTTTAAGTGATTCCTGACTGATCCCGTGTTACCCAGATGCTCTACAGACATATACTGATGCTTGCTTATGCCAGCAGCCCAAACCTGCTTGTCCAGGGGGCTGTGGTGCTGGATTCAGGTAATGGGGAGGGAATCATCCCTCTCTAGCTAAACTCCCACATCCAGGACAATTATTTTTATGAAGAGCATTTCTCAAACATAACAAGCAGTAAAACAATACTAAGATTTTAATTCACTTCTTTAAAAATTCCACTCCAAGTATGGCACAGTTCAGATTTTTTTGTCAAGTTGTAACTGGTATCTCCAACTGTAAAACGTCTATTAAAACATGGTTCTTCAAGGAGCAACATTAGAGCAAACATGATGAAAAAATTCACTGTCACAGCCATGAGTGACTCTCATCTATCTGTATCTTAAGCTCTCTTTCCTCCCTCTGTTGCCTGAAAGAAGCATCTTTTCACCTCAGTTTTTCTAGTAAGTCTTCATGATGAGGAATAATAGTCAAGGACACAGTTCTAGTCAGTAGGTGGCTTCTGTGCACAGCTCTTCTTCATTCCTCTTGCCAAGATGAATAGTGCTGTCCCACTCTTTCCTGCCCAGCGTTTTACTGGTGGGGAACTGTATGCCCGAAAAGGTGATTTATTAACCTGCTAAACAACAGAGCCAAATGCTGTAGATATCCTGCTGTCAGCATCCAGCACGGCAGCTAGAGGAAGGTTTGTTCTCTCGTCTAATCTCAATGATCACTACTGATGTGAGTCATGTTTCCCACACTGTCACCAATTCCTCACCTGTGTGATGTCTGAAAGGGGATTTTAGACACCATCTCCTGCCCCAATTACTCACACAGAGCTAGCACCCTTATGCACAGACAGATACAGTAATTAGACATGTGTCACACCTCAGGCTTTAAATACTGCCCCAGCCTTCTTGCATGCAGGATTTTGGGAAACGACCTTGGATTTTCTGAAGATTCAGCACAACCATGGCAAATTCTGGTTAGCACATTTTTTGGCCTTGAACGTGATTTTTATTTATTTACTTGGGGGTTTTAAGTCCTTAAGGGGTAGAGTTTCTTTCAGGCAAGTACATGTAAAAGCAGGAAAGCAACAGACAGTGCCAGCCTGACTCGCACAGAGAGACAAGATCTTTAAAATAGTATTTCCGCTCCTTTTGAGGCTACAGCCTGTGGTTTCATCTGAGGTACCTGTGTGGCAACCTATTCAAATGAGCCCACAGAGAGTCTCGTATGTTAAAAGATACGCGAAGGAAAGAGGAATTTCCAGTGGAAAATGTGATTGAATGGAGAGATGTTCACTTGGACAGTCTCTTACCAAAGCTCAGCAACCAACTAGTGGTATCTGCCAGACTCTTTTTCCATGCCATGAGGCACTCTGTCTTTACTGCTTACATCAATTAGAACTCATAATGTCATTACTGGGCACATCAAAGCATCATGCCTCCCTTCAGAAAGGCTCATAAGTCTGCCCACTCACATTGTGGTCTGCAAGTAACTATGAATCCCCCAGCACTTAGTGGTATGTTTCACACCTCGGCTCTGGGCTCTGAGCACTGCTTTTAGGCTCTTATAGCCCTGACAATTAGACACCATTCCTCAGGAACCCTCAGACTTAGTCAAACATTCTCTTTTTTTCATATTAATAAGAACTACTTTTAGAACACGATGCTCACAATTTAGAATATAGTTAAGAAAATAACCCATCTATTAACTGAATATTTCAAGACTGAGGTAATAGTATAAGATGGCATAAGTACATATGCATTTACAGACTCTGAAATCATTTGTTCTAAAATTTGCATGTGGGATTTTTAATCTCCCATGTACGTGCATGTATAACTATCAGAATCACAAGGATGTTTTGTAAGCAACAAGCTCTTTTCTGGCTACAGGTATTAATTATAACAATCACTGAATTTGTCAACATGCCACTGATGCTTAATGAAAATGTCAGAGGAGACAGGGCCAATTTGAAAAGGACAAAGGGAATGGAAATAATATGGTTTGGGGTTTGGGTTTTTTGTTTGGGTTTTTTTTTTCAGACAAGTGTCATACCATTGCTCCTGGTCTCACTTCCGTTACATGGTCAGTTTTCTGATCTCCTGACTGTGGGGTGCCAGAGACACCACAAAAGAAGTGACAAGAATGTGTAACTGGGGAGGAATAGTCAGCAGTGGTCCCAACTTAAATGTAGTTTATCTGCAGCCTGAGTCTACAGATTGTGAATTTATTCAGGAAAGTGCAGTGAAGGGATAGAAGTGAGAGGTCAGTGCTCAATGGCTTTTACATATCTTGTCTTTAGGGACTGAGGCATCTCTGCCTGCTTGCCTTCAACTTCCACACACAGCAGGGCCAATCCTAAGCACAGAGGATGCAGCTCTCTTGGGCAGCAGGTTGACAACCAACCACAGCCCTGATGCCAGCTCTGGACACTGGAGCTGGTGAGAGCCATGCCAACACAGCTGCTGACTCCACTGAGAGGATGGAGTCAGAGGTTTCAACTGAAGTCTTCACTCTCATCCCATTTAAAAATAGCAACAAGTTGCATTCCCCAGGCTCTCCCCTCTCTCTCTGAGCCAGCTCCTTTCCCTCCTCTCTCCCCTCCCACAGCATAGGTCCTACCCCAGCATCTCACTCTGAAGGTAGCAACACTGTGTTTGGTTTGCAGTGCCAAGAAGCCCAGACAGCCCCTGCTACTTGTCTGTGAGGAGCCCAGCTGTGCAGCTGTGAGCAGAACAGCTGCCAGTATTTGGGAGTCCTACAGTGCACAAACCTGTAAAGGCCAGGAGGTACAGGCATCCTCATCCTACCTTAAATGTCCAGCTAGTGCAATGTGCAACTGATTGAGTGCCTTTGGAGACACGGTGGCCATGAGCAGTCAGACACCCAGAACTGCAGCCTTGTGCTGCACGCTGCCATGGACAGGCTGGTTACTGGGGTTCAGCAGCCTCAGGTCATCACCGTAGCTCATCAACCCAAGCAGGCAAAATGAGAGTGCCAACAAGCAATGAAGGATTATACTGTCACCTGGCCAAATGGGCCTGAAGTGATCTAGAAGACCCTTCCACAGCAAGCAAGGGAAACTATCCAAAGGCCACTGTCTTCTTTGGGATGGTTTCTGCAAAGCTCTGAAGCTGAGTGGCTCCAGATGCCACCAGCACAACTCTCTGTCCTGTTCTGTATCTCAGTAGTGGGGCCACCACAAAGAGCTGCTTGTGGAGCTCATCACAATAATGTCACAGAGGGGTTTTGTGGTTGGTTGTTTTTGTGTTTTGCTTTTTTTTTTTCTAAAGGTCAAAACAGCTGAAAACTGCAAAAATGAATTTTTATCAAAATAAAGTTTTGCAAAATTGAAGACAAATGCAGTCCTTTGTCCAGCTGAGTATATAAATGTAGTTTCCTCCCATGCCCTAGCACAGACACATCTGAGCTGGAAGCAAGGGTAATCTTAATAAATGGTGTTATACTGCATATTTTTCATTGAACTGGAGGGGACGGAAGCAGAAAGAGCAGAAAGCTAAGACACCTGTTGCATGCCTTCTTCAAAAGAAACTATATAATACTAATTGCAGGCTGTCATAAAATCCCTGATAATGCCTCAAAGGCATTGGGTCAATGTGTTAACAATTTCATTCATATACTTAGTGGAAAATAAAGAGAAAAGAACTTCAAGGTATGCTTGGTCCCTGCAAACTTAAAACTTTAGCTATATAGTTTGATGAGTGGTTTTATGTTGGAAATTCCTTTATAGTTATAGAAAGAGTAAAAAAACCAACACCACTCCAGATCTAAAATTGAAAAAGTAACAGGGAGGGAACAAAAGAAAGATTTAGAGATGTTCCCCAGAGATGAAGGAATTATGGTTCTGTAATCAAGGACTATTTTTCCTTCCTTGCTTTCTCAAGACAAAACTTTGTGTTTAGTCTTTCTAAAAACAGTATCTTTGCTTTTTAGGTGATGTCTCCTTCACTCACCAAGCAAAGAAGTGTTAGGAAGGACAGCATCTGGGGAGAAACAAAGCCAGGAGCATTTATTGGAAGGCACTAACTATATCAGAAAATAACTATATCAGAAAGAGTACTTCAGATGCTGATTTAATTGAAATCAGGAATGTAGCTGGAGAAAAGAAACATCGCCAGCATACCCTGGAGAGCAGTGCTGAAATATGTGCTACATTGACCACTGACAATCCATAGAGAGCTGGCAGGTCACACTGTGCTGGCTCTTTTCCTTGTTTCCAGCTGCTAAATTACATTAAAGTCAGCTTAAAATTCATTAAACGCCTTCCTATTATTACTTTTCCATATAAGCAGTTGTTATAGCTGCTGAAGAGACATTGTGTGATGGTGACAGTGAAGAAAGAGGCCTGAGTAAATATGAATGGGAAAGGAGAGGTGATTTTGACCAGGAAAACGCTTGGGAACCTTCAGAATTTAACTGCTCTTCAAAAGATGAAAGCAGCTACACAGTAGATTGAGAATTCAGATGCTTAAATGCTCCAGAGATACGTTAATACTGATTGTGGAGGTCACGTTTTGTTTGGCAGTTTTGCATAAATCCTGAACCAGTCAGAATCACCACCTGTGAGACTGTCATTGCAATGATGCTGACCCTGTGTCACTGATAATTACAGGTAATTTCAAGTGCTGTCATTAATTTGCCTTTTTCAATCTCTCAGCAAAGCCTTACAGGCTTTGTCCTCTATATAATAGTATTGAAGGTAATAAGATTTCTTCCATCAGGGATTTAAGGAATTGGATTTTACTCAGATTTTTTTAAAGGCTTTGCACTATTTTTTGCAGGGTTTGAAAAAAGTAGTTTTTTTTAAGTTTTCACCAATTTCAGTGGGAAGTTTTTCCACAGCAGGTTAGAAAGTAGAGAAACTGAAATACACTATACTCAGTTCAGAAGGGAAGCTCCTTTATAGGTGGAAGTGGAGGATTGAACAGAGGTCCTTGCCTCCACGCCCATGTAAGCCTTTTTCCTTATGTGATAATTTTTTTTTATAGAAGACCAAAACCAAAAAGATTCTTCACTTGAATTCTGGCCTTTAATGGCATGACACGTGCAACAAAGAAGAATCAAGTGGCATGCAGTAAGTGCAGCTTCACCAACAGGACAGAAATTATAGGCCAAGCCCAGTATTAAATGGTATTTTGAAGTCAAACATCAGGCACAGTGCTGTCCATTCATTACCTGCATCATCTGATGTACATGAGAAAAACATGTCAAAGGGCCTTCAACAACATCTTCTAGTCTGACTGAAAGAAAGAACCCATCCATTTTCCTGGGAGAGCAAAGTACCTACTGGAGGAAAAAACTCTTTTTAAATCTAAAAAAGAAGATATAAACCCTTTTTTGTGACTCATATGACTTAGAGCTGTAGAGACTTTTTAAAATAGTATTTGCAGTTTCTGCAGGGAAGACTTTCAGAATAGCACCACTAAAAATAGAATTGATGCCTTTAAAGATTTACTGTCCATGCCCAGAAATCTTGAAAAATGTAGAATATTAAAATAATATAGGTCCGACCAGAAAGAAATGCCTCTGCATATCTTACAGCTGGAGTCTGCATAGGAGATGCAGAGGTCCATCCACTGGAGACCACTGCTGCATGCCATGCAGTTCCTCTGCATATGCAATTCCCACTGGTGTCACTCTTGACCCAGGCTACGCGAGGATGCCCCCAGCACACAGTAGTCATGTGTACTGCTGCCTCATTCTGATCTTCACTAAGTATTTGGAGCTGAATTTGGCTTGTCTGACAACTCAGGTGCAGCAGAAGATATGAAATTTCTCATGACTGTGGGCTTCCTATGAGTTGGGACTATAGTACGAGCAGCCAAACCAGCTATTGCAAACGTGAAGAAGAACAACACAAGACTGATGAGAATATCCTGAACCTAAGGGTCTTGCAGGGAACTCAGTTAATCCTGCGGGTTTCTTCAGTGGAGTATCTGCCTCTGTGGAGAGAAGCGCTGCAGAGCCACCAGCTCTCTTTGGGAGAGCTCATTTCATGTTCCAAGGTGGAGCTGTTCTGCCCCCACATGGCAGGTCACTGGCAGAGCACGGAGCCAGGCCTCCGCTGCACACTGACAAACCCATCATCTCATGGCAAAGCGTGCCAAAGATTTTATGCCACATGGAAGGGACCCGTGTTAGTGTTCAGAGCATCGTGTTCTGTTACAACTGCACATGCCAGAAAATTGTAGGAGCAAGGCAGCTGAAAGAAGCCTATAAAAAATTAATGGCTGACATAAATACCAACCTCCAAACAAAGAATGGTCAGAAGGGAAGATGCAAGAGAAGTGAAATCTGTGACTTATTACAGGCTTCGTGACAGGTTCTCATTAGGAGTACTGATTTTAAAATACGAGGAATTAAAGACAGGTTTTAGACAGGATGCAAACTTGGCTTCTGGAAGCAGAGGCCACAACTGTATATAAAGTGCAACTAGGAAGGAGGTCCTGATGATACCTACTCCACAGAAGCAAAGAATGAGATACAGAGCCAGAAGCAGGAGAAGGATGGAGTTAAAAGTTTCTGTGGAGGAATCCAGACAGCCTTTTAGGGAAAGAGAACTATCTCAATAAAGAGAATTAATTCACAGAGCATAGGAAGTTCAGTTCTCATGGTGAAACGTTCCCACGAGACAAGACAGTCCATCCCAATATCCCCCAGGAGAGCTTAGGCAACACCAGTAGTCACTGAGAGCTAAACAGGGTCTTGGCTGCATTCAGCTGACTCCTCTGAGAGTGGGAAGAAGATCGTGACTGTTTCCTGACTACATTCAAACAAATGTATAGAGCTTTTATGTGGGCAGGGGCATCTGGTTTTCGCACCATATGCTACTCCTTTTGGAATATAAGTATATAGCTGAGTAAATGCAAGGGGTTGTTTATATGATGAGCATGAAACAGTCTGAAATGAAACCAGAAGCCACTAGTAATAAATAAATTCTGCTTTTCGTCACAGGCCTCCAGATTCTCTTGGTAAACTTTTCGCTGATATGCTTGACCTTAAGTGAGATGGCCCTTGAACATGGATGAAGGAAAACACTGCTACTTTTTAAGTACACTTGATACTTCCAAACATCCAGAATGTGACAAATGAAACAGAAAAACAAAACCAAAGTAAACCACAACAAAAACTCACAAAATTCCATCACATCGCAGTTGACATTCTCTCCCTGCAGTGCTTTCCATCGAAGATGCTATACTTATTCATTGGCAAGGTGGCCTCTTGCCATTCAGTGTAAGGGAGCTGTGATCAAGTGACTAAACACTATTCTTCATAAAAACCTGAAAAAATAAATATTGTAAGTGGTGCAGAAGTGCAGAATTTAAGAAGGCACCACAGGCTTCATTAACCAGTGCTGGGGAATCCTTTCTGTCTTGAAAAGGTTTCCACCAAATCCGTTCTCAGAGACAGCACAGTAAGGAACAGCACAGGTTATTAGTATACAAAAGAATAAAGAAGAAAGAATTTCACTGTCTGTGGTGACTGACTTTATTAATTGTAGGCTGTGGGAAAAGACAGTCAAAATATAAACTACTGAAAACAAAGGGAAAGCATCTGCCAAAAAGAGATTACATGTCTCAGACCGAAACCTCTGTGCATCGCTGTGTATATACATGTGTATATATTATCTGCAACCAGTTTCTGTTGGTTTCAGTGCATTTCATACTAATCTTACTCCTATGGAATGAAAGAATTTTTAAAAAAAAATATAATGTTTTCCCGGAAGAAGTTTGAAGAAAGATCTTGATGTGTATTAGTTCTTACCCGTTGTTAAAGAGTACAACTAGTGACAAATAATACTGGTGGTACAGGGAAAAGTCATACATACAACTGGCATGATGAATTTTCTTGACAAGAAACCTTTGAAGAGCATCATCCAGCAGAGAAAGACTGAAATAGTGCCAAACATGGTACATAAAGCCAGGACACAGTGCAACTGTGCAGAGAAAGTGATGCAAGAATCTGTTTCTAGCCAGGGAAGACATCTGCGATTAACCAGTAGCTGGTGGACATTTGCCATTCCAAGCCACAGTAACAACTTTTAATCAGACTTAATTTAGAGTTTCCACAGAGAAACATCAATATCGATGCCCAATTTAGGAAACACACACCTGATGTATCATGTATGCACATATATACATTTGTATTTTTGTGACTACACTTCCATATATTTAGGAGTACAAATGCAGAGCCACTAATACATAGTTATGTGATTAGACATGGACGTAGTTAAGTGGTGGTTTTATATTTGCATCTGTAACTATAGATAAATTTTTGGCACATTATAAAAACACTGATATATATATTAGAAGTTTCTTTCAATATCCAGAAGAAATAGGACGTACGTACATGAGATAAAGCTGTACGTAAATATCTGGCAGCCTGGCACACTGAGTAGGCCTGCACTCTCACTGAAGGCTGGGGCTGAATTAATGTTAGTTTCCTTTCAACCATGACAGGGAAGGAGGAGGGAGGTCTGGAAAGCACCATCTGTTTTTCCAGATTGCTGTTAATCTGCCAATAATTCATATTGGATATAAAGAATTAATGCTATGGGAGAACATTAAAAAATATACAAAGCCTTCCTCTTCAGCATATGGAGCAAAGACCAGCAAAGAAGAGGCATCAGGTTGTCTTCCTGGGCCAGGAGGGTGTAAAGCCCTCTGAAATTTGTCTTGTACGTTAAAGAGAATGAAAACACAGACAGATGTGGAAGAGGAAGGAAATGTTCCTCTGATAATGAAAGACAGAAACTTAGCATTCATCAAAAAAATGCTTTATAAAAAAAAATTTAAGGTTGGCCAAGCAACACCGAAAAAACAGGGCCCTGGCCCAGGCAATGCAGAGGAACAAATGAAATCCTGGCCCTGGGGAACATTAGACTATGCTTTGAGAGCCTGTGATGGCTTCTCTGAGAACACACATTGTGAGCAAAAGGTCACACAAAGGGAGCCTGAAGCCACTTGGAAAGGGTGGCAAGGTGGCATCAGCGAGACAGCAAAACATGGGGTGATACATCTGAGGTGAGGCACTAATCCAGTAAGGGCTGATGGTGGATTTTACATTGACCAGAAAAGGTCGACATATGGTCTGCTGGGAAATCCGCCAGCAGAAGTACCGCTATTTTTGGATGTTTTTAATATAATTTTCACCCTTTTCCTTATCTATGCAGCTTTATTAGAGAAAGGAGTGATGGTTACTACAAGGAGTAATGACTTCTTATGGCACCTCTGCCGATGTTAAGTTGAGCAGGAGTGAGCTACATACAGGGGATAATTCACTGAAATAAGACTGTTCTGTCCCATTTCCACTGCACCTATCCAAGTAAACTGAGCATTGACAAGCAATCAGCCTTCCCACGAAAGCATGAGCCCTGTTCTTGCACAGCTTTGGCCCAGGCCAAATGACATCCTGAGCTTTAGTAACGCTCCAAGAGCTAGTGCAGGTAAACAGCCTCTCTACTTTGCTCCTTCACACAAGCACACGCTGCACCTTTGGGGCAATTTGCCAGTTCCAGTGCTTGCATCCAAACAATACAAACAAGTATGAAGGCTTTTCCATAGGCAAACATGGTATTCTGGATCCATGCTTCTATTCCTCCCTATCCATGGTGGCAGAGGGTCTTTACAGAGGTGAATAAACAGGCTTTCAAAGCAACTGCCTTTGCATTTCTACAAAGGTCCTCAGTGTCCCATGCAGCACGAAATTGTTTTACAACAACAACATTTAATTTTCACACCAGAAGTGAAAGGACTTATCTACACTGGCTGACACTAGGAAAAGAAAATCACCCACCTCTCTGAGGACAGAAAGCTGGTGCAGCAACATAAGTGATCTGGCAGTTCTTGCATAAACAGGAAGAGAAGAATTCCACAAATTTGATGACATGTGGTCTTTATTTTCAGAGTTGTATGATTGACGAGTGACTGTGAAGGGGTGCTGTATACAGGGAGCTCTGCTGATGGGCCCTGTGATCCAAAGCTGGAAGGAGCTCTAGACTGATATCACTGCTACCTGATGACAATTTTCTGGCTCTGGGGGCTATTTCTTCTGTCAGACATGCTGAATGCCATATCTCCTTCATTTCATATGTCTTTTTTTCTTAGGCTTTTTTTTCCCCACTGAGTTTTCTTACAGTATAAAACGTGTGAATGGGTATGGGTTGTACTCTTAAATCATGAATGTGGTGTCTCTGTTTCACTCAAATTTTAACAATCCTCACTTTAGACCAAGTAAAATCTACCAGTAAAAAACTTATTTTATTCCCCTCTCTGGTAAGCTTAAGCTGCAGCTCGAGAACTTCTCAAAAGGTCAGCCTTTGTAAAAAAGACTACAAAAGTGGAAGGGGTCACAGCCTAATGCCACACCATCAGACCCTCCATCAGTAAAAGCATGGACTAATGACCCGCTTTCCAGAAGCAAGACAAGGTTAGTAAATAAAAAATATTTTGAACCAAATAACACAGCTGGAAAAAAACAAAACAGGTAAGTTTTGGTATACACAAGCACTTTAGGGGATTATTTACCACAAAGTGGACATGGTTTAAAGCTTTAGTATTCTAGATAACAGCCTTTATTCCCACAGATTCCCAATGAATTTTAAGCGAAAAAATCAGCACACCATGTTCAGTTTACCCATGAAATGCAAAGCCCAAATTCCAGAAATTACAATTCTGGCTCTATGAAATGCACTTATATTCCACGTATCCAAAGTATATGTTGTTTAACTTAGTCATTTGTTTGATGAAAAGAAAATGAAATACATAATTTCTATAGCTGCTTAATGTTTTATTCCTGGCTGGGTATTTGGACTAGGAAAACAACAGCTTTCCTTTTGGCTGTTAGTGCTTAATTATTCAATGTTAACAGCCAAGAAGTAAGCTGTTAGCCCTCCTCCTCTTCTTCACAGCTTTTCTTTCCCTCGTGGGTCTAAATCTGTCCTTCACACATATGAAGAGCAGTTTGAATTGTAGGGATTGCATTTTGGCCTCACAGGAAACAGCCTATGGCTTACAATATTTCCTCTTAATATCTGTGTGGCTCATTCTCCAATCTTTTAAAACAGCACGGTAGCAGCTTAATTTCCTCTGTCTTTGATGCTGTCCTTTAAATACCATCACAGACGCTTCTCCTTCACAGATCTGCTCCCAAGCTAAGCTGTCGTGGTACAATTTCTGAAATTTAATGACTATTCAACCTAAATCCCTGTACTCCCTGCTAGACAAAGTAAATAAGCTCTAAATCTAGTGGGTTTCCTTCTTCTTCCTTAGAAGCCTCAACAGCAGAAGACTTCACAAAACCTAACCGGATCGACTCTAGCAGCACTTAAAGGAAGTCTTGAAAGATGGCAAATACTGGTATTAGAGGATGATGACTACTTGAAACATCTCCAAATAATATCTCATAAATTAAACCACATATTCTGTGTATTTGGGTCAAGTGCATAAAGGCCAAATCCAGTAGTGTCATCCAGAGGAGTGTGTAAGCTGTGTTTTCCTAAAGACTCAAAAAAGTCATACAGCTTGCCTCTCTAGGATGAGGGCAACTCATGACATAAACACACTCCTTCCTTGAGTACAGCATTCACCTTTACCCTCTTCTAAAAAAAAAAAAAAACCATCTCTGGAAACAGATTCATTTGCTCCAGCTAAGCATAACAAAAGGTGGGTATGTACCCCTTAATGACAGGCCACCCCAAGATACTTTTGCTTTATCAGTCAGGGATACACAGCTCATGACTGTTCCCTAACCTCTGCTACCAAATCATTGCATTTAGGTTATATTATATTATAGGCTGCTTGAATTCCCATCAGTTGGATAAGCTTGAAAAGTTAAGGGCAAAGGGAACACACCATACATACAAAGCCATGATCTTACTGTGAGTCTAGCTTAAGTCTTAACAGCCTAATAAAAGAATTACCCATCCACTTACAATGACACTAATGCTTCACAGTACAAATTATATTACTTAAAACTGTATATACACAAACATTTTAGCATCACAGAATCATTAAGGTTGGAAGAGACCTTAAAGATCATCTCATCCAATCATCAACCCAGCACCACCGTATCACACCAAAACCATAGCTTCAAAGAGCCACATGCAGATGCTTCTTAAATACTTCCAGAGACAGCAACCCTACCACCTCTTTGGACAATTTATTCCAGTGCCTAACCACAATTTTGCGAAAGTTTTTTTTCTAATATCTAATCTGAACCTCCCCTAGCACAATTGAAGGCCCTTTCCTCTCATCCTTGCACTAGAAACATGACAGAACAGATCAATCCCCACCTCACTACAACCTCCTTCCAGGGAGCCGTAGAGAGTGATGAGGTCCTCCCTGACGCTCCTCTTTTTCAGGCTAAACAACAACAGCTCCCTCAGCCAACCCTCATACGGCTTGTGCTCCAGACCCTTCAGCAGCTTTGTTGCCCTTCTCTGGACTCTCGCAGCACCTCAATGTCCTTTCTGAAGGGAAGGGCACAAAACTGAACACAGAAATTGAGATGCAGCCTCGGCAGTGCTGAGTAGAGCAGGATAATCTTTTCATTTGTCCTGCTGGCCACTCTATTTCTGATACAAGCCACGATGCCATCGGCCTCCTTGGCCACCTGGGCACATGCTGGATCATGTTCAGCCACGGTGAAACAGCACCCCCAGGTCCCTTCCTGCTGAGCAGCTTTCCAGCCACTCTGCCCCCAGCCTGCAGCATTGCCTGGGGTTGTTGCACTCTCATTGTTGAACCTTATGGAGTTGTCTTCAGCCCATCAATCCAGCCGGTCGAGGCCTCTCTGTAGATCTTTCCTGCCCTTCAGCAGATCAACTCCCACCTAACTTGGTGATGTCTGCAAACTTACTGAGGTGCACTCAATCCCCTCATCCAGGTTGTCAATAAAGATATTAAGCAGGACTGGTCCCAGTACTGAGCCCTGGGGAACATCACTTGTGATCAGCCACCAGCTGGATGTTATTCCATCCATCACAACTCTCTGGGCCCAGCCATCCAGGCAGTTTTACCCAGCAAAGGCTACACCTGTACAAACCATGAGCAGCCAGTTCCTGCAGGAGAATGCTGTGGGAGATGGTGTCAAATGCTTTACTGAAGTCTAGGTAGATGAGCCTTTCCCTCATCTACTAAGTGGGTCACTTTGTCATAGGACATCAGGTTGGTCAAGCAGGACCTGCCTTTCACAAACCCATGTTGGATAGGCCTTCAGGACTGACTCCCACAGGACTCTGCCAATTGATCTCCTAAACAGGCCAAAGTCTGCCTGTAGGAAGTCCAAGGTGGCAGTTCTGCTGGCACCACTCCTAACTTCACCCAAAATTGAAAACTCTATCATTTTGTGGTCACTATGCCCAGGAAATACCAACCCATTTTTTGGTGGTGTCCTTTCCTTCCCACTGCACCTCTGGGTCTTAACAACGACAGCTTCAGAGCAGGGGGAGAAGAACATGAGCTCCCAGTGTTCAAATCTTTTGCCAGTATGATGTTGATGGTTTCTTACTTCTGAACTTGGAATCTGCTTGGAGTCCTTTTTACATGTTTTCTAGCACCCTCTGCACCTTGCTCTTTCTTCGCTCTTCTCCAACTCTATGTTACACGTGTAACACTGTTACATAGGGCGTGTATTACATGTGTTGGATACTTAGTATTGGTTCTTTTGTTTTCCCTAACTGGTTTTACCCATTTCTAAAGACTGCCTTTCTTCAATTGCTTGCAAGGACCTCTGGTAAGCTGTTCATAGCCCTGTGGCCTCCGGTATCATCCTGTCCCTGTAACCCACAAGGTGCTTTATTCCGGGATCAGTTATACACAGTTCATTCTACAGAGAATAAGTGCTTGTTATTACTATCTTCTAGTTATAAAAAATATATAAGATTAGGTATTATACCACACAGTTGTTCTAAATGATCAAAAGCTAAAATGAAGTAATGAACAGTTACATGGTCATTAGACAATCACTAAAACAGGTAAATAAACTAAAATATATCTACAAGTAGGCCAAAACAAGTCCATACAAAGCCCAACAGGTTCAGAATTCTCCACCGTTAACTTGACACAAAGCCTGTGGCCTCTTACAATAAATGGCAACACCTTATCTACTCGGCTACAAGGTTACAGCTGTTCCTTGAACCCTGGCCTTAGGATGGAGTCTCCAGTCAAATTCTGAGCTCGAAAAAACCTCTCAAGAATTCATGTATTCAGACCAAGTGAACCTCTAGGAAGTGACAGGGACCATGATGCAAATGATCTCTTTGAGATCAAATATTCAATTCAGACTAGATTAGAAGGGACTAGACTTCATTACTCATCAGTCAGTCTCCATGACAAATGTCTGAATTACAAATTTGCCATCATACAGGAAACAAACACACATTTTTATTCATTGCAAAAGAAGAGCACAACTGAAGACTTCATGGCTGTGAAGAGCACTTTAACACTCTCTTTGGTCCAAATGAAAGCTTACTTCTCACCAGAATGAAGTGACTGTACTCCTGATAGGTGCTTACTGCTCTTTCTCTAGCTTAAAATGTGGAAATAAACAGTAGGTGTGAGTCTTCAGGACAGTAAACACAATCCTCAGTCTCTGCTTGCATATTAAAACATAAATGCAGATTGAGACTGAAGCACACTATCTCTGACCTCTCTAGCTCCATTTTGATGTGTGTTACTTTGAAAAAAGTAGTTGCTACTGATTATTTAATGAAAGAAAAAGACACCTATGAAATCCACATAATCCTTAGCTCAGCCTTTACTCTTCCATGGTTTTTTCTTGTGAGGTTCTCTTATTTCAAGAGAGAAGTTACTGTCAGATATGGAGTCTCATAGCTCATGAAGAGGCTATGTGACCTTTATATTTATTACCTTCCAAAAATATGAGATTGTAATTTCATGCTAAGATGCTTCATGTTATTTTCAGGCATCTTCAACACCATCATTCCCATTTACCTCTATGCAGAGCCATTACAGAATTTGATGAAGAAAATCACTGAGCTAAGCCCTTCATGAACAGACAGAATGCAATCCTGGACCACAGAGACTGACTGACTTCTGAGATCTGCTCTGGGTAGTTTAGCAAACAATCTCATGTTCTGAGTCTACAATGCATAGAAAAGAGGAGGCCAAACTTTTTAGAACTGTGTCTTTCATTTGCAACTTCTCAACCACATCAATCTGAGCAACTCATCTCAAAATAAAGGGAACAGGAGAAAAAATAGTAATTATACCTGCAATTTTTTTCAAAAATCATAATTTCCCCAAACAATTTAAGATTTACTGTCTATCCTGTGTAGTGTAAGTATTGCAAAAGCAAAGACACTTGCCTACAGATACAAAACAGTTTGGAAAATCCCTGCCTTTGTGATTGAAGAATGTCTCCACCTCTAAAATACTTGAAGTTGTTATTGATTTCCCCAGCAGATGGAGTAGCATGTACAGTTTTGATGATTCCTGCAGACTTATTTATGGGATTTATTTATTCGTAACACATACTATTTTTTTACCTAATATCATGGAACTCTACTTGGTTCAGTCTATCAAAAAATCAAGCTCCAAAGACTGAATAAAATAACAGATAAAACTAAGAATCTTCTTTCTCTCCATAACTCTCCAAGACCTTTGAAAATCTGAAGTAACTTCTATTGAGGTTCTGCTTTACCTTCAGCTCTTTGCATCACCTGATATGCAGCAGAGAAACAGATACATCACAAGTTTCAGAGGATGCAGACATTCATGGCAGTGTCAAAAAGGCTAAGATAACTCAGGTTGGAAGAGACCTTGAAAGGTCATCTAGTGCAACCTTCTGTTACCTACACCTCAAAGGTAGGTCACTCATGAGATCAGACCAGGCTTCCCAGGACTTTATCCATCAGATCTTGAAAACATCCAGTGGATAAAGGAGACTGCATAACTGCGAGGGGCAACCTTGGCTCGACCATCCTCATATGGTGAAAAGGTATCTCCTGATATCCAATATATCTCATTTCAACTTAACCCCATTGTTTATTGTCCTCCTGCCATAAACTGCCATGAAAAGGCTGCCTTCAACTTCTTCATGACCTCTGTGTAGCTCTAGGAAGGATGTTATTAAGCCCCAATTTATCACTGTGTTTCCTGTATTGAGGGTGATCACACAGGGTGAGAGGTGGACACAGCCAATCTCTGCTGTAAACTGACACATTGTGCCACTATCCTCTGGCATTTCCTCGTGCCCAGAGCTCATGCACAGGCTAACTCAGATGGACTTTATACTTCTATGCCAAGCACAGCACTATATAGAGGAATATCTATAACTTAAGGACCCCAGAAATCCTGAATTCCAGCTTGACCTGTGTCACTGAATTGCTATAAAAAAAGATTAAATTCTTTCATTTCTACAATGCTTCCATGCAAGGACAGCATACATCTCATAGAAAATACATATGTTCAAGGTTCAGCCCAACTCAGCAAGTCTGGCCTGAGACAAATACTATTATTCCTTCATTAATGTGACAAAAGAACACACCCCCTAATGCACAGAGATCAGTTTTAGAAGCAAATGTGATGAGGTGGGACTGACCCAATGCTTTCATGTCAATTTGTTTTTTCCTGGAAAAGGCAGGATGACGCTAGATCCCCTCAGCAGAGATCCAAGCAGTGCTTTCTGGCAATGAACAAAGGTGGGCCATACACAAAGAAATTGGTAGTGGCACTACCAATGCAGTGCGGGAATGAGAGCTGGAGCAAAGCACTGGGATTGCTTTGATGTAAACAGCTTTATCTCACACACACCAACAAAGAACATGACCTATGATTACTGCCTTTCTCAGCAAGAAAAAGGTCTTGCCTGTGCAAGACCAAGTTAATTCTTCACTGGACTACATCCAAACTTGAGCTACATAGAATCACAGAGATGCAGAATGGCTGGGATTGGAAGGGACCTTAAAAAATATCTAGTTCCAGCCACCTCACCATTTACACACGAATGATGCCCTCCAACAAACTGCTACTTATCAGGAGGTTATCAAGAGGTGAGCAGAAGCGTTATGATCGCTTAAAACAGAAAAGAACTTGAGGGCTTAGTCTGGCCAAAGCTTGAAGGCACGAAACTGGGAGAATAATGAAATGATTGTGGTATAGCTTATTACTAATAGCTAGTAAGTAGCAATGGTTTCTAGTGCTATAGGGATTTTACCCAGCAGCATCAAGTGAGGGTGAGAAGGGAAATGTAGGATGGGAAGCACTGCATGAAAGCTCTTCTGTCACAGAAGGTGCTGGAAATATTTAGCATGGGCGTGCTAATTAGGCATTGCAGTTACACTTTCAATTCTGGGACCTGACGGTGTTAAATGCACAGTGAAAAAATGGGACTTTGTATGCAAAAGTATGGCTTTGACTCCATACATGTGCTGGTTTACAACAGCACAATGGAGTTACACTGGAATGCCAGATCCCATGGTGCCATCACTCTCCCACGTTAATCTGCCTTTGCAGGTTTTTCACAGTTGGGTACTTCTCGAAGACACTTAGAGTAAGAGAGGATGCTGTGTTTGGAATGCATGCCAGTTTTTATGACAAAGTTCTTTGCAATCTGATCCATGAATTGTCAGTAGCAGTATTGTTCCCAACTTCAGCATTATCTGAAAGCCACTGTTTTACAGTAGATGGTGGAGGAACAGGTTCTGGAGTATGAATACGATTGTCTCACAACACTTTTCTACAGAACATGGTGATTAGGTGGCTTTTTAAGATACTGTCTTTTCATTACCTGATGCTTGTGCATTATAGGGGTAAGGCACAGACTGAATTCCACCAACACCGTCTTCCTAAAGTACAGGCATATTTACATTGCCTGTGAATCAGCTACAGATTTTACTAAGCCTGGCATGGCTACACCTACAACTTCACTGCCAAGAGGTGTCTTTTTATACAGGGAGGTAGCTAACTGCTGTATTTATCCCAGTGTACCTTCTCAGGCAAGACATGGGAAGTTCATATATCCTAAATTATGGAGTTTGACCAGTCTGTAAAATGCTTTAACGCTGCATTGCCTGCAAGAACAGGGAAAGTGAACTGTGAGACACTGGTATTATTTTCTCCCAATTGGCTATGACATCTATAAGGCAAAGAAAAGCCAGGTGTAAACGTTCAAACATCTGTACCCAAACTCCCTGGAAAACATCCACGCTTCAGCCACTACACAGGACTACTACACAGGACCTGGCTGGTCAGCACTGGCAATCACCTGGGATTATATGAAGACAGTTCTTTCTCAATGCTTTTAGACTCTTGTCTAATTGAGAATGAGGAGAAAACCACTCAGCCTTGAGACTCTGGACACACAAATGTTCCAAGGGGAAGAACCAAGACTTTCATCCCAACAAACAGTGAGCCTGCCAGAGGCTCTTAAGCCAGAGAGCAGACAAGAGGGACGGGAAACAGGGTCACGGGTAAAGTTACCTGAAAATCTGTGTGGAGACAAGGGGAAGAGAAGCTGTCCACCAAATGGAGCATTTGGACACACAGGTATCACACAGGTACGCAGTGGTGTTAACAAAACACACCAAAATACCTTAAAGATCCTTTTTTATTGGCAAAGAAGTGCCTGGAAGAATGGTTACAGTTGCATTACTAGAGCCCCTTTTCCTTGCACAGAATTAGTCAGTTCAAGGGGAGAAAGAATACAGGGTGAGTATATACTTGAAAGTTTTCTTCCTTCTTCTGGATTCGCTGGGAATGCTAAGAGGAAATTCAGAAAAACACACTTTTCAACTGAAATTATACCAGAAATTAACTTTTATGTGTTGCTCTGGCCACCTAGTGCATGTTGTAGGCATCTTCTAGTATAGTCTGTGTGAGATCTACATGTAACAAAAATAGTGGAGGCTATTGAGAAGTTATAACTTTATATAAATCAGTTTATGAGCCAGCAGATAGATCTGAATGCACAGGTGGTGAGTGAGAAATGAATAAGCAGAAGGCCTGGGAACAGTGCCTAGTGAATTTTGGGAAGGCACTCTCAAGCACGTCTGAGTTTTCACTTGCATCCTCCATGCATAGGCTAGAGCCTGTCCTTATGTGAAATCCAGTATCTCAGTGCCAGGATTACACTCAAGCCCAGACATATCAGGTTTTTTGAGGATGGTCATAAACAGGGACAGAAGCTTAAAGTAATCCTGCAGTGATGCAAACCCACTGTCGTGCTGCTGGCAGGAAGGCAACTGGTCTCATTATCTGCATTTCAGCAAGTTTATGAGGACACCAAATTTCACAAAGTGGTAGCTGATGGAGAAGAGCACTGCAACCTCGGGGACCTTAGCAGTGTGGAAAAATGAGCCAACAAAAACCTCCTGAAGATCAGGACAGACAAATATTAAGTCCTGTATCTTGGATGATCAACTCCATGCAGTGAGACATGGCCTGACTCTCCAGAGAGCAGCTCTGCACAGAATATCCCAGCTGACACGCTGGACATGAACCAGTAGCACAGCCTTGCAGTGAGGAAGGCTGACCATGGAGCAAGATGCACAACGAGCATGTCAAGAGAAGCACTTGTAAAGATACTCCTTTTTTATACACTCATTTGGAAAACTGAGTTTTGTGCCCCCAATGCAAAAGAAACACTAACAAACTGGAGAATCTAGGAGAGGGGTATTTAGATGGTGGGAGGCTGGAGCACATGACACACAGGGACAGAGACAACCACATTTGTTCAGCTCC
Source organism: Daphoenositta chrysoptera (assembly GCA_013397915.1). Taxonomy (NCBI): domain Eukaryota; kingdom Metazoa; phylum Chordata; class Aves; order Passeriformes; genus Daphoenositta; species Daphoenositta chrysoptera. The sequence goes on from VZRO01002404.1 coordinate 76,144, forward strand.
AGAGGCAGAGGGCAAACCAAGCTGCTGTCCTCACCTAATGTTAAAGAGTAGATGGAGCTAGAGCCCTCCCTGCAATGCACAGCATGAGGCAATTGCTGCAAGGTCCAACAAAGGAATTCTAATTGGATATAGCAAACAATATCTTCAACAGAGAGTGCTTAAACACAGGGATGGGTACCCAGAGAAACCTCTTCCTTGGAGATTCTCAAGATGCAATGGCACAAGGCCCTCAGCAGCCTGATCAAGCCCTGATGATTACTCTGCTCTGAGCAGGGAGCTGGATCAAAGACATCCACAAGTTCCTAACAAAGTACATTTTGCTATGACCTATACCCATATTTCCAATACTATTTCACAGTCATAGCTATCTAGTGGTAAGTGCGGGCTCCAATCTCAATTTCCATTTAATGGAAAATGTTGGTATTTGCAATTACTTTTCACTGTAATTTCAATCAAACAAAAAAAAATTCATTAAGAATTTTTTAAAATATTGCTTTGAGATTAAAGAAAGGTAAGCATATTAATTTAAAAAATATATTTAATATTACATTTAATTAATTTTATTCATCAATTACTTTTTGAAGTAAAGGAAGGAATATGGAAACAAAAATGGAACAAAACTAGAAAGCAAGGTCTACCAAAGCCCACAACTGCATCAGGTTCAGATTCACACTGAATTACAATAGTTTGGCCCTTTACAAACTTCTGTGCAGTTGTATCATGCAGTTATGCTTTCTCCCTCGCAGATGTCTTCCTGAGGTGAGGAACACATATGCTCTCCTTCACTGATTACAACAAATGCCACATTCTAACTCCAGGGAGCATTTATGTAAGACAAGAGTAACATTACTTACCAGCCAATCTTGGGAATTTAAAGCAACATTGCTTTAGGTTATTTTCCTATTACTTTACCAGGAAAACAATCGAAACAGTAGCTAATAAACTGGAAGGTCTCACAGAACGCTGTTTGATAATTAAACGATGTTGGGAATGCAGCCCCTCTGAAACCAGAGGATACTAACCACAAATTTAGTTCTGATTTTGGAAGCATTTCACTGAGATATTATCTTACCTCTGCAGCATTAGTAAAGGTATTTTCTATCTCTCTGTAGTATCTGAGAAGAAAACCAGATCTGTATATTTACTCAATGATAAACACTTGAACTAAAAAAAAAAAAAAACAAAACACACTAAACTAGCTAGAATTTCACTTTTTTAAGACAAGAAGCTCTTTGGAGGAAGCAGTGCATGGGAAGCTTTGCTTAGTTCTATTTTATGAAATGAAAGTGCAACTTCAAAGAATTCCTCAATTTTTGCCTGGTCAAAAAGTCACTGATACTATTCTGAAAGGCAGCCATGTGAAAAATCCTTCAAAATAAGAAACAAGGATAATTATTTGCAACCTGCTGCCAAATGTGCGATAGCTGTATCAAATCTGTGGTGATCCACGTCTGAACTTCGATTTTTGACTTAAGTAAAATGGGTCTGTTCTGTTCATTATTGTTACTACCTGGCATATCTCAGAGCATATCTCATGTATCAGAGCCTTATCCTACTACATGGCACAACTCAGTATCTTCGGAGGCCTCCAGAGAAAAAGAGATAAATAGAGCACAGAAGGAAGAAGAGAAGAAAACAATACACGTCAGGGATGAGTTATACTCAGTAACTTCACACCTGCTCTCGCTTTGCCTGCCCTTCCTTTCAGCAACTTCTGAAATCAAAGCAGAAATGACAAATGCAGTACAAGCTTCCCCTCAATAAAAAAAAAGCCAAAAGGCAGAGTGCCCCTCAGAGATCTTAAACTGAGAATCATTAATGTTCTTAGCATATTACCAATGCCAAGTCTAGAAAAGAGCCTTCTGTGAAACACATTTATATAAAGTCTAACACAAAGATGTCAATGCAGCCTTATTACCAAAGCAGGAAGTATATAACAAGTTAGACTTTGAAGTCATCTCTTTCACCAGAAAAAAACCAAACAAACACCAATGGAAAGAGCACGTGTGCGCATGTGTGTGTGCGTTGTGCAGTAGAGCTGGCTTCTAGACAGATGGCAAAAGTAAAAGGCAATTCTGAAACACCAGAACTAACAAAGCCCATATATCTACAGATCAATAACTTGTGGCTGATTGCCTTCAGTGTGCAAATAGGTGCAAGAGCAAACATTAAAATTTTCCTATCATAAAGGAAGAAGACTCTCTCCCTTTTCTTCCTGGGTAACAAGTGTGAGGCTTTTGTGCAGAGGGAGCGTTGACCATCAGTTACCTATTCCATCCAACCCTCGAGAACAGTGTCTTTCAGCTTCTAAGTCTCTTTTAAATTAGACTGAAACTGGCTCACAGACCTATTGCTGGGAGGGGGAGGGAAGCCTTAAAACACAGATGCACTCGTGTGCAACAGAACCATCTCCTTATAAAGCCCCTTCTTCAGCTGAGGGATGACGGAGTCTGAGGTTGCAAATACTTTAAGTCAAGGATAAAAGATTCTAGTACTCCATCATCTCTTCTATGGAAATACAAGTTCTTCCAGATATCTTGAATCTTTACTGTTAATGAGACAAAGTAAAGATCTTTGAGGACCTAAGATCCTTCTGCAGCACCTAAGTAAAGGTATTTACAACAGTCAGCTCAGTCAAGCTTGTATTTCAATCACAAATCAGTAGGCATAAAAATCCAAAGTCTTACTTATTCATAGTCACCTGATACAAAGCTTTTCAAATGACTGTCCTTTCTTCTTTTCTACCTATTACTGAAAGACTAGTTTTTTGTATTATAGATTAGCTACTGTTTATCAGCATGGCTATAATTTATTCACCCAGGTCAAACAGATTTTCACATTCATTATTAGTCAAAATTTTGGTAAGTCTTTGCAACCTGCATGTTTTTACCTGTACCTCTCTGGAGCTGGTTTGATAAATATCAGTTGCAAGACTCCACTACAACTCATGTGCATGAAATACTAAGAATATGAGCATGAATACCCAAAACATTCATGTTAATAGTTAAAATAAGCACAACTGGAAAACATACAATATAGAAATCTGGGTTTTAATGAAGTGCAAGGAATATAAAACTATGGATGTTTCAGCTAGCTTACTCCAACTAAAGTATCACCAGAGGTAAGCTGACACAAAACATAAAGCCAAGAAAGAGTGGGAAGTAAATTGTGCAAAACTAGAGACATTAGACTCTTTTGACAGTGTATGCAAAAATCCATGGTACAGGCCATTCTAGAAAACAAAATATTTAAGCAGGGACAGCACTATCAAAATAGTTAACATTTTTATACTCAGTTGAATTAAATGTATTAAAATGTATTTAAATGTACTAAAAATGTATCAAAAGGCTGTACAGCAATAAGCCTTCCACTCATCACTTTTCCGAGATCATCATCAATGCTGGTCTTTAGAAGCAGCAGGACACCAAAGAAGCAGAAATATGTCGAGGGCTTTAAATGGAATTATTTGATGTGGGAAAGCAGCTCTTAGGGACTGGAAGTGTTTCAAAGAAAATTGTTTCCTGCTGTATTAGAAAACAGTCGAACAGTGTATTAGAAAAAGTAGTAAATAAGAGGTTACCTACTTTGATATTACTGTTGTTCCTTATTCTTTACCCTTACACTATTTTAGAGTATTCCATTACTTTTCCTTTGAGCAGCACAAATTAGTACAGTCTGTTCACATGGTCAGCAGAACAGCAGACCTGCATTTGGTCTTCTCTTTCCATTTTCTTGCCTTAAGATGAAATCACTGACTGTACAGATTTTATTTTCTTGCTAAGCAAAGCACTTAAGTGAGAGATCCTTATCTCCACCTTTTGAAGTGGTGAGCTAACCCCCCTACTTACTTTATTTTCCCTTGTGTTTTAACTTCCCTTCCATATGCATAGAGGTAAATGATTTATGGATCCTTTTCCCTTTGATTATGATTTACTTGTACTAGTTTCCACCAATTTAGTGTTCTGCTACCCCACTGCCTTTTAGTCTCCAAAATTCCCTGTTCCTCAACTTCAAAATCTCTAAAAACATAACGTTCCTACTATTACATTTTCTAGAGATAATTTTCGGTTTCTGCTCCAAGTCTTCTATCTTTCCCTTCACATTTCCACTGGGTACTATGGTATAAGCACAGCTCAAAACAATTATCTCTGTAGACCCAAAACCACATTCCTTATTCTTTTTTTTGTTCTGAACAGTCTGGTCTTTTCAGAAGTAATGCCAATTTAAGAACTGGTTTAAGGAAGGTGGTAAGGGAGGCTGCTTCTACAACATGTAGTTGGCACATCTATCAAGGCTGCATAACCAAGAACATTGTTTTCCCATGATAAGCCGATATTCAACCAGGACTTGACATGAACAGCAGGCTATTCAACTTCAAGACCATATTAGCAGTGAGAAATGCTAATGCACAAATATGTAGATACCTTTAGAAAGAGAAGGAAAAGCTGTCTGACTGTTCAAAAGGAAAATAAAGAACATCCAGACCTGGAGTGATAATCTGAAGCAAATCACAGAATATCCTAAATTGGAAGGGACCCACAAGGACTACTAAAGTTCAACTCCTGGCCCTGCACAGGACAGCCCCAAGAATCACACTGTGTGATTGAGGGTGAAAAATGTCTTTGGCAGCTATGCAATTATTCTTTTTGAAGTCAGTTAGGTACCAGTTCATGTTGTTCCTCAAGTGCAGCTTGAAAACACAAGCATACTTATATAACTTTTATGTGTAATGAGCACTGAGTAAAGTTTAACTTGCATTTAGGAAATAAATTAAATAAATCCAGCTATTTTTCTGGAGTTAACAGAAGAACATGACCATCTCAGCACCAGTACCTCAGTTTTATTTCAACAAGGACGTCGGTTACCTTCTCATGTTTGTGAACCTGATTTTGTCTCTTCCATCCACAAAAAAAAGATCTTCTAGCATAAAATTATATAGCAATGTATATGTATGGGAGAATCTGGTTTGAACTGTCAAATAGCATTTACTCAGAAATACGATTTTATATAAAAACCACAACTATCATGTGTTAGCTGTGGTATGCTGGAAGAGGAAAAAATACAGTTAAGACTGTTTCTATTTCCATATACAACTTTTATTGCAATACCTGTATTCTAAGTGTACAGATACAAATATAAAATGACCCATGACAGACTTTAAAGCTGCCCAAGTAGCGAATTGAGAAATTAATTCAGTATTATAGCCAAAGTTGACAGGACTTCAACAGGTGATAGGAAGCTTCCCCAGTCTCTCTCCAAGAACAACCAGGATCCACCATAGTTTTGGTCCAAGATGTATGCTTTAAGTTGGCAGCTGAGTCTAGGAACGAGTGTATTTACCCCAGATGTGCAGCATAAACACAGAGGCAATAAAAAGAAGACTCATGACCAAAACTGGAACAGGTCCACTAAAAATAAAGAGAAAATACATTAACATAAAAAAGAAGTCTGTCTTGCCCAAAGGGCAGTCATTCTCAGCCAAGTGAGCTTATCAGTTCATAAGAAATTGTACAAGAAAACTCTTCTTCCCTTTGCACAGAAATACCTTAAAGCACATAGAAATGAGATAGCCAACTCTATCAAAACTGCTGCTGCTGCCACTGTTTTTAAAGACAGTTCTACACACCCTGAATGTTACATAAAAAAGCACAACAGAGTAACAAAACCCCCACTTGTTTAAAAAGCCATTAATGGTTCATTACTATGCATCACTGTTTCCACAGTCTCTGGAAAAATATCCTGTGTGTTCACTACTCAGATAGCCACCTGAGCAGAGACACAGTCCGATGCAAAAACCAACAGAGTCCTCTAGCGGCTACTAAAATTTTGGCATAAAATTCTCATTAGCTGTTTTATTTTAGGGGTTTTATTTCATTTGAAAACAATAGCAGCAGTGGATGAGAGAGAAGGACTTCTGCTTTCTTGAAAAACATACACCAAGTGGCAAAGCTACACCATTAAATCTTTACCTAAACCGAATAAATTAATATTTTTTTCCTTCTTATTTTTACATATTGTTTAGAAACTGTATAGTGATGTTTTTAAAAAACGAGTTAATCTTAGGGTGCATGTTGATAGCTTCAAACAGCTGTTTCATGCTGTTCTGAGATACAATTACATGACTACACACACTCAACACTCCTTCATACAATCTCATTTACGATTTTCAACATGCTATTGGGAAATCTGTTATCCAGCCTGTGTTACCCTTCAGGGTACTGATTATAACCATGTAAATGCTACCTGAATACAAAGCAAAAAAAAAAGGAAACTCAAAAGGGATTCAAAGAGTTTACTGTCATATTTCTCTATGAGATCATGATCCACATACTTCAAATGTTCACAACTGTAATCTTACACTGAGTTTTAAAACTCAATTATTACCTATCATACTTAGACTTATTTTGGTATGGAATTTCCTGAACACAGACATAAAGCATTTAGCAAATAAACCAATAACAAAATAAACAAAGTCCACATACATGGTGACTACATAAGCAACCCCTTCAAGGGTTATCTTTCACTAAGTAACAGAATGTAATTCTCAAACCCCAGAATTTTATACATATAAATATATATATATATTTCCTTTATATTTATTTTTATATATTTATGTATGTAAGCTTATATGCTACGTAGTATAAATCATAATTATATTAGGTGCAGAAAGTCCTTACACTGTATATGAATTACTATTTAATTCATTTGAGTCTTCAGCAGTAGGAATAGGCAAGCTGCTCTGCCAAAGGCACACAGGAACAAAGGAGCACCACTAATAAGAACAGAACTACATGGAAATAAACAGTGGGGACTGATTGTGTGTTCAGTGTGTTTTTTAAACATGCAGATGACATTGAACCCCTAGAGAATAATAAGCTCTCCAATATTGACACACAGATCTCATTTCCTCCAGTCCCAAAGAAAACCTGTGGAAACCCTGCGATTCTCCTCCACACACCTGCATCTTCTCAGCCCATCACAAATAAATAAATGGATTCAGACACCTCTTAAGATTTGGTACTGTGCATTCTCAGAATGTCTTTCATAAGGCTGCACATTGGGCACAAGCCCAATCTGACTTTCTATCCACAGGAAACACTGCCTATAGCTCATTAAACAGGAAAGCCCAAGACAAGATACAGGAACCACAGGTATCAAGTGACCCAAAAAGAGGAAGAAGTTTGGATTTAGTTTTCTTTTCAAAGCATGTAATCTCCAAGCTTTAAAGAGAAAAATATCATATCCCACTCTCAACCAAATCCCCCACAACTCCCTTTTGCTAATAGTTGTTTTTAAAGGCATACACATCCTGAAGCATCTTGTAATGCAAATAAAGGATCTTTCCTGAGGGGAACCAACTTGCTTATTCAACATATTTATTATTTTGGATGTTGAATACAGATACAAAATACCCAAAGCATCAATATAAAATAGATAAACTTTTTTATCTAGAGCAGAATTCCCCTCATTGTAGCTAGTATGAACTAGGCCTGCTTTCAGGTGGTTTTATGTATCTTTTCATAGTAATTTTAAGAGCTTGCATTTTAAACAGTATGAAGAACTGCCAAAAAAGCCCACCTACCACTACTACCAGGCTAAGCTTTCACATTGCTTTAAGCAGTAGTTATCATAACCATTTCTAGAAACAACTTCAGCTGAAGCACTTCACTGAGGCAATCACAAACCCTCGATAACCCACTCTCACTTTAAAGCCTACTAAACAGGGCAGAGATAATATGAATTGGTTGCTATGGAAAGAAAAAAAAATAAGAAAAATACATGGAAAGCCGTAAGCAAGAAAGTTGCTACCAAGACATGGCTCAGAAAATGTTACATCTAGTGTCAAGTGATTTGTAAAACCAACTCACTTTTACAGATGTGGTTATTCTGTTAAAAGCCTGAGCATACAGTTACCCAAAGTAGCTTCCAAAAAAAACACTCCCTGTCTTCCAAACCTTAAAACTGGGAACCACTATACTGCAAGATAAACAGATGGGAAAATCTCTCTACTGATCTGCTTGCACTGAAGATAAGAACAGAGTGGCCATTCCGCACGAAAAGTGAAATCAAAGGATTCACAAGAAAACCTAGCAACATTGTTAAAGTTTGTATCACAAGTCTATTAAAAAAAAAATCCTAACGCCCTTCTGGTTTTTATTGTTTGGTTTAATTGAGTTTTTTAATTGAACTTTAGTAGACCAAACAACAGAGAAAACAGTTGCCCTGCCTATCTGCACAGATTTGCTCTAGAACACTATTGCTGCTTATTGTCTTTCCTTTGCCTTGTCTCCTTTCTGGACTCAGAATGGAGTAAGCAAGGCTGAACTGCACTGCTTTGGTGGGTTGCTGGACACCTTTTTTGTTTTTTGAAGTGTCAAGCACATATGAAAATGAAAACACATAAGACAACTTAAAGGGAAGGATTACTCATGGAACTATCACTAAGTAGCCTATGACCAACCCTTCCCCAAATGTTCTGTTTGTGCAGCCAACGGCAGCCCTCTTAAAGAACTCCAAAAGAAAGTACTGACGGATTTGAGAAAAAAACCCAAGCATCTCAAGACTTTTCAACCCAGTAAGAACAAGAGGTCATGAACTGTAATTCTACAATAAGCATGAATTCCTACTCGAGATATAACTTAGCATGCACTCATCAGCTGAAATACACGTTCCACCCTTGTTACCCAAGTATTAGGCTGCAAATTTTGATGGGAAAGTCATCTGAATGACTCAAACTGGTCAAAAAAGTAAAAACTTAGGCTTTCTTTATAGTTTAAGGGATACTACTAGGTATTTAACCATAATCTTGGAATATTCACCTTGTAAAAATGGAGATATACAAGGTACTGGCATGCTATTTGCCAGGCAAGTTCAGCTAAAGTAATTTATCTGCAGCTTTTTAATAAAAACACCTGAGATTATGCAAGCATATGGTATATCAGTTATATTGTATTTTCAAGGGGTGCAAAGGGTCACAACACAGCTATTATAAAACAAACTCCAAAATTTTTACTTAAAAGAGAATGAAAACATGCACACAGATGCCTAAATTTGCTGAGGCAAGTGATCTTTCCCAACTTCAAAGTGATGCTCACAGTCTTCAAAGACCACTTAGGGTAAACTTTGACAATTACAAAATATAATTTGTACCTACCTTTTAGAAACAACTGTAACTTTAAAAACTACTTCTCCAGGGTTACAGATTAAATACATCATCCCAACCATCAACTCAGCAAGTTTTCCCATGCACACCAGAACACTGACAGAGTATTATTAATTCTACCCAAGACTACCCAAGCAGGGGAACTCTGTATTCCCCAAGCCTGCCAGCACCCATTAATCCAACTTACACTTTGAGCCCTGGAGAGTCCTCAGTGTAGAACCGCCACATCCCACCAGTCCCTGTGGACGTGGCACGGCCCGCACTCCTTGTCCCGCAGCTGGCATTTTTCCTTTAATGGGCAACAGAAGGAAACCAAGACCAAACAACACGTTACTACTCCATCAGCTTCTAGGACCAAGCAGAAACAATACACTTCACAGAATCGATTAGGTTGGAAAAGACCTTTACGATCATCGAGTCCAACCTATGACCCAACAGCACCATATCTACTAGACCATGACACAAAGTGCCACATCCAGTCTTTCCTTAAACACCTCCAGGGACGGCGACTCCACCACCTCCCTGGGCAGTCCATTCCAATGTCTAATCGCCCCATCTGTGAAGAAATTCCTCCTGATGTCCAAGCTAGACATCCATTGGAACAGCCTTAGACTTGTGCTCTCCTATCCTGTCACTGATTGCCTGGGAGAAGAGACAGACCCTCACCTGGCTACACCCTCCTTTCAGGTGGTTGTGGAAAGCGGTAAGGTTACCCTGAGCCTCTTCTTCTCCAGGCTAAACACCCCCAGCTCCCTCAGCCGCTTCTCATAGCACTTGTGCTCCAGACCGTTCCCCAGCTCCTCTGCCCTTCTCTGGACTGGCATCAGCCTGTGCTGCCACGTCAGCAGAGGGCATCGGCCCGGGCAGCCCGGCAAGCAGAGGGCACGACGGGTCGAGAGCTGCCCCCACCGGGGAGCCGCGGCGGGCACCCACCTCTGCCGGACGGTGGATCCGGCGGCGCGGGGAGCCACAGCCTTGCTGGGGGAGCGGCCGGAGGAGCCGACGCTGGTGGCGCTGGGGTTGGGCCCGGGCTGCGGAGAGAGGAGAGAAGCGGGACGGGGTGAGAGGCGGCGGGCACTGCCGGCGGGGAAGGGCCGCCTCAGCCGTCCCCCGCCTCGGGCAGTCCCTCACCATGGCAGCGGCGCTGGCTCGGGCTCGGCGCGGTCTCACACACGCTCTGCTACAGCCGCTCCGACCACGTCCCGGCCCGCATCAGGCTCCGCCCCCGGGCCGCGCATCCCGGGACCGCGCGGCTTCCCAGGATAATGCCTGAGCGGCACCAGCCCCTTATCCCTGTATCCCTGGCTCGGCGGCCGCTTTCCGAGCCCGCTGCCCCCCGTGACGCCTCAGTCGCGCCC
>VZRO01002404.1:86690-156427 GCA_013397915.1 Daphoenositta chrysoptera
GGGCGGCTGGCTCCCGCGCAGCCTCTGCGGCCGCGGGCACGCCCTGTGCGCGGCCCTGCGCATGGCCTTCCTGGCGCTCTACGTGCTGCTGCTCAGCGGCGAGACCTTCGACGCCTTCGTGTGCGACCAGGTGCGGGGACGGACGTGGGCGTGGGGGCGGGAGCGCCGCCGCTGCCGCTGGCCCGACGGGAGGCGGGGATGCTCGTGGGCTGCGTTTCACAGAGTTCTTAGGGTTGGAAGGGGCCTCTGGCGATCATCTACTCCAAACCCCTTGCCAGAGCAGGGTCACCTAGAGCAGGTGACACAGGAACGCGTCCAGGTGGGTTTGGGATGCCTCCAGAGAGGGAGACTCCATGACCTCCCCTGGGCAGCCTGTTGCAGTGCTCTGCCACCTTCAACGCAAAGAAATTCTTCATATTGTTGTAGAAGTTACCATGTTTTAGTTTATGGCCTCTGCTCCTCATCCTGTCAGTACGCACCACTGAAAAGAGTCTGGCACCATCCTCTTGACACCTCTCTTTGAGATATTTATATGAATTAATAAGATCCCCTCCCAGTGTTCTCTTCCCTAGACAAAACTGGCCAAGTTCCTGCAGTCTCCCATAAGACATGCTCCCTGGAGTATCAAATCCCCACAAAACCAGATTCGTTATGTGGTGTGCAACAAGCCAATAATGACATACTCAAGAGAGAGACATGGATTGTTCGTTTCAGAGCTGTGCAAGCCTGGCTACTCCAGGGTGTTCCACAAATAGAGGACACCCCATCAGGTTTTCTGTGCCATCTTTTATACACAGAAATTCTGAGTTAATAACTTTTCAAGTGCAGCCCCTCATAATGTTATGATTGGTTAATAATTTCCAGAGAAGGGCAGTGAAGCTGGGGGAGGATCTGGAGCAAAAGTCTTATGAGGAGCAGCTGAGGGAGCTGGGGTGTTTAGCTTGGAGAAAAGGAGGCTTGGGGGGCACCTTATCGCCCTCTACAGCTGCCTGAAAGGATGTTCTAGCAGGTGGGGTTGGTCTTCTGACAGCTAGTGACAGGACAAGAGAACATCGTCTTAAGCTGCACCAGGGGAGATTCAGCTTGGACATTAGGAAGAATTTCTTCAGAGAGAGTGGTTATACACTGGAGTGGACTGCCCAAGGAGGTGATGGAGTCATTGTCCCTGGATGTATTTAAGGAAAAACTGGATGCGGCACTCTATGTCATGGTCTAGTTGACATGGTGGTGATGGGTCGTTGTTTGGACTTAATGATCTCAGACATCTTTTTCAACCTAATTGATTCTGGGATTCCATACAAGTTGCATAACGCCAGTTCACTTCTACACATGCTCAGGGAAATGATCTTTACCTGAGCAGAGGTCTTTCTGACCTGTAGGTGTGTTTTCTAGTGTTATAATGAACGTAGTTTAGCTACAGGATACATGGACCTTGAATTTTTTGCCAAGTTAGCAGTGTACACATAGACATAAATCACCATCTTGATTTACTGCATCCTTAAGGGTTGTTAGTTCCAGGTTGTCCTTGAGTAAGGGATGCTAACTGCTATCTGTTCTACTGACATACAACATTTGATTTACTTCATCCTTAAAGCTTGTTAGTTCCAGGATGTCATTGACTAAGGAATACTAGCTGCTGCCTGTTCCTCTGATTGCGTCTCCTTTCTTGCTGATTAGGCTTGAAAGTATACAAAGATCTTACATCAAAGAACATCCTGAATTACAATAGTCTTGACGTATTCCACATTTTGCAATTCACCTCTTCTATTCTGGAGCAGCTGGAGGGAGAGGATGCCACTGTCACTTGGGCTCTGCTCCCAGCACCCCTGATAGTGGCAGGAGGAGGTGCTTGGAGAAGTCTTTGGGCGTGATGGGGCCTAGGTGGGGAGCAGGGTGCCTTATTGGGGGAGAAATTATAGGGCCACAGCAAGAGGTCCTGGATGAAGGAGTACGACTTGACGTGCTTGCAGAGAGGAGAAGGAGAAGGCATTTGGCTTGCAGAGCACTGGGTCCCAGAGCACGGGTTTGAAATCACACGTACACACTGGTGGCACTGCCACAAACAATTAACCTCTCCTCTTGTCCCATCTCTCCGGTTGCACTAGGTGTCTGCCTGCATTCCTGTACTTAGACTGGCCAGAACCCGTAAGAAGGTTTTGTTCTACTGTCACTTTCCTGATCAACTTCTGACCAAGAGAGAATCTTTCCTAAAGCGCCTCTACAGACTGCCGCTCGACTGGCTGGAAGAGTACACGACTGGCATGGCAGACTGTATCGTTGTGAACAGCAAGTTTACTGCCAGCGTGTTCAAAGACACGTTCAAGTCCCTGTCTCACATAAACCCAGATGTCCTCTACCCATCGCTCAACATCAGTAGCTTTGAAGAAATTGTTCCTGCAGACATAGCTGACCTGATACCGAAAAAGAAAAAGTTCTTGTTTCTTTCCATTAATAGGTATGAGAGGAAAAAGAATCTAGCATTGGCTCTTGAAGCTTTGCATGAACTTCGAGGGAGACTTGATTCTCATGAGTGGGATGAAGTTCACCTGGTTATGGCAGGTGGTTATGATAAGAGAGTTCTGGAAAACGTGGAGCACTATGAAGAGCTGAGGAGACTCGCAGCCAAACTTAGTGTTAATGACCATGTGACTTTTCTGAGATCATTCTCAGATGAACAGAAAATCTCTCTTTTTAGTAACTCTGTATGTGTGCTTTATACACCAAGCAATGAACATTTTGGCATTGTCCCTTTGGAGGCAATGTATATGAGATGCCCAGTTATAGCAGTTAATTCAGGTGGTCCTTTAGAATCAATCTTGCCTAATGTTACAGGATTTTTGTGTGATCCTCTGCCAACCCAATTTGCTGATGCCATGGAAAAAATTGTGAGAGATCCTCTCTTAAAGGACACAATGGGAGCAGCTGGGAGAGTGAGAGTTAAGGAAAAATTTTCTTCAGAAGCTTTCTCAGAACAGTTGTACCAATACATACGCAGATTAACAGAATAAAATTATATTCCTATATTTTACAACATCGTGTCTCTCATTTGTGTAGGGGACCAGTATTCGTTGTGACTGGTGAAGAACCAGGGATATCTGAATATCCTTGTTTTGCTTCTTGTGCTGCCTTATGTCACTTGACACAAAGAAGGAGCAAAACATGTCCCACTGTGCCATTAGAAGGGTAAAATTTTCATGTGGTAGACTGATATGCCATTGCAGGACTTCTTCTGTGTACTGTGCTTTGGAAAAAAAGTTAAATGACAGTAACTAACTAGGAAAATTACTGCATGTTTTCCTTTAATACTGTATGGTATGGCTGATTCAATTTACAAAACGTGGATTTGTCCAGATAAGATGCACACAACTTTATGTATTTAAAATGGTCATCCTTAATTTTTAAGCAAAAGAGCTACATCAGCTGAAGTATGGAGAGAATTGTACAGTCCAATGAACTGCATATTTAAAAAAAACACAGTGCTGTTAGGCATATGAATGGTATGGTTTTAAACTGATTGACCTTTTACTGTGCTTGTCCAATTGCATCGTGTAGTCCCAGGGGGTGTCAAAAAAGCATAGAGGTGTGTGAGCAGGAGGAAATGAGATCAGAGTAACACCAAGGATGTCAACCTACCTCAGGCAAAAATGTTAGTGCTGAAATCTATGCTTCTTCCTTATCTGCAGTGCTTGAAGATGTAATTTTACTTTGGGAATTTCTGGTTTGTAGATACTGAAATAATATTCCCTGTGTTGAACATTTCATTCTAAATGACATTCTAAATGACACTTTTAAAAAAGGTCTTAATCTGGACCAGGCAATAAAGACATTTTAATTTGGCTTATTCAGTGGTAACTTTATGTTCTCCTAATGCAATGAGTGCACATAGGACAGTAATATGATTTTTTTTTTTTTCCAAGCTGGTCTGGGGCAAGGAATATATTTTTTGTCCATATACCTCTCTTTTAGTGCATCTTTATTAGTTAGTTGTTCTGTTTGGTTATAACACACATAATCCATACAGTTAAATGTTAAGTGTGAGTATAGATTGAGTAGCTACAAATTCTTCATTCCTTGAAATCCAGTGTTATCTATAAATTACCGTTTGTAGTGTGGTATGAAATAACAATTTGTAGTCTGAATTCTGCAATTTCTATTTTAGATTGTTTCAGGCATTTCCACATCAGAACTTTACAACAGAGAAACCCATCTTTGTGTTGCTTAGGATCAAAACCCAGGTCACAGTATACTTACAAGGCTTTAATTTGAAATAAAACAAAGAAAAATCCACGAAGTTTGTCCTTGCTTTTAATCAGGAAGTTGGAATAGTCTAATTTTTATTCATTGTGGAGTGAGAGCAGGTGGCCTCCAGGTCCTATTTCCTATGTTTCTATTCAGTCAGAAAAACTGGCAAGTGTGAATCTATACTCTTTCTAGCCTGTTCCAGCATTTCTGCTCCTTTCCCATCCTTAAAAGTTTTCCTAAATCTTGGTGCAACTTTTTCATCGTGGGTGTAGCAATGGATGACTGAAGGACCAGAAGAGGCAGTGAAAACAATCTGTGGTCAGATTAACCCTCTCAAGACACGTTTGGCCTGGGTTTTATGTTCCAGTTAGAAGGTACAGGGTGGTTGGGGCCAATTCCTGTGCTTGGTTAGCCTGTGTTTCGTTCTCCTCTCTCAGTTGCACGGGAGTTAACCTGGAGCCTAAGAGACACACCGGTGCACGCTCGCTGGGGTAGCTCCATGTCTGCTCCAGCCTTGCCTCCAGCCCTTTCCTGAGCTGTCTTGCTGGCAGGCGTGTGCCTAATCCTATGTCCTGCAGCTTCTGTTCACTGAATTTCATGGGTTCTACTTGGACCTGAGCTGCCGTCTCACATTTACCTGGTGATTGCTGCGACTGTCAAGAGCTGCTACTGTCACCAGGCTGCCCTGCTTGGGTACTGTGCCCTGGTCAGTGAGGTCACTGTCCTGTGATGTGATCTCCCCTGGCTTTTCACTGTCATCCCTTGCAGAGCAGCCCAGTCCTGCTGCTTCATGGCAGGTAGGTTGGACCACCTCAAGCCCAAGGCTGATTGTTACGGAGCCTGGCCTTCAGCTGCAGATTAGCCTCAGATTCCTGCAGGAAGCTGTGGTCAATGTGTAAAAGTTCAGCACAGCACTGCAGGCTGCTTCAAGACCTCTTGCTTCCCATCTTGAGAAACCTGATCTAGTAAGAGATATTCCTGCCCATGGAAGGAAGGTTGGACGACACGGTCTTTAAAGGTCCCTTCCGACCCAAACCATTCTGTGGTTTTATGGTCTTCCAGAACCATTCAGTGGGGCCTGCACAATTGTATTAGGATTTATTAGTAAGATATGGCTAATCTTTGCAGCCTGTCCACGTGTCACATATCCCAAGGGACATTAGATGATCAACAGCAGTAATATCTTAGAACAACCTGGATTGTGACCATGTGGGAGACAATGGCCCTGTGATCCAAAACCAGATGACTTGGTTCATTTAAACAGTTTGCAGTGGCCAACTCTGGCGTGCTGGAGCTCCATCAGGGGAAGTAGTTGGTCACTAAATACACAAATCAATTGACTCTGGAAACTGAGTGTGAAGAGCAAGCCCCTTTATGTCTGTCTGTGACCCACAAAATGAGCTGGCTAAGACTGGCTTACCCCAGAGCCCGGGGCAGTCTATCAGTTGTATTCTGGTTGTAGGTCAGCAGCACTGCTGGTTCTTGTTCCACCTCAAGAGTGCGCTACCACTCCTCAGAGACAGCTTGGATTGCCAGGTGCTGTTTGAGGTCAAAATTCCTATTTGTGGGAGGGATGTGTCTAAAGAAAAAGACATGGGGGCATGGCTTCTGCTTTGGGCTCGTTTATGGGACAGTATGGCCCCTCTGTCCCAGAGACATCTGCTTCCATAACGAAATGCCAGCCAAGACCTGGGCAGGACAGCAAGGCAGGATGTGGTGAATTACTTTTTCTGTTCCTCAGGAGCTCTGTGAGCTTCTCATGCTCATGGGAAGTGAGGCCTCTTCCAAGTAGGTACCACTGGAAGAGCCATGACACTGGAAAAGTGTGTTTTGAACCATCAAAAGAAGTTGGCAAACCCTAAGAAACTCTGCACTTCCTGCATGCTAGAAGGGAATGAGTGGAAAAGTGCTTTCTGAACCAGATGAAGACACTTTGAGGATCTTGTGCTACTGTTTGGTCTCTCCTGTGCTCTGACCACCTTCCATGGCTCTGCACATAATGTTCTGCACACTCTGCTTGATAATTGTGTAGTGGTGTTCTCGGCATCTTCATGTTCTCCAGTGCTCAACAGGCACACAGGCTATGCCAGGGAAGTTCTGGGTCACTTGCAGCAGTGACTGTCAAACCCCAGAAATCAGATCTTTTCAACAGCACAGGGTGGAGCTCCTGGGATACCTGGTGGACCCCAACTGCTGGCATGTTGATCCCAGATTGGTTGAAGCCACCTTGAAATGGCAGGCTCCTGTGAAGGGTCAGAAAGCCCCATACTTTTTTTTTGACAAACAATGTGGAATACTGGCAGTGGAGGTAGAGTGTTAGATCAAGAGATTAAATCTGTGATTGTCCTTAAATGTTTTCAGATTATGCTGTGACTCATGTTTTTATGTTCTTATGAGCCCTGAGGTTGGCTCAGTTGGTTAAAGCAGAGTGCTAGTTATGCCAAGGTGGTGCATTTGATTCCTGCATGGGCCATTCACTTAAGAGTCAGACTCGGTGATCCATGTGGATCCCTTCCAACTCAGACCATTCTGTGATTCTGTGAAGATATTTTTCTGTTCTCTTGAGCATCTCTTCATCTAGTCTCATATTGTCATAGAATCATAAAGTGGTTTGGGTTGGAAGAGATATTAAAGATCATCTAGTTCCAACCCCTCTGCCATAGGCAGGGGCACCCACAACCAAACCAGGTTGCTCAAAGCTCCATCCAACCTGGTTTTTCCCTACTGCTGTTTTAAAGACTCGCAGATGAAAACAAAGTTTTAGGTTTACAGAAGAAAGAGATTTCTCCTTTCAGAAGTGAAGGCATTCAGCTAGTTCCTTATTTTATGACAGTATAGCTTTGTTTCCTCTCTCCTTCTTCTCCTCCTCTTTGGAAATCCAACAAGAATCTTGATTATGGACATAGAATCCAGGATGTTTTTGTCAATGACAAGCTTCCTATCAACTAAATGGAAGCAGCTCCATCATCAGAGGACAGTAAGTACCCCCATATTTTACAAGTCAGCATGTTCCAGGGTGTATCAAGTACATTTCATTGTGCTGTCTCTAGACCAACACAGTATGAGAAAACAAGGCTGACCAGTGCTGAGTTTCCAAAAAGGCAGGTTTTAAACAACAATTATTTGTACCAGTTTTGAACCTGTTCCAGAAATACATACTTTTTCCTCCCTTCTCCTTTATTTGAATAAAAAAAAAGTTTGTGAAAGTTTTTTTTTTAAATCAAATTGCATATGCCTTGTGCAATCTGCTGTCAGAAGAACTATTAAATATGGGACTAGTATAATTAAATAAATTATCATTAGTCTACAAGAGAATGGAAGTTTTAAATTCATATCCCACTAGTGTGGTGTGAAGGATGATGCAACAAAAAGAAAATGGCAGCAAGGAGGATCTCTTCTCTTCTCTTCTCTTCTCTTCTCTTCTCTTCTCTTCTCTTCTCTTCTCTTCTCTTCTCTTCTCTTCTCTTCTCTTCTCTTCTCTTCTCTTCTCTTCTCTTCTCTTCTCTTCTCTTCTCTTCTCTTCTCTTCTCTTCTCTTCTCTTCTCCCCATATTTGCATATCCTGCTACCTTCTCTTACACCCCAAATAAATAAAAAGAAGCCAAATAAAGAAGTTGTTTAAAGCATAGTTGGAAAAGTAAGGGCAGAGTATGTACAGGGTATTGGGTGTGAGCAAAGAAAGACAAGGAGAAAGGTGATTACGCTTTAGAGTTTCTTCAGTTACCAATAGTGTGGGCTGGAAAGTGCAAAGACAGAGTTTTCCTTCTTCAATTTACCTTCAATATCTCTAGTCAATAGGATAGGCCACAAACAAATATTTATTATGCATATTTTTATACATTCTTTTTCAGATTCTAAAAAGAAATGAAAATTTCATGATTAAGCCAACCTGACACTGCCGCTTTTTTTCCTTTCCCCTCCCCCTTCACTGCCATTTTTTTACAATTTTATACAATATAAAAAATTTATAGATTTTAACATTTGCATGGAGTCTATAAAAACCTCATGCTACATTATCATATTGGTAAACTTTATTATTTTTTATTATGGCTTTATTCTCTCTCATGGATGAAATGGCTGATATTTTATTTTGAATTGTAATTTATTATACAGTTAATATCACAGGGGTGTTTTTAATGAAACAATAACTCTAGAATACTGAAAAAAATACAGTATTAAGGAAGGGGTATATTCAATAGCATGAATGTTAACACAAAGAGTAGAGCAGGAAAGACATTTTGACTATAGTTATCCTTATCTGCTTTTATGGTGAAAGTAGAATGTGTGACCCAAAAAGAAATAAATTATGCGTTAGTCTCTATCGATTTATGGGTGTGCAGTTCTTTAGTGCCCATTATTCTATGCCCAAGATTAACTCAGTTGGTTCCAGATTTTTGCACAGTTGGTCATATGAGAAGACCAACAAGTCTGACCTCACGAACTCTGAGACAGGTCTATTAACATTATGGTATCTTTATGACCCCAATTTCTGTGCACTGAAAGAGAGAAAAAGTAAAATGACTGACGAAATGAAAATAGAAACCGTTTGGAGTGGTTTTACATGGAGAAAGGGAGTGAAAGTTGCCTAGTTTAAAAATGCATAAGTAAGATAATCAGTCTTGAGGAAATTGGTCTTCAAACAACCTACTTTACCAGTACCCATCATATTTTGACTCAATGAACTTTCCCCCTCACAATTATGCACAGAACTGCTGCACTGTATAGCAAGCTTTGTGAAAGACAAAAATCTGGTCTGATTTACTCTTTTACATCCTCACCCTGGCCTAGAATTTGCCCTGTAAACAAACCTACACCTGAACAAGGTGCTGTGTGTAGTAACAAAAAAACCTCATAATGATTGACTGCAGGAAGAGATCCTGACCATCACGTCCTCTAGGAACACAGGACAAGAGGACAGAGAACTATGGAAGCATGAAACCCAGCTGGAATGTATCTCTCATTGGCACCCCGCTTTTAGCACCTGGCGTGAGACAGACCATTTACCTCCTTCATCCCCCTTTTAACTTCCCATTTCTTAACGAAGTGAAAGCCAAGGAGCCTAACACGGCAAAGAACAGCTCGGTGGGACCTAGTGACTGGAGTCTGGAAGGGCATTTGATGCCCCACCAAGGTGAGAGAGGTCCAAGCAGAGTTCCTACAAGAGCAGTGCAGAATTTGCAGTCACTGAACGAAGTGTGGGCTCAGCAGTGGTCAGGGAGAATGAAACCATGTGGCTGCTGACAAAGGAAACAACATTCAAATAGGTCAGGGAAAAATCCAGGGCAATCTCCATTTCCCAAGTATCTCCGTTTCTCTCCTGTCAAACCTTTCTCTTACCTCTCCCACCTGTTTGGATTCAATCAGGATAGAGTTAGGAGTGCCCAGGGAGTAGGAAGGACTGTTTGGTCATTAAGGAACAGGGAGCCAGGAGCTGTGTGCCATGGAGTGGGCATCCCACAGTGTCCAGGCAAGGTGAGCGGGGCAGGCCTGGAGCTGTGTGAATTACAGAGCACAGCTGTTACCCGGCTGTGAACTCAGCAGAAACGAAACCAGAAAGTAGCCTTTGCTCCAGGCAAATGACTGTGTCAGCTGGGTGAGAGCACTGGCTGTGTAGCTGTTGAGTTTAGTGGTTTAATGAAAACAATACAAATATACCAGCACAGCTCAGTACAATATGAAATATAACTTGCAAACAACAAAAGTGGTTGTCCAAATACAGTAATTGCTTAGAAAGTCCATCAGTAATTGTGATTAGGAGCTGGAAACTATATTAGATAGCACACAAATAATACTAGATATAAGCATTTGCTTTCAGACAGATCCTGCTGAAAACAGAACATAAATCTAATCTGAGCCTTCATCCATATTTGGAACTCTTCTGTTCTTTGGCAGAACCTTTCTATCTCTAAGTATCCCAAGCCATGGAAAAATTAATTAAGAGGCCAGCCAAAGAGCACATAGAGTGCCTGAAGGACATGAAAATAGACAGCTCTCTTCCTGAAACAGTTCCTGTCCCAGGAAAAATGTATGCATTGACATAAAAGCAGTATACTAGGAGAATTCTGCCAACAGGGGATGTTCCATTCATCCAGTACCAGTGTCTGATTTAATAATACTTAAGGGAGAGGACGTTTTGTCACCTATTCCAGCAGCATCTAATTTTCTGCATAGAAGTATTCTTCTAACACTTTAGTGGGAATTCAAGACAAGAAATTGACGCTTTTAGCTTAAGATACCAATTTGTGATTTACTGTGAATAAAATCTTCATTTATGAATTTTTAATCACTAGAGCTATATGTAAGTTCATGGCAGGTGAGAGGGTAAAATTCCCCATCTTGCATTCCTGTTACATTTCATAAATAATCTGGGATGCCCAAGTCTCAAAGTACTTTGTGTATACATTAACCCACTGTGAAGGCCTGACCTTTTGAGTGAGAGAGGTCCAGTCCAGGCTGTCCTCCATGGGGATAAAAATGCTCACAGTAAGGTTACCTTCTGCCTATGTATTCTTAAAGGGAAGTCAGTTCCTAGAACTTGGGGGTTATGAGGTTGTTAGTGAGACAACATTTCTAGAGGCTGAAGCTGATATCAATTAGAATTAAATTAGCAATATTCTTTGCAGTGAGTAAGGGCCCTTGCCATTAATCTAACATAGTAGTTTAACCCTGCAGCTCTAAAAACTTCTGTATTTGACAAGGGAAAGCGATTTTGATTACATATCTGTTTAAAATTAGGAAAAATACACTCTGATTCATACAGGTGAAAAGGTTCTCCAAAACATAATATGAAAAAAACTATCGACTAGGGTAATCTAAAATAAAGGTGAATAATAGAGGTGGAATTTTAAAAAATTAATAGACAACAGTCCAGAAGGATAAGAGAACATGTGTCAATCTGATAGGAATGAGTAAGCATAAGCATTCTTTTCTTTAGAGTGCAAAGAACCTGGTACCTACAATTTTAGAAGTTTCCTTGATTTTTCTCTGGTTCCAAGCATGAATATTTCCCAAAAAGTAACTTAAAGCAAAATCTCTGGTTGAGCAAAGGAGACAATTTCATCTGCTCCTTGAAGTTTCCATGAAATGATTTATTGTTCTGCCAATCCAAATAACAGGTCGAGAGAAACTGACTCCTGAGACCACCATATAGAGCAGAGCAGCAAATTTCAAAGAAAGGTCCATTTTGAAGAATTAGATCCACTAGAGCACAAAGCAGTCACAAAAATATTAAAATAAATGGCTAATAAAAAGGATTAGAAAGATATGAAAAAGCCTGAAATAAAACACTGTGCCAGGATCTTCTTCAAATCAAGACCCAAGAGAAACCAGGACTTTCACAGGCAATCATAACAAAGGTAGGATTTTCAGCAAGAAATATGCTTTTCTTCAGAGAAGGTGGTTTCCCCCCGAGACTGTCTCCTGAAAGGCATTTTTCTCAATTGGACATAAAATAGGTCCTAACTAAAGAACTAACTTGGAGTAATAACACTGAGATATGTATGAAGTTATATATAATTTTCTTCATAGTAATATGAATCAGAATCTATTTATATGTGTGTATACGCATTTTATTTTAATGAACTGAAGGCACGGCCTCTTCAACCTAAATTCCAAGTAGATAAATATATTCTGATTTAAGAAAATATGTAATAGATGATCTTCTTATGAACTCCGCTGATACAATAATATCCTTCATATCTTCATCTAGAACCTGATGTATCATCAGTTTGTGTTGCCAACCATGAAATCTTTTTTTGTGCAAACAACTTTGTGATTGCTTAGGACTTGTAGAAGGGTTGTTCAGAAGAGAGGAAGAAGTACTCTAAACGCAAGCTGTTACTGTGTGAAAGCAGCCACACCTCAAGTCCAGAAAGGTTATACTGGCATCGATACCTTGTGTTTGCTGTCTCTCGCACTCCCTGTCCCCTCGTGCGATACTGTTGGCTTTTATTGGGTTTCGTTTCCTCAATCTCTTCACCTCTGTACTTCGCCTCTGTACTGTTACTTGTGATACAAGAAACACCTTCCTATTACAAAAGACTCAGGAATCTGTTCTCCTCATCTCTGTTTCATGCTAGAATGGCCATCGTGGCCACCCTGAACAAGAAGAAAGGAGCAGAAGTTGCTGCCTGTTGTGATTAATGCTTCATGTAATTGTATGTGGCATTGAGATGCTATTCTCTTATGAGCGTGTGAAAGCCCTATGGAACAGTGAGAGAAAGATTAAATCTACAATACACCGTGTTCCATGAGACCTCTTCCAATGACCATGGTATGAATTTGGAAAAGAGGTCCCTGGTGCTCAGATACCTGTCCCCAGTCGCTGCAATATTACAGCTTCTTGGATGGAAACTCCTCTGGATAATAAGCAGATGATAAACAGAAAGGAAGACCAACTCCTTTTACAACTTAATTCAAATCTCCTCTCCCTTCCCTGCAGGATTTATCTAGTTTTCACCTTTCTCCTTTAAGAACCCTTTTATATCAGATTCTCTCACTCAGGCAAAGAGCAAGGTCATTCACAATGGCAATAGAAAGTTGATTGAAACAAACAACAAAGGCTGTAGTTTCAGCAAGTTAAAAAACTCTTAAGAGCATTAAACAGACAAAACGAAGGCAGGATCTGAGTCTGATAGATTCCCACAGTAGGTTTCATGTGTTTCCTTTCCACAGGACTCTACATCTTTGCTCCATCATAGTGATTCTGGGCTCAAAGTGAATCTTAGACCTGTGCTGTTAAACACTGATGCATAAAAGGCCAAGCAATTGATTCCCAATGTTCCTGTAAAATGACAGGCAACACCACGCTCACTCCAGGCCTTTACAAGGTGAGCAAAGTAATTAAGTTCACATTTGAAACTCTCACCTGCCCAAAATATTCAAATTGGCCATTTTGCTGTGCTTGGTACTGGTCTTGGTAGACAGGGACAGGAAGGATAAAACCAGTTTTTCCACTTTGCAGTGTTGTTTGTATTCCTTCAGTAACAGACTCTCTTTACTAATTGCAAAGAATATTTCAACCCCTACAGAGGAAAAGAGCAGGAGAAATGGGTGGGGGTGGGCCTACAGCCAGAAAGTTATCCATAGACTTTTAGATGACATCTCATTTAAACTGATGAAACTCACTTTCACATGAGTTGTGACATAACCATGGCAGGAACTGACAAGTGTCAAAATCTTGTGGAACAAATAAGATTTCAAGTCCTATTCGTCTGTACCAAAGAAGAGCCAGCAAATACTACACATTTATTCTGCTTTTTCCGATGGCACTAACTACTCTCGGCAGCTTCACTGGCACTCTCTAAGCATGTCCAATTCTCTCATTTACTTAGAATAGCTGCTGATATTTAAACTGAACTTTCATGGCTTTTCCATAGAGACACCTTCCTAAATATCACTCTGCTGTGGGGAATAAAGAGTTACTTGATGCTCTGTCATCAGGACTGGGGGTTCTGTGCAGATTCTGGAGCCCAAGAAGAAACCTCAGTGTTCTAATGGCACACCAGTGTCTTAATAGAACAAACCAACAAGCATGGACCTTGGCACAAAGGAAAGATAATGGTAAGAAAGAGATAGATGTAGGTATAACTAGGTCATGGTGTCAAAGTGAAATTTCCAGCTTTTTCCCCCTCACAGTCACATACTGCACTGGAGGATACTGTGACCGCTTTCAACTAATCAGGTCCTACAGCCTGTTTTTTTTTCCAGAATAATGCCTACCCAAATGACAGAGATGAACCACACCACAAGGTGATTTCCTTGTAGCCCCTCTCATCATCACACAATGCAATCAAGTAGGGACAGTGAGTTTAGTGGATGGGTCTATATTGCTTAAGGAGAAGAGATGAGAGAGGATTGCTCTTGAAATTCTGGCACACTTTCAGCTACTTTATGGTACAGAAAAGGTCTGGAACCATAAAAGCCCTGAGATGCAGGCAGCACAGGCTCACACCAGTCTGTTCATTCATCCAAGTAACAAAACATATAGACAATCCATCTAGGACAGAATGATCCATCTAGGACTGTTCAACTTACCTGCGGTAAATAGTTTATCCAGTGTCTTAATCTGCAGCCACCACAAGCAACAGAAATCTCTTCATTATTTATTGTTAGTACCTCATGATTTGACATTTAATTTAAGTCTTTCACTGTGTCTTGCCCAGCAGCTTTAGCATTATAAATAGGGAAGCACTCTCTTTCCCATTTAAGAACTAGCCACAAGGATTTAGATCTGTTTGATGAACCTTTCCATAAGGCTTGCATCATGCTGTCATAAATGGGTGATGTTCAGATTTCAGGCTTCTCTGTTACGAGAAAAGTTGCCTAATTGCTGAAGGCACTATTGCTTCAAGGCATTTATCCACAGATGGACATGTTTCCCTAAATACTGTAGAGATTAGGAAGTTTTTTCTTTTGTTTACAGTTGCAAACTTCTTTACAAACACCTGGGGTTTTTTGACAATTTTTTTTTTCTGTTACAAAAGCTTCCATGGCACTTAGGATATCAGGTATTTTGACACAGGGAGCAGTCAGGTTGGCCACAGAAAACACGCCCTTAGCAAATCCATGCTGAGTAGTGCTGATTGATTTCTTATACTTCACATGCTTAGGTATGGCTGCCAATAGGATGTGATCCGTGATCTTACCAGAGAGAGCTTTCACTTTGTGCTTTTCTCACTGTCTTTCATCCTTACTCATTCTGCTTTACCCTTTACAATATCTCAGATGCTGTATTACATTTATTTGTAGCCTCCATTCTCAAACCAGAAGATTAATGCCAAATCCAAACATCCTTCAGATGCAAAAACTTTCCAATAAACATAAAATAAGAGGTTTCTCTTAATTGAAACAAGCTGTTAGGGCCTAGAAGAATCTAAAAGAAGCAGCCACTCATTGCTCCTCCAAGGAAGCCTCTCAGTCCTTTTAAGCATGGTTTGAAACCTATCCATGCATCTTGCAGCTGGAACTGAGAAGTAAATCAGGCCATCTGATCTTCAGGCCTTTCATCCATGTAAGAGATTGACCATTTTGTCAATAATTGCTTTTCAAAGCACCCATAAAAGCATTTCCAGCACTTATGCTTGCATAGGTACTTACTTGTATTAGTATTTGAAATCTCTTTGTCTATATTAAATGTTTATACTATGCTGATTAACATAACGCCTGAGTAGCATACTATGTATGGCCTCAGAAATCTCCTGGACACAGGAAAGTAATATTCCCTTCGACTTAGAGGCAAGGAGAAGTCCATATATTTTAAGCTCTCTGTGTTCAACTTCTGACAAGATCTGCCCTTTCACTTCTGAAAGCAGGACTTTGTTTTGGTCCCTTGGATCCTGCAATGCTGACCACAGACACACATGGCTGGAGTGCACTCCTTGGATGCAGAAGCTGCAGTCTGGGAGATCCGGAAGAGCTCTGGCGAGTCACGTAGCCGATACCATCACAGAACTCACATCCTCTGCCTCGGACTGTGGATGGTAGGCACCACAGACTCCTTTTCCTCCTCCTTCCTCTGCCAGCAGCTTCCACGTGCACTGAACCCACCAGGCCTGCCCTAGGATCTGCTGGATCAGGTTCCCTGGCTGAGGAAGCAGCTGCCCTGAGGGAGCTGAGCCGTTCTGAACTGCTCAGCACTTTCCCCGGAGCACACACTGCGCTTATCCATGTGGGATCAGTGAACTAGAAAAGGTGCCCATAAGTATGGGCATACACTTACTTGATGTTTTTCGATTGTGTGGTTTGAAATGGCTTTATCAAGGCACCAATTGTGATTACATTTGAATAGCAGTGAGGACTCAGTGTTGTTAATAATAGTACTTTGACCATGAATTCTATTGCTTCACTTTTTATTTTTGTTTTCAACATATTTCTTCGAGAAAAATCTATCATCCTCTCTTCCTTTAAGAGAGAGGTATAACTTATTAGTGGCTTGTGTACTTGGTCTATTAGCTTCATGAACCTGCTTCCTAGATTTCAGAAAGACTTAGAATTTTCCCTCAAATCTATACATTTTGAAGCCTGTATGAAGTGATTGAGACTCTTCTCCTTCCCAGAGGCTAGAATAGTCTGTATTCCTGTACTCTGAGGTTTTGTTTGTATAACTGTGCATGGGAAGACTGCAACCTCAAGGTCAAACAGAACTCTAACTTGGCAGATGACACAGTTTTGTCATTTATATATGCTTTTAGTTTTACAGAGTAATATATAAGGGAACAATTCATCTTTACCTCCGTTTTCAGGCTTCAAAAATCAAAGACCCTGCTGCTGACATTTATTTGTTAGCTGAAGTAACTTTCCATGTTTTGTAAATAAGACTTTTAAACTTAAGGAAGGGATCTGCAGTGCAGGAATAATGGCTTGTGTCTAATGTCTTTGGAATAAAAATATTGCTTCACTCAGAACATTAGCACTGGCTATTCCATGACATCTTTCAAGTACCACTGTCCTTAGAGCCTTGAGAATGATGCCTAGGTGTCCATTTCAGTCTGTCAAAGGCATGTGGCTGGTTAGGACAAGAAATTAAAGAATCAGCAGGAAGCCCAATGTAATAATGAAAACTTCCTTGAAGGCAGAGAACAAATGGGACACGGCTCCTTGTCTGAGTGGTGCTTCTGCTCCTGGTTCATATGGTGCTGCTCTCGCAGGGCTGAGTCCTGATCTGGGTGAACCTTCTGAGCTTGAGCATTCAAGGCAGGACTACTCCCTTTTTTGCAGAATCTGTTTTGAGTAGGGTCTCCTTTCATATGTTTGTGCTATGGAGTAAAGTCCTGGCATAAACTACAACATCAAGAGTGACTATTCTCTCCATCATAGTATTAAGGTCAAAAGCAGAGGTGTCACTGTGGGGTACAATCCTGTCGGAGGGAGCTTTGAGGCGAACAGGCTGGAATTTGGATGTGCAAAGTGGACATTAATAAGATTTTTGCCACCTAACTCCATTTAAGGTCTAAACTTAGTCTTCTCAGGCTACTTATTCAAAGGCTTTTTTCTGGATTTCCAGCTGGAAATTCTGTAGAATTTCAGCTGATACTACTATGCAGCGCATACAGATGTTACACGTCTGTAGTTCTCCTTTTAAAAGCACACAAAAGTAAAACTTCCAAAGCTGGAATTTTCTTCTCCCAAAAAGGCACCAGTGCAACTCTGCAATTTGTTTCATCTGTAATGCAGGGATGATGGTGTCTTGCTTTCAGCAGATGAAAATGATAATAAAAATCCAAATGAGACACACATAGCCTAATCCTGAAAAAGGATGACTTATGAAAATATCATATGACTTATCTGTAAACTTCTTTTTGACCTTGGCTATAAAACTTCTGGGTCAATCACTTCCCAGTCTTTTCCTAGTTATGGTAAATTTGGCTAGTAGAAAGACTGGCAAGTTAAAGGAAGTGATTCTTCTCTCTGTTACACACTCATGGGTACTCATCTCTACCTTTGAAAGACAGATAAAAACCATGCAATAATTAATATATATTCTAAAAAGAGCTCCAGAAGTTCTTGAGAAGCATTATTGTTTATTTCTGAGGAAAATTGATTCATTATATGATTAGGGATTCACTAGACACATACCTACATTAAATTAGAAGGTAAATTTCTTAGATATCAGAGAAGTGGCCCTACAATCCTCTAATTTTTTTTAAGCTAACAATAGCTTTTTAGCTACTTATATCCTAAAGATAAGGTTTTAATAAGGACGGATATGAAGAAGATGGAGCATCTCCTTGGAGGTGCACAGATAAAGGACAACAACAGACATGATTTGCAGAATTCTGACTAGATGTACAGGAAAGATCACTATCACTTTAGTGACAGTCAATGGATGAAGTTCCACACAGAAGATGTGGAATCACCATTCATGGAGATACTTAGAACTCAACCAAGTGTATCTCCGAGCAAATAACAGGGTAATTCCCTGGCTGGACTGGATGATCTCCAGAGCTTCCTTCCAACCTAAATTTGTGTATAATTCTATGATTATGACTACATAAAGACTTCTTTCACGTTCACATGAATCATGTGATATCACTGTGTGAGCTCATATCAGTCCCTTGACATCATAATATCAGTCTTTTGGGGTTCTTTTCTGTTCTTATTTTACACTATATCAATCCTCACAGACACTGAAAATTTTTTAATCAGATAACTGTGTTTGCTGACCTACCCTAATCATGACGATGGTCATATGTTAAATCCAATTTCATTAACTGGGTTTTTGGGAGACCTTCCCTAATATGGCTTGATCGCAAGGTTACTATTTTTTCACAGCAAATGTGGCTTTATAACTGATAAAACTAGTGCTACCTGTATTGTGAAGGGTTTCGCCATTTTTGGCCTGTCTAGATGGCCTCTTATTCTAGTGGAGTTACTTTGGAAGTGTCTTGGAATATCTGTATCACTTATAGGCGGCTTGTATGTATTTCTTCTTGGGTGAAATGAAAAATTTAATTATACGAAAAAAATGCAAATTGCTGCCAACTGTGTTAACTGTGAGAGAGTTGCATTATCTTCTAACATAAATTGTCAGTGAATTGAAGAAAAGACGTTTTGGAAGCTGATCTGATTACTGTCAGGGAAAGTGCTCAAACTCAATTGTTGGCAAATGTCCAGTACCCATCACTGAACGATCATCACCTCATCATTCAGTCTTCTCAACTGACATGCAAAACAACATCCAAATATTCATTGCACATCTGTGCTGGACAGATTATGCATTAGCAATTCAAATCAATTCAATGTACAGGCAGTTTCTGTAAAGGCGTCTGTTTGGGTGAGATGCCTTGTTGTCTGGGATGGATAATAAGGCAACTCTGTCTAATCTTGGAGAACAATCAACCCATCTTGAGAAGGTGACTGACTACGTATGCTCTTGCCCTGACAGCACTAGAACAATGGCCCCATAATGCACTTGACTCAGCTGGTAATAAAATCTACTTTTGATTAGCAGCCATGGCTTGTGTCAATCACTGCATGATGTACCATTGTCCTCTGGTCCTGAACACAGTTTATTTACAGGGAAACAAAAGCTTTTTGGATATGGCTGCTGCCCAGAGATTGCAAAATAGATTGAGCTGTCAGCCTCACACACTAGATGAAGATTAATGAGTTGTGCAGACAATAAATATGAAGCAATGACCATAAATATGCTAATAGGTATTATCCATATACACTATAATTGCTACAAAAATTAAAAAGTAGTGTAAAGGAAATAGGTCAGAGGGTGACAGATAGATAATCTTGGATGCTGAAGATCTTTGGTGCAGTCAGATTCTCTACAGGTTTATTTCCTTCAATTAGACCCTTCAAAAGATTAATTGTTTAAAAGCTGTTTGAATAATCTCTTTTGAAACAGAGGTTTATGGGAAAACGTTTATGAAAAAGTGGCTTCAATGAACATGTTATTGAAATAAAAAAGGTGACTACCAAAAGCAGAGATTAATGTGTCTGATCAGCTGCCCAGCTTTGCTATGAGGTAAATATTTCTAAGTGGCACACTAGTGGGGACTGCAAGGAAAACATACCAAAGAGACACAGCAGTTTATATCCACAGACACAAGTGATTAAGGTCCTTCCAAGCAAAATATAGAAGTGTTGCCTGCACATCTGATCACATTGGTTTGTTTGATGTTTTCAGCCTAGCCTATTTTTCCTTTCTTTTTTTTTTTTCCTTTTTAATTTAAGAAAAGAAGAATGACCACCACTCAAATTTTCAGATTACTTCCAATCAAGCCTCTGGCTTTCCAATTCCTTTCACAGATCACATAGTCTAGATTTTTGACACCTAAGGGTTTAATTTGAACTTGAAATTTAGAGAGTTAAACTGTGTTTAAGTGCTTCAGCACCTAAGGCTACTGAAATTGTAGTGACACTGAAAATAAGAGCAGTCATACTCTTGGTATTCATGGCTTTGACTCACTGTTTGCTCAGGCTTAGAAGTGCCACGGGACGCTTTTCAGGTCAGCTCACACCACCCACCTCCTCTAAGATTTTTAGTTTCTGGCATGGGGAAACTAACTTACCCAGATATTCTCCCAGGTACAATTTTCTGTTATAATGCCAAGCTCGGTGATAAAAATGAGTTTGTTTTTTTTTTCTTTCCATACTTTAACTAGAAGTTGCATCCATTTAGCTCTTAAATTATCACTGCTTGGATTTTGGCAAACAGTCCACAAAGACTTACAACCACCTGACTGCTACTGTGCCAGTCTCCTTGAAAACACAGCTGAACTTTAAATACATTTGCTTAACATCTTGGAAGCTACCCTTTCTAACTACAAATGCCAGTAAAACAAAATGCCAAAAAAAAAAAAAAAGGTAGGGAACCATTAAGGAAAATGTCTCACTGTCTCACACAAAGCTGTGGAGTGAAAGGAGAACCACATCTTTCTGGAAGAATTAATGGAGAGAGAGGACGACTGGAAGCTGCAGGCTCAAGGACTGTGTGCTTGTTCCCAATCCCACTTCAGCAGTGGCACTGCATCTTTCTAAATTGAAGGCTGTGATGTCAATGTCACACGTTGCCAGGGCACAGCAAGGTGCTGTCCCACCAAGAGAGCTGAGCACAGCAGATCCAGAGATGATAAGCAGATTGAAGCAAGAGTCCAAATCATTTTTATGAGACTTCTAGTAATTTCTTATTTTCCTGATTATTTTCTGATGTCTCTGCTGATCTGAATTGCCTTGAGGCACTTTTCTTGCAATAAAACATTTATTATAGCTAGTTTTAATTATTTTTAGTTAAACAACATTGTGTGTATCCATTATGATTTGTGTTTTAAGACTGAGTAAAATGTCATCTCATGTAGAGTTTCTGCTGCTTGTAAAGCCTTCATTTTCCATGGCTTAGTCAGACTTCATCATCATTTCCTAATGGGCTGTATGGAATATTAAATAAATTGTATTAACAGAGCACCGAAAGATTTTACCATTTTTGAGGGAAGGATCTGCAACAAAATGTACAAAGAAAGTAAAATTTCTGGGTTTATTGTGACTTTGAAGAAGGCCTCTATTATTCATTGTCCTATTCTTACATAGAATTTTACCTGCATTTAAGCCTCATCTTTAGATATTTTATAGTATTAAGTAATTCAAAATGATAGATGAGGGACCTGAGAAATTATAGGGTTAAAGATACACAATAACTGACATTAGAATTAAAGAAAACTAACATATATGAATTAAAGAAAAGTTGAATGAAAAAAAAAGTTGAACACTATTATGAAATTAAAAGATCACTGGTGCTTAGGTGTACATGGGCCAGATATTCTACTGCTCAGACAAATAGCACATACAAGAAAAGAGGAACAGACTTCATATCCTTTGTTCTATAACCCACCCTGTACAAGACATAGATATTACACTATTATGAAAACACTATATACTTATTCTGTATATTTCTTCTTTGAGAGCCATTCCTGTGGTAGTGTGACCTAATCAGATATTCTTCTTTACCTGAGGGAGGTCCATGGATTTTTAATGAGCCTTATTTAAACTCCTGGCTAAGAAAAGCTGTGATAAAGGCACGTGTGCCATTTGCAAAGGCCTGTTCATTAAAGACAGAGGCTCTGCCTTAGTGGGACTTGCATGAAGAAGAACAAAACATCTGTGTCAATCTATTCATACGACACAAGGTCCTCTCACAGTTCCTTCCATATAGAAATTAATTCCAACCATCCACTGGGTTCTGATTTCCAACTCTGTGTTTTCAGGGGTAGTTGTAGCACAGCTGAACTCTGGGTATGATAACCAATCCATCTGAAGTCTCTGCATGCCACCACTTTACTGCCTTTTGGTCTCTTGTCTTTGCTCAGAGTTGTACGAATTCTTAAAACAATGCAGTATCTTCTACAGGTGCAATTTAGTACAACAGGGTGCAATGCAAAAGAGTGAAGAAGCAAAGCTTTCAGCCACATCAGTTGTCAAATTATGACTCATGCACTACTAATTTGTTTTAGTATCACAAGAGGAAATTGGTTTGCCAAAATTCCAACATGGTAAAAAAAGCCTATTGACAAAGTTCAGTTTCGTTTCCTGGCTGAGGATTAGTTTCAGTTTCTATTCTTCCTTATCTTGGCAGCAGTTTCATTTCTTCACTTTCAGCTGGACAGTGTATAAAAGGATGGGCTGAGCATTCCCTCAGTGCTTCACTGGAATTCTCACCAGCAGAAAGCACCATGTCTGACCAGAACGTCCGCAACGCTGGGTTCACTCCCTCTGGGATCGCAGGAGGATCC
The DNA here is from genome assembly GCA_013397915.1 of Daphoenositta chrysoptera. NCBI lineage: Eukaryota > Metazoa > Chordata > Aves > Passeriformes > Daphoenositta > Daphoenositta chrysoptera. The sequence continues at coordinate 109,168 of VZRO01002404.1, forward strand.
CTTGGTTCATCAATGATGTCCCACGAAGCGAGATCCTCTGGGGGCGGCGTGCCTTCTGGAGGCCCCACTTCTACTCTCCAGGGAATGGGTATGAGCAGTTCTGTGTGTGAGTGTGTGTGTGGTTTTGGGGTTCAGTGCACAGGATCAGGCAACTTTTTCTCCTTGAAAATAAGCTTGCCAAATAATCTCTTCTCTCCTATGTTCCTGTATTGCACCAAAGAAAAAAGTGCACTCTATTTAACTGTGTGCTATGAGTGAGATATTATTGAGGGTGTTTTCTGTGTATGTACATACTTTGCATGAATGAACACATACATATGTGGTATGCATGAGGTTTTGGACAGTGTTTATTTGAAGTTTATGCTGTCTCTCCATTCTGCCAAGAATCATCAATAATATGAAGAGTCATTGTAGGAATAAGCCATGATGCACTCATACGAGAGCATTATCTTTGTACCTATGTTTCATATAAATGATCAGATTTCCCCTGCTCTTTACTCACATGCATCCATGCAGGGAGAACTCTTAAAACCCTATGCAAACTCTGTAGAGGAGAGAAATCAGTTGCAGTCCAAGAGATGAATTTATGAAGGGAATGTATACACACCCATGACAGCCCCTATCTAAGCACTAAAATGAGGCATAGCTGCCTTTCACATGAGCTAACCCTGCAGGTGTTTGCTGCTTGTGCGCAGCAGTCCCTGACCAGATGACTCCTAGCAGCTTGGCACTAGTTTAACCCCCAATCCCATGGGATCTGTGCACAAGGTATTCTCCAGACCTGCCTGTGTGAGCTGATTCAGCAGGCATCCTCTGAACAGGCATGACTCCACGGAACAGAGTGCCCCATGCAATCCTGCTTTACCCAGCAGCACAGTAATTTGCTCTCTGACCTTGGATAGAGGCTTCAAAACTCTTTCTGCCTTCGGGGTCTCGGACCCACATGTCCCACGTGTCAAAGGCATGCCAACCAGAAGGCTGATTATAGGTGGGCATCTCTGCCATACTGGTCTGCCACTGGTCTACTACTTCCATAATCAGCAGGTAGAAATCTGAAGGATGGAGCTGAACACGACTTCTCCAGTCATAAAATGGGTGGTTGACCAGGTGAGCTGGCCAGGGTTCAGATTCAGGGCATCTTTCAATAGCAAAAAATGTGTTAAGCTTGATTGAGAGGAAATAAGTTGGATTTTTTTTTAAGATATGATTTACATTGCTGTCAAAATTATTCATAGAGTGAGACTCTGTAGACAGTGAGGGAATAAGTGACATAAGGGTCATTCAGAGACCTACTGCATGTGACTCCTGTGAGGCATTTTTTAATTTTTACTTTTTATGATTTGATCAGTGAGTTTAGGTTGCCGAATACAGTGTTTATTGAATATTCAGTAGGAAAGAGCTTAAGGGATAGTAGTAGCCAAGGGACAGAATATGAGAGAAAGCTGGGAGAGGAGGGGGACAGAGAGAGTGAAAAGCAGGGAGGAGAGCTGCTCTCAGGCACCATGCTGCCTTAGCAGCAGAAATCCTGGTATGCAGGAGATGCCAGAGGCTCACTCTAGTCATATGTTAGCCAGCTGCACAAGCTGCCTTCTGTCACAGATCAGGGTGGTACAGCAGTCCTCAGCACACTCATAACCAGTGGCAAACTCTTCAGTGGAGATGCCCTACAGAGAGCACGAAGCTGTCAATTCTAAACTAAAACACTGAAGATTTCTATCCCTCTGTGTGCTGAGAATTTTTATAAGAAACAGAAGCAAAATAAGCATTTAACGATGCCTAGTTTTATTCTTGCAACCTCTGTGTTAACTATGGACTTTTATGAAAACCAACTTTTTGGTGAAGAGAAATCTGCATGACTCAAGGAAACCTTAGCCATGCCGACAGGAGATACTCCAGAAGAGCTTTTATCCATGTGGAAAATGCTAGCTCTGTAACACTGCCAAGACAGGTGTGAGCTTTGGCTCCCTGCAGCAGGAGAGCTTGCCACACATTCTTTGCCTGATTGAGAGCTAAAAGGGCCTGATTTCATTTCCGCAGGTGCTCACTGAAATCTCTCCAAACACATCTTCTTAACCTTTTCATTCAGACTGTAACCCTTCCTCCCCCCAGAACAAACATGCTCGAAGGAGCGGCTGATTCTGCAGTGGGGCATGAGTATTGTTCAGTATCACTTTACAGAAGATGTTATAACAAGCTCATCACCAAAATATTTGAGCATCCTCCAGGAATGTTTTAAGCATTATCACTAACATTTGTCATCACTAATGCTTTACTCCTCTCCCAGGAGAAGAAGAGTTTGCAATGGAGTGTTTTGCTTGGGGCTTATTTAGACTGAGATGAAGATATATGTATAAATTGGCCACTGGCTACCACAACTTGTGGTACTTGAATTTTACAGGTGTCTATTACAGGTTTGTGTGAGGGAAGGTGAAGTGAAAGGAACATGTTCTTCACCTGCAACAGAAAGTGCAACAATTCCTAGTTTCTACAGAATTTTTTCCACAGTCCTCAGGCAGCTCTGCAGAAAAGTGCAATTTCAGCAGAGTCAAATTGTACTGAAATATTTTGGAGATCCAGGTTTATCAAAAACAGTCTGTGCAAGAGCCATTGATTTTTTGTGTGTTCTGGGAACATCCACAACAGCACTTATATATCCTTTCCCCAAGGTGGCAGCTAAAAAGCAGTATACTAACAGAAAAGTCAAGTAATCAGCAGTCACCTTGTCTTTTGATACATTTGCTAGCCTTGAATTTTTTAAAAAAACAGTAGTTTATAATTGTCCTGTAAGCTTCCTTCCTTTTTTGTCAGTAACCTCTCCTTTGTAACTGTTCTAGGTGCCAAAGGCACAACCCATTCATCAGGTTTTACCAGCAGTGGGATCTCTGGTGGATCCAAGGCCTCTGCCATGATGTCCAACGAGGCCACATCTCACGGAGGTGGAGTTCCCAGAGGTGGCACAACTTCCACTGTCCAGTCCATCTGTAAGTGAGAGTACTCTCGATGAAGATGAATTAACAAATGACTTCTGAACAGCCAGCAATATTTCAGATCATTTACTGTACATTTACTAGATGAAGGGATGCAAGTAACAGAAGTGGCTGCTTTGTACTTGAAGCAATATTTCTACTGTTTGTTTCTTTAAACTTGGTGGGAAGAGGAAACTGGGGAATTAGTGGAAATAACTATGCCACAGAATTGCAAAGGTATGAGTGGACAGCAGAAACAGAAATCTGAAGCACTGTGACAGGAAAAAAAATAGCCCAATGGACTTCTAGATTGTGCTTTCATCAGCACCACAGTGGAATAATTCTTTTTCAGTCACCAATTCAGGATCAAACCAAGAGCCCCACACTTGAACATACAGAGCAGGTGCAGTGGGAAAAAATGGTGAAGCATGAGAATGGAGTTCTCAGACTGACAGACAGGAATCATTAGTCTACTTCTTGTGGCTTTTTAGAACAGCTTTGCTTCCTTTCCTTAAAAGGAAATTCATTTTGTCAAAACCAGAGGAATCTTCCTGCACTTACCAGCTCAAAGCAGAGAACAGAAATCTTCCTCATCGCTCTGCCAGGTTAATGCAACCCACATCTAAATGAAACAAACCAAGTTATGAGAGAGCCTAGTCTACACCTGAATGCATCAGTAAGGATGCTGATTGTGTTAGTAGGATCCTGTGGAGTTAGGAAGAGAATTGGAGGCAGGATTGAAGTCCTTAATTTCAAAAAGTGTCTTTCAAATAATAACACAGACCTTTGATTTCTGACCTGGGAACGTTTGTAGCCAATGCTTGTACAGACTTCATGTTTTCCCATGCTGCAACTTTGTTTTATATTGTCCTCACCATTGTTTCTCTGTATTTGTCCTCAGCCATGGGTGGAAAGGGAGGAAGACGCTGAATAGAAGAAAAACATCAGTCCATAAATAAGCTCTGCAAGCAGTTCATCCTTCACCACTGACTTTGACAGTTTCTCCCCTTCACTGATCTCCCTGTCATGAAAGGCAAAACCTTCCCTGTGCACAAATAAAGTTTCTGTTCAAATGATAGATTCTTGCATTAAATTAATGGGGAAAGAGATGAGGGCAGGTTCTTTCCTTGATTAAATATTCTCTGAAGCACATACAAACACAACCCAATGGAAGCTAAGGTACTTTGGACTGCAAGGCTGCCCTAGGAAAACCCTGGGTTTAGCAACACTATGCTGTTCAATTGCAAGTAGCTTGCTTTGTTTATTTTACAAAAGGTAATTACAGTGCAAAAGTCACCCTGTTGTGAGAGAGAAGCATAGAAACACTCAGTAAGGGGCATCCAGCAGTTCCTTCTAGATGTACTTCTAATAGGCTATCAAATTAAATTCTGCTTAATAAAGGAGACACATAAGCAAACAAAAACAGGTCCCAGGACTGATTTTTGCATGCCTCTAGAGTTTCTAAGGTCCCTTTCACTATAATTTCTAGTCCCTGATGCTTGCAGTGAGCTGTCAGCTTTGTCCCAATCAGACTGAAACTGAAATTTACCCCTGTAAATTTTTGATACATGAGAATAGATAAGGAAGAGAGCGCATTTTCTCTGATACTGGTCACACTGTTGGGGATTTTGCTTTTCCCCACACCTGACTCCTTTCCGTCATATGTGCTCGTACAATGATGTTTCCCCAAATGCACATAACATTGTGCATTCCCTGTGCAAATTCCTGCATACGCGCTACCCAACACTTTCATCTTCCTTCTGTCTCTCTGGCTCCTCATCCTCCCTACCCTATTACCTCCCTCCCTTTGTATTTCTAACAAAACCACACAGCACTGCTTCTTCCCTTTCCCCACTCCAAGATGGAGGGAGAGAATCTCACACCCTTAGGCCAGAAGTTAAGAGGTGCTGGATTTGAGGAGCTGCAGTCAGTGATTTTCTCCGATGATTCCTGTCACCCTGCTCGAGCATTCCCATCTCAGCTGCATCTCTCTACAGCTGGGAAATGTGTTTGCCCCCACGCACCTTATGCTGTCAGATGTGATCTTCTCCCTGCTGCCTAGGCACCTTCCAGAATGAACATGAGAAGTCAATGTTTGCCTCCAGTTGCAGCAAAGTTAAATTGCATTATATGATGAGTGACAAAATGCTAGCATGTAGGAGAGACTAATGAAGAGAAGAAGAAATGTATCTTCACTTGCTGTGCTATTCAAAGCAGTAAGAGGCAACTGAAAAACAAGGGCTTCATTTCGTAGGCTAGCGCTGATGTCCTAGCAAGGAGCTATCTCAGGCAAATGCTTAAACATAACCAGGACTTGAATTAATAATATCATAGAAAGATTTAATTTCAAAGAGACTTTGGTGTGAGGAGAAGGAGGGAAGTTCTCTAATCTAAACTTCTGCTAAAGAAAAGTTAACCCTAATGTTATACTTGTTTGCTTAGGACTTTGTCCGGTCAAATTTTGAAAATCTTCCAGGAGGAACCATGCTACACTTTCCTTCCTAGGCAGCCTGGGACTACTAAAATACAGCTGTGATCTACCAACAGATCTTTATTGCCCTCTATGCCCTTAGCACTGGCACGAGTCGAAGCCAGAAGGTCTGCCCTGGATTTTTCCCATTCAGAAGGTTTTCCCCATGTGCAAATGCCAAGTTATGGTCCCAGAGAACAAGGGCCTTGATGCCCACCAGCTGACATTCAAACACCTGCTTAGCACTGATGATTATAAATGAGTCATAAGAATGAAACTAATGTAAGGACGACAAGAAATAGTAGAAAAAGTAAAGTATATACATAACTCATCAGACAAACAGTTTTGTAAACTGAAGCTCTATTATCCGAGAAACAATGTGTGACCATTTCATGGCAATTAAAGACCTTGTTTCTTATTCAAAGGGGGGAGATTTAGAAGTGGGTTTCAACTTTAATGCTGTCATTGCTTCACCTCAGGTATTTTTCTGTCATTACTTCACCTCAGGTATTTTTGTCTTATTAAAAAATGACTCACATTAATGGGAGCTGACAAAAGGTACTTAGACCTAAAAGAAGGAAACCAAAGTGAGGATCTTTAATCACTTATCATTTCTCTTTTCAGCTTTCATGTAATTCTGGTGTTACAATTTTGAATTATTTTCCCATCTTTAGATCTTGTATTGAGAACTCACCTAGATAGCTTTGCCAAAGCAGGGAGAATTCTCAACTGCATTTGAAATCCCTTCACTGGGTCAGCTTTAAGAGATCTACAGGAGAACAAAGGTACAAGCATCCCCCTGGAAGCCTTCCTTGCAGACTGCTTCAGCAAACTCATCTGCACAGAACTACAAATGAACTATTTACATATTTAACAGAATATAATTGGAAAGGTCAAATAACAACAAATATGGCAATTTGAATCCTTCATGTCTCTCAATCAATCTCTGCACAACAAATAGACAGAAAGAGAGAGAAAGGAAAAGAGGCAGCAGCGTGTGATTACCAGAGCAATAGCACTGGAGCAAGACACTGCAGAGAGCACATAGCTCTCTGCACAGAAATCAATTCCTCCCATGGGATGGGATCAATAGTTGTCTGACAGGACACTATGCAGGCAATTTAATAGCGTTTTATCTAAATGAATCTATTCCTCCCCCCAACTGGCCTCACAGTTCATAAGAAGTCTCTCTTAGTAAAATAGATCTATTTATTTTTTATAATACAACAGGAAAGTATTTATCATTCTGAAGACACTGCCATTGTCTATTAAAAATCATTTATCTCTGTTAATTACTCATTACCTGCAACTCTTTCCCAACATCTTTATTCTAATTAGCTAAGTCATGAACATAGCCCACAAAAATTACTTTCAGTTACTCTGGAAAAGATTTTCCTACCCCAAAAGATTCTAAACTATAGATCAGCCTTTCAGGAAAAATAAGCCCACAGAGCAGGCACACTCAGTTAACTCAAAGGAGTATTGGTATCTGAAATTACATTTTTGTGTAACAAAAAACTTACTTTTTGAGGAATTATTTATACACAGAAATTTGTTGTCCAGTGTATCTATTTTAATAGTACTTAATAAATAATAAATAATAAAGTCAATCTGATCTTATTAGTGGATATCTGTGTGAAGTAAATGATAATGAATGAGAGACCTTAATAAGCATAATTCCAAGGATGGATCTTTGGCACTCTGGGAGTTTGGTATTGTGCCCCAAAGGCTCTTGTAAATCCAGCTGCAGTTCTTGCTCATCATTTAGAAGATTAGGGGCTGATAAGCGACAGTCAAGCCTTATTAGAACAGGCTAAGGCAACAGGAAACATTAATTGGGTAATTTAATGCACAAGGAGACATTAAATGCCTGCATTGTGGTTCAAATGCTGTTTCCTCTATTGATTTCTTCACATCTTGTTCTATGAAATTCTCACAAATTCTTGGTGGAGAGTGTGTAAGACAAAGCCTAAGTTTAAAAATACCAGAATACTTTGGTTATTTGCTGGGGCTTCCCTTTACTTCTTGTGTTAATAAGGGACCCATCAGTAGCCCTGCTCTTGCAAGCAAAAGAAAGAAGACTCCTCCCATGTCCAAGGACTCTTCCAACAAAGGAGGGGAGAGACCCAAGGTCTAGCAGCTATCTGCAATGAAATGCTGGCTCACCGTGTCACTTGTGTTGTGGTTCCTTCACAGTGTGTGCACACAGCAGGAGCCCTGCAAATCTGGGAGGAAGACCAGACTCTCTTTTCCTCTAGAAAGCTGGGAGCACTTGACAAAACCCTCTTCTCTTGAACTGTTCTGGAGGAGATGTAGAAATAGTTGCTGGACTGATCTTCCTCTGGAAGTCAGGAAGATGAGAGGAAGGTGCTGACATAGCTGTTTCTTCTTTGTCTAATGCCAGAATTAATCCACTTCTGTGGGTGGATATGGTCCGTTCCCTCAGTGGTGGATATTGGTGTCTGGAACACCAAAATCTCTCAGCTATATTCTAGGTCCTGATTTGGGTCCCGTGTTAAGACGTCCTTCCTGAGACATCTTTCCCACAGCTGAACAGAAATGAAAAGATGCTCTTACAGTGGAAGACATTCAAAATGAGAAGGGGACAGCCTTTCCTTTGCCTCACTGACCTAGGCACTCTTTGTCTCTCATTTTCTAGCAATGCAGCTTGGGAGATCAGGGGTGATAATTCATGGACACTTTATTTTAATAATTTACTTTTGCAGCAATTTAAATATTAAAATGCATTTTGAAGGCATGCAAGCCTCATTAATTTCAAATAAACATTGTCCATTATGCTCTGTTTAACAGCATTCAATCCCACTTTTTGTAGTTGGTCTCTCCCTTCACCCAGCAGCCTGGCACTGTTCCTGCTGCCAGCAAGTTTCCCGTGTCCATGGCACGGGCTGGGAGGCCACCCCTCATCTCCTGCTGCAGCAAAACTCACTGTGGGCACAGCACCCCTGCTCTTCGAGCTTCCTCAGGACTGTCACGTTTGCAGTTAGTGTCTTCCTCACACCTCCCCATGTTTGAAGGAAGGAGACAGCCTCTCTGACTTTATCTACCATCCCAAAAGTCATAGAAGGCTTGGTAGGAGAGGCGGGGTCCACTTACAGCCCCACACATCCCTTCCAGCACGGCGTTAATCGGTGCTCTGGCTGTGCTCCTTGCATCTCCACGAGGACTGACCCAAACACGGGGATCCGAGACTGACCACTGGACCAGAAACCGGGAGCAAGACCCGACACATTCCTTTCAAACCAGCAGCTGGGTACCCAGAGTCTGGGTTACAGGGCAGTCCCCTTCCTCTTCAGGAGAGGAAGACCCTCCCAATACTATTTCTGTGGGCTCTCACTCCACTGAACTTTTTAGTGTTGTAACTGTTGTGAAAAGCAATAAAATTGTGCAGGCTACCCACTATGGTCTATTTCCTGAGAACCTCATATATTAAAGAGACACAATTAATAATTCCCTTTAAATACACAATAATTTTTAAAATCATCATTATTATTATAGTAATTAATATTAAATAAATCTCCATATTTCTCTGTACCTCTTTCGGTAAAAGCAAGCATTGAAATAAAACCTGGTTTTGTGCTTATCTCATAGAAGTAGTATTTTATCTAAGCTATGTTCTTCTTACCCATTGTTCAGTTGTTTTTGGGTTTTGTTGTTCGTGGTATTTCTTTAAAGAATACCTGGATGTGAAAATAAATAAATGGATACATTTTCCTCAATGTAATAAAATTTCATAGAAAATATTGTTGCTAAAGAAAAAGTATATGCTACAAAAACAGTTCTTAAAATTCAGATGTTGCTTTTTGCAGTCTTTTGCTATTGGAATTTCCACCCAGCCAGGATTTTTACTGGCCAGTTTTAAGCTACCTCTGCAATTTATGTTTATACATAAACAGCTCTGATTTTAATTGCTATCAACTTCTTATACTTGATAGATGGTCTTAAACATTTTTTGCCTCCAGAGACTGCTTGCTTTGCCAAGTATTGACACACTTTCAAGATTTATACTTCTCTAAGGAACAAAGTTTACAATAAAATGTAATGTATTCCGTGGCTGTGAATGGTAATGTTGCTAAACAGTCCAAAGATATTTCACAACTGGTAGTTATTTTCCTCTCACATCCAGCCCTGCCCTCCTTTAGTACTACCATAGATCTAGGTTTTTAAAGAAAAATCAGATCCCTGATTTGCCTAATTTTATGTTTCAGAGATCCAATATGAATTAATTTAGGTTTCCTTCCTCTAGAGCCTTTATTGGACTAATGATTACACTTGGATTTTCCCCAATAATTATTTTAAGAGGCTAACTCTTGTGGAAGGGATTAATTCACTTCTGGGATTGGAATAACCCCTTTCAGAGCTCAAATATCATACTGCAGCCAGAAAAGGGAGTGATTACAGGACTATAAACTACAATGTCAAACACAGAAGTAGTTACTAATTATTGGACAGACAAAACTCAGTAGATGATTGAAGTCACGTCTAGATTTAAATATTCGGATTGGATCCACTTTCCTGGTAGCGATCATGGGTTAAAATGCCCAGAGAAATCCCAGAGCACAAGGAAGGGTTCTTAGAAATAATACATCAGTTTGTACCACCTCCATGAAACTGCCGTGGCATTGCAGCAGAAGTAGCATCATCAAGCTCTAGCAGCAGCTCTTGTAAAATCAGCTGAAAAGATCTTCAGCACCGAAACAATTCATGGATGTTACTTTAGCGACAAAGTGCAGATCTCAGCCTTCTAAGAGTACACTTTCAAGGGAGAAGATTTCAATTCCTTGTTTTATTTTTTTCCAGCCATTTGATCTCTTTAATGCGGCTTTTTCTATTAATCCATTTTGTAAATAGGTAACTTAATGTCACGCAGCTCCTTTGCACAGGCAAAAGAAAGATGGCTCAAAGGTGAGCAAATATCCCAGCCACCAAAGGAAACACTCTCCAGGGGTTGCACCACCCCTCTTCCTCACTGACCAGGGAATGGAAAGGATGCAGTCCAAGAGATTCTCTAATTTCCCTCGGATAAGTGATGATGCAGCCTATACAAGAGCAATTTGTTGGGAAGTTTTGAATTTAAACATCCCAGCTCTTGGTGAGACCACAATTCCACATTATTTGGCTTTTGTGCTAAAGATGGAGGAGACATTCCCTACAATTTCTGTAAGAGATTCTAAAAATTCTAGGAATAGTTTATTTTGTCAAACTGACAATTTCTATAATTACTATTTCCTTGCCCTGGATGTTCTCCTGCTCCTACTCATCTTACAGGGATTTTTATAGAGCAAAGAATAGTTTAAACTGCAGACAGAATAAAAACTGAGGAAAGCAGAAAAATATAAGTTTAAATGGACAGAAACAAACAGTTGCTTAATTTTTTTAATAATTAGATATAGAAACAATGAATGATAATGATCAGAAAACAGGAGAAACCAAAAAGGAAAATACTTTTAAAGATTTCAACCCTGTAGGAGAAAGCAATAGAAACAGACACCAAATTTAGGATATGATTCAAAAAGCATGTAAGTGCTAACTTATGCACTTAAAATCTTACTTAAGCATTTATAGAAGTAAATTTTTACTTTGGCACAGTTGTTTGTGTTGCGAAGACTATTTTGCAAAACCACTAGTGAGTTTTCAACAAAAATTTTATTAGGGTGAAAATTAACTCTAGAAACCTGTTTCAAGATATCAAACCAGTAATTCTTCTGTAGTGCATTTTATTTACGCTTTTTAGTGCAAGGATATAAATCTAAGGGTAATTTTGTACCAGTCCAATAGAGGACTTATGAAAGACAGTGGATAATTCGTTTCTGATTATTCATGTTTATTTTATCTTTAGCATAAATTATGAAAATAATCTGTCCAATGGCTAGTGCTTTTTTGATTAATTTTAAATTATATGTGGAATATTCTTAAGCAGAAAGATACTGAAAATATAAATTTATTATTATTATATTTACTCGTCTTGGCTCCTGTGCTTAAAAACGGTATACACACAAAGAGGTTAACGACACTGTGAATTTCAGATAATCTGTTTTTAAACTACTGACTTGGAAACTGTGAGATTAATAGCACTGGGAACATCTAAAGGTAATAGGATTACAGTTTAATATTAACTAAGTGTTTCTGGAGGGTTTGCTGTAGCAGTGCCTCATCTCTGGGATCCACTAGAGTAATTAGTCTGTAGTGGCATACAGTGGTGATGCATGATAACTGCAGCTTTTCCTGCCGCAGATAGGATTTTCCATTCACCAGCAAGCAGTTTTTTATTTGCAGTACCTTCATAAACACGCACGGAGAAAGCTTGTAATTCCTTTTACCCTAAGCTGATGCTGATTAGGGAGAGACCAGTTCTCAAGAAGTCCCACCCGAAGCTGTGTGTGCCCCAGTCACAGCTGAGCAGGGCAGTGAGTGAGGGTTTTGGAGGCTCTCCTGCTGTTGCCAGAGGATCAGGTTTTATCTGCACACAGGGGCAATCAACAGCGGGCAAGCTCCTTAACACTGGAGAAGGTGTTGCTCACACCAAGATCAAAAGGCCTGTGCTTCAGTAAGGCTAAAGTACAGCTGGGTCAGCTGAGGACCTGGATGGAAGGATGGCAAAAAGGCACTTTTTACCTGGCATCTCTCTTCCTACTGTGCCAACAGGAAGATGCATCTTTATTACAGGGATGCTCAAATCAGGAAACTGAAACAATGTATAGGAAACTAATGCTTAATATTAATAGGATGAGAGGGTTAAACAAGAAATGTTCAGAAGCAAAAGGTTATGTTATACTAAATATTGATCCTTAGGAGTTCAGACAGACCCATTCAACAAAGCCCTTCATGACAACCAGGTCCTGCCAGCCCCAGAAATGCAGTGAGGATTCTGCAGCCAGAGCCCCTTGTCCTCCAGGTCACACAGAGCCACCTCTGCCCACGCTTTGAGGACATGTGCATCTCACTGCTTGTGTGCAGGCCTGAGGGAGCAAAATCTAGGAGAGCTTTGTACATTTGGTAGCAAAATGAAAACATTTAAGTTAGAAAAGTAGGATAACAAAAAAAAAAAAACCCAAACCCATAATCATTTGAAGGAGGATATTTTAATTATCTTAGTTTGTAGGATGTCCTCACAGAACACAAAACTTGAGAATTTGATGTACTTCAAGAACTGCCTCCCACAGAGTGTTAGTAGGATTTAAATGCTGCTACTTGTACATTTTAAAATCTGTTTCAGGTAATGAATAACTTCTGACTTTGATTATAAGGATCCATTCATGTAGAACATTCAGATCTACAGAGGAGCTCATGTGCTGCCTCTACTTAAAAGTAGTGTTATGCTTGGTATCAATCTCTTCCATACTTTGACTCAGTTCAACTCGTCAGATTTCTAGCTATTTTTACCAGTAATTCTTAATCCTCTGCTTGCTAGGGTATATCCTTATACCAGTAGGAAAATTGTTAATGACAGGAAAAATATAACAAAATATAAATAGTGAAAAACAATAACAAACCCATCAATGTCATACACAGAAGATTTTTTAAAAAGGCTCTAGTCATAATTTCTTTTGATTTCAAGGCCTCTGAAGCTCAATGGATCCCATTAGGTTAGCAGGTGTGAGCCTACCTTACACTGACAATACTTCTGTGAGGCAGAAAGTTTTATTTGGGAACACCTGAGTGCAGGAGGAACCTGAAGAAGCTCCACCGCCATGCAGCAGAGGAGGGACCTGGGATTTATCAGGTGGCACTGACACAGAAATTTTTTCCCTAGAGAGTGATAGGGGCTCAAAATTTAAAGTCATTTAAGTCACTTTCAAGTGAGTTAAAATGTCACTGAAGGTATTTTAAGTCACTCACATGACAAGAGCCACTGACTATCCCCACTGCTCGACCCTGTGTTCCCTCACTGGGGTATCCCAGGGTCTGTAGGTGATCTCTGCCAAGATCAGCCCTAGCTGTGCTGCTCTCATACACAGGCTTCCCTTGTTGGGAGTCCTTTGTTAGAAACTCAGTCCCACAGCAGCAGAGACACACAGAGCAAATGGCAAACAAATTTCCCAATATCAGTGAAAAGTACAGTAAAAATACGTGACCATCTGCCCAGAAACACCATCAGAGGAGAGAGGGAAGTTAGGATGCGTATTTACGAGAGAAAAAGCAATGGCGTTGGACCTTTGGACTGAAAGGAAAAGAACTCCTCAGCAAGAGGCAGCCAATAAGCATCTCCTTGTGAGAAAGTACAGAACCTGAGCACAGGGTTCTCCTTGTAACCATGTCTTAACCACACTGGCTCAGAGACACACTGGCCAGAAGGGACTTCTGGAGGTCATGTCCTACTCAAGGTGGAACGTGATCATGTCAGCTTTGCCCAGCCAAGTCTTGAAAACCTCGAAGGACAGAGACATCTCAAAATATTTTCACGTCATGGCCATTGATTTCAACACAATTTAGAAACTTAAATGCATACAAAAATCTGTGTTTGAAACAATAAGACTAAACAGTTCTTCCACTGTTTGTATAAATAGTCACTGCTTTTTGAAGCTGTGATAAGTAAATCTGTGTTATCTGTATTACAGGGTTATCAGCATGTCTTGTAGAGGCCAGCCAGCTCCTTCTGCCCTATGCCAGCCACAGGACCTTCTGTAGGTGCACCCGGGCATCTGTCTTGCCCCTTGAAAGCAGCAGCAGTAGTGACAGGCAGCATCCATTACAGGACTGTAACATGTACCTGCAGTGCACAAAGAATTGTTTAATGGGTCCCTTCTCATGATATTTGCAGAAGCAGGCAGGCAGGCATTCTCTTCATGGGGAGGGAGAGCAGCTTAGCCCACCCAGGAGTTGTTTTTGACCATTGCTAGTGATGGTTGCCTGCAATGAGATAGCTCACAAAAGTATTAAACATTGATACATTTCAGAGTGCCAATTGACTGTGCATTTTAAATAGACTCTGGTATTCTCTACTAGTGGAAAGATTTATTCTACTTTAAGAATACATAGGGCTGTGCTTTCAGTAGTTTTTCTTTGTTTAACAAGCAGCTCTCTTGCTGAAAACCCAGTAGACCACAAAACCAGTCAGGGGCTTTTATCCAGGATGTCTGACCCATCGCCTGACAATAATTAGTTCAGGTTAATTACAGCAAATCTGTAGATTTGCAGCCTGAAATCATCTCATCCCCTAAGCTGAACCCTCCAGAGGTTTCTTTTATGAGCTCTGCATCCTAAGGGTGGACTTAAAGTAATGAATTTGTCTCTAATAAGATTCATAGGTTTGTTCCCTAAGCAATGGTGTCAATTATAGAATCTAACACTGATGGCTTATTTTGCTGAAAATAGAGAAATTGAGAGTTTTTAATGAAGCATGCAGGATTTTTACTGCTTTTGTTTAACTCTTTGCATTGTTGGAAAGTATAAAAATACAATTATGTGAAATCGTGCCACTTTCTAAGTATTTCTCTGTGTGCCAATAGCTAATTTCCTTCTGCTCTATAATGGAAAAGGTTAATGTAATGACTCTGAGATTTCATTTGGAGATGTTCCAGAAGAGTGTCTGAGTATTTGCTGCACTTAATGGCAGGAAGTAATAAGTGAGGTTATGTATTGGTGAAAAATATTTCATGTACTGAGAAGATTAATACTGGAGAGAGGCACATGGGACACAAGCCTCAGGCTTCCTCCTCAATTCTGGCACAAAATAATATGTCCATACTTGATACGTGCCCTTCTGTAGTTAGCTCTTAATCATTAACAAAGCAGACAGCAAATCTCCGGGGGACCTGGTATCGGGAGAAGAGAAGGAACCAGATGTAGGATTCTCCTCTCTCCTGCAAATGAGTGGCAGACACCTCCACCTGGGAACGCCAGACCAGATGGTTCTGGTAACAGCAAGGTGTCTGCATAGCAAGATAATGCCATCAGAACCTTAAAGGGTTTGACTCTATCCTGAGTATTCTAATATCTACACTAATTTTTGGGCAGAGTTATTGTACTTAGGA
The DNA here is from genome assembly GCA_013397915.1 of Daphoenositta chrysoptera. Classification (NCBI taxonomy): domain Eukaryota; kingdom Metazoa; phylum Chordata; class Aves; order Passeriformes; genus Daphoenositta; species Daphoenositta chrysoptera. The sequence continues at coordinate 124,596 of VZRO01002404.1, forward strand.
AGATGAGCCACCATGTCACAGCTTTATTTCAGCATTTTATTTCACGTGAGACTTCTTACTTATGAAAAATTTAGCGTCAGTGCATATGAAAGATTTAGCCCTTTGTTTCAAACTTTTAAAATTTACTTTTAATTGAGATCCTATTCCTGCTGAGTTAGTCCAAGTCACAAAACTAAGGTTTCAACCTCACGAGAAATAGCTCCAGTCATTGATTTTATTAATTCTAATAATTAAATTATTATTACGCTTTTAATACTGACTTTTTAAAAAGGAATCTAGTGATAGGACATGGGGAATGGCTTTAATCTGAAAAAGGGTGAATTTAGATTAGATATTAGGAAGAAAGTCTGTATTTTCAGGGTGGTGAAACACTGAAACAGGTTGCCCAGAGAAGTTGTGGGTGCCCCATCCGTGGAAGTGTTCAGGTCCAGGCTGGATGGGGCTTTGAGCAACCTGGTCTAGTTGAATATGGCCCTGCCCGTGGCAGGGGGGTTGGAACGAGAGATCTCTAAGGTCCCTTCCAGCCCAAACCCTTCTGTGATTCTATTCTCTGATTCTATGAAAGAAGAGACAATGTTCAAGGACTCTCTACACCACTGGAAAGACATTTTTGAGGATGGAACTGGAAAGGGATGAACATGGCAGTAGTCATCACTGGAAGGGTGGATATGTCTAAGGAACAGAGTAGCTGTTCCCCTACAACAACTCCTAATACTTAAAGCACAATTTACTCCAGCAAGGTAAGTTGCTGGAAAATTTAAGCTCACCCTCCACTGCTGGCAGGCTGCCACTAGAGCTTGTTCTTCTTCCTGGCCAGGGGTGACACCAGCAGGTCAATGCAAGCTGCTCTCTCAGAAAGGCTTTTAGGATCAGCTGTGGTTTCTCTGCACCTTCAGGTGAGTTGGTTGAACTTAGAGACTCCTGGGTCAGACTGGACAGGCTGCCGTGGTCTCCTGACACTGGGAGCAGGCATTGAGGACCGTGCATCTCCTCGCCTTCCCCAAGTCCACGAGTTCACTGAATTCTCACATTTTGCTGACTGCCGTGCATAATCTTCCACTGAATCTCCTCTCTGAAGGCTGCTTATCTAATGAAGTTTATTTCAGTGCACATTTGAAGCAATAAAGGTATTCATTAGGAAGAATATTATTTAGAAAAGAAATAGACATAGAAGATTAGAAAGAAAACTTTCTCTAGGTTAAGCACTGATCAGATGCTTGCAGTGACACACTATTTTATCTGGAAAAGGCTGGAGTACTGTATTCAATTTACGTGTCAAGGTTCTGGATAGAATAATCTCTTCCTGTCCTTGCCTTAACCCACGAGCTTTTTGTCCTGCTGTCCCCTCTTGTCTTGCTGAGGAGGGGGAGTGAGAGAGCAGCTTAGTGGGCACCTGATATCCAGCCAAACTCAACCCAAGACCTAAATCTTTAATGGAAAAATTACTTGATCTCTTCTTTTCCCAACAGGATCAGGGATTGTATTTCTGGAGAAGGAAACTCTCAGAATGCAAACAGATTGATGGCTTGTCTCAAATGGAAAATGCTTCAATATCAGCTGCTGTTCTCTGTTTCAGGGCAGGGATCTGAAACTACAAATCAGGTGTTGTACATGGGTATCCACTCTACTGGAGGGAAAAGAGGGTCCACAGCAGCCTATCTGTAGATCATGCTGCCCTCTTATTCATGCAAATAAATAAAGACAAGCTACTGAAGGCTGCGTCTGTAGCCTGGTGGTTCCAATGCTTTTCTTAAACACAGCTTGGACCTGAGATATTTTACTGGGGGGACATGAGAGTAGGAGGATCATATTAGAAAAATTTCTGCTGTTGAATAAAATAAAAGTTCTTTAATCTCTCACATCTCTCATAAAGCTAAAAATTTTGTTTTCATGTGGCCCTATGGACTGACAAGTGGTATTAATTACTTAGAAGACTGCTTTGGCCACCTCTGAAAATATTTCCATTGCAAAGTTATCAAGCAGTGGTATAAGCAGGGGAGGCACACAGAGTGCTCTGTTCTGTTAACCCAACATTGCAACATATTTTGCCACATAACAACCCTTCCCCGTAGAAAGACCACAGGAAAGCTCAGGTGTACAGAATAGCCATTGTTTAATCCTGTATTGCAGTTGGAACTCTCCTCACTTGGAACCTGTAACCTGTTAATTGCCTTACCCTCATTTATATGATAAGTGGTTCATTTCCTTTATTGTGATTGAATCCCCTCCCTATATTACAAGCAAACTGGAGCTGCAGAGAGTGCTTGATTGGATTTCGTTGCTGTAGGCCATTTCTTAAACAGGTTACAGGTTGACAAACATGGAAGGGGGATCAATATCCATCCTTTGCCTCATTGACAAGCTAATCTTTTCAGTAAACATTTCATCAGTACCTGCCATTTGTATACATACCTGCCTCATGAGGATGGGGAAAGCTCTGCTTTATAAGGTTTAGGTAACTAATAAATGAAAAGACAAGAATATAAATTGGGCAAATCATTTAGATAGCATTTTTAGGAAAATGGCCTTTCATTGCCTGCAGAACATAACCAAACACATTTCCAACCACTCTTAATTTTAATTAGGTTGCATTACACTCAGACCTGGTGTCAGCTCCTGTTTCTTTAACTCAGCTTGTACTGCTCTCTCGGAAAGGTCTGTCCCTCAGCCCAAAATCTCAAACTCGCCAGAGCTGAAGATATTAAATGAGCTCAGGGGAACTAAACTGTCTCTTTTTCAGGCATGTGGCCTGCCCACTTTTTGCCTGCTTTTTCATTCCAGTGCAGATGAGAAGGGCCGCCACACTCAGTAAAGTGACATCCTCCTCTCTTATCAGAGGTAACAGGGCTATTTTGAGTGGGGATTGAAGTGGAGGCTCTTCTAATCATTTAAAACTCATGAGTCATACTCCAAAAGAAAGCAAGAGAGTTATGTTAGATGTGTTGGGAGACATTTTTTTTGTTTGCTTTTGTGTCACATGTTGAAGCCTCCTTCCCCCACAATGATGTGGGCTAGAAGCTGGCATTGTCTCTGATATAAATAAGGGCCAAGAGAATCACTATATTTAGGCTTCTCTTACAGTCCTGCGTATTAGAATTGCATGGCTGGATGACAAATGCTGCCAAAATTGGTGATGCCAGATTTCAGTCTGACCTGAGATGGAGCATGAACACATTCCTTGCAGGGCCTGGGGTGAAGGAAAATGAACAACAAACATAAAACTTTGGGTTGACAAGCAAATTAAGTAATTCTGAAGTGGATACTTTAGTAATAAGTTTATTACTACCCTCCTGTCTTTGTTATTAACCAAAAACTATCTCAGTGATGCAAACAGGCTCTGAAGCATGGCAGGTAATTTAATTCTTTTACTAGCCCTTCCTCTGCTGCCAGGATCCAAAGCTGCTACTGCCTGTGCTGCAGGACTGCACTATTTCCTCCTGCACTTCTGAAATACCACCAGCAGAAGGATGTGCACATGAAAAATACTGCTTTCCAGGTAGAAAAGCCTCCCTCCACTGCTCACCAAGACTAACAGAAGTGGGAGTGCTGGTGCAAACTGGCCATCCTTGCATGTGCTACCTTATCTAAGCTGCTTCTGAACACAGTTACAGGACTTGACATTACTCCAGCTTTAGGCAACGTTAAGGCTTCTAGACCATCTCCACACAGAACTGCCAGTGGATGCCAGGATGGGAGATACTGGTCCTCTGCAGTCATATCAATGCAAGTAGGATACTGCACCAGCTCTGCTCATGGTGTGTGTTTGTTCCTTTGGATATCTTTAATTTTCCATCTCACAAAGTCCTGCAAACCAGAAAAGTCCCCTGCAATAATTTTGGAGGCAAACTGTTTCTTCAATTTCTCATTAACTTTCCCATTTCCTTTCTTCTGTGACATAAAGAAACTCTATTAAGCCACACAGTAACACTTTCCAGTCAAATAAATTTTGCAGAGAGTAGAATATATTAGAGGTGGGGATTTCCCCAGGTGTAACTTCACTGATACCACTGAAGTAATACCAGAAATATTTTGGTCCTGGTAGTGAAAATTGAGGTGATACCACTACTCAGTGGCATCACTGACCGGAAAGGCGGTGTAAAGGTCAGGGGAACACATACACGGTTCCTTTTCTCCCCAGGGAGAATAAATACACAGTTACTAAATAAATAAATAAAATATATATAGTATAAAATACATAGTTACTAAAAGCAACACATCTCGGATGTCTATTCTCTCATCTATATAACATTAGGAAGAACAAGTGGAAAGCAAGAGGTCAGTTAATGTTCAGCAATCTGAGGAAGTATTTAATGTGACATTTTCCCAGCATATTGGATGCCCTCTTTTCTTGTATCAAGCTGGTCCATGTAGGCCTGAGAACTTTTGTTTTCTAGACTCTTCAATTAGCAAAAGCAGTGTTAGGATACATCTTTTATTTGATGTGCAGACTAGAATAGAAATGTGATAGCAAAAAAGAATCCCATACCCATAGGTTAATTGCTAGCAAATGTTGCTCAAGCAGTCCTCTGTATGTTGATTAATGGCCTCAGTGAGCAGCTGAAAAATAGCTGGGCTGCTGGAAAGATCATTAGCAATTTTAACTCCTCGGCTATTGTGAGGGGCATAGAGAAACAAATGCTAACATATATAATACATTTTGCTGAGTACAGTGGCACACTGAAACCAGTTATTGCGAGGGAGAAACAATCACTGAGTTTTTCTTGCATTCAATTTTATAGAAGTTCACAAGACAGAGAAAGAAATGAAATTTTTTTCTTCTTTTTCTAAAGCTTTTGGACACATCCTTGATAAATGCATGGAAGGTTTTATATGTAAACACAAATACTCAGTTCTGCTCATTAAATCCCATTATTTGAAGGAGGAGAGGGACAGAGATACTGTGTGAAAGGTACTGTGACAGAGAGCAGACCCTGTTTTAGCTTGTAAAGGCATGGCAATATTAAGCAGAGCCTTGTGACAGCACAAAGCTGGCAGGCCCGGGGCTGAGGAAAAGAATGATGGTCTCTCACGCTGCCTCTGATCTTTGAAAGCTGTGAATACCACTGCCTCCCTCAGAGCATCCAGGAGACCGTGGTGCCTGTGGGAATTCAGGACAATACCTCTCCTTACCCAGAGTGGCTGCAGACCCTGAAGATGCCACAGGGCCAATTGAAAATTTGGGGAGGAAATCCCTCAGCAGTAAGAAGAGGGGAACTCAAAGCTCTTACAGACCACTCCTGGCCATTTACACCACATAAAACCAGGGCAAGGATCCCAACATCCTCCTTTGGACAGACACCCAGCTCCACAGACACAGCCATAAATTTTTTTCTACCTAAGTCCTCAGAAAAGAAGGAAACATTCAAGCCGAGTCTTTCTAGTGAGGCTTCTGCAGGCTGGAGCATGACCCCACAAGCACCTGAAGCACTGCACCCAGGAGGGAGGCAGAACAGGCAGCTGAGCTGAGAACAAAGCTCGTAGAAACACATCTACACACACGGCCGTGAACACTGCTTTGCTCAGGAATAAAGCAGCCTCCAGAAATTATGATCACGTTCCTTGAAATGATGTACCTTTAGCTGCCTGTGTGGCAGGCAGGGTGCATTGGTACACAGGTCTGTCAAAACCAGCTCTGTGCTGCTGGATGATCTTTCCAGCCCTCAGAGCCCTCGACTCAGTTCAGGCACAGCCGGGGCACCTTCTCTGTCTGCTCCTCTTCACGAACATGTGCACAGAATGATCCTTTGAAGTCCTGCTGACATTGGTCTCAATCCTCCCATATTCTTTGAGCCACCTGCCACCTTCAGCCCTAGGAATTTCACAATGACTTCTGCCCACCAGATCATGTCTTTACTGAAGGGTATAGCATGAGGGTGATACACTCCCATGAAAAGTCATCACTGTCTCCTGGACCATCCTTTGGTAAGCCCTGGTCTAGGATATAGGCACCCTATAAACCCTTTATGAAGCATCCCTACTGCTCAGAGCTCTCTCTTGCTGACATTTTTCTGTGCTAACCCAGACAAACTTGTGACACCTACTGTCAGAGACTCCATGATCCATATTAGCACTCAAATCCCAGGAGGGGAAAATAAAACAATCCTGAACGACAAGAGAAAAAGGGTGGCAAGAAGCTGAAGGCTATAACTGGCTGATAATTAGACAAGTTCAATTGTAGCAGGCTCCTGGAAAGCTCATCAGGAACAATCCCTCATATGGTTTCAGAAAATATGCAACAGGAAATTACAGCCTGAAGGCACTGTGTTCACTAGCAATTCCCAACCAAGGAAAAGAGAGACAACACAAACCAAAATAATTGCATAAGACTCTTTGAGCTTTACATGCAAGCTCTGCGCTTGTCAGGGGAAGTGGGCAAGCAGCCAAAAGGGACACAGTATGTCACTAACTATCAAACATAGGAGAGAAATAGCCGGCTTGTTGGAGAAACAATTCATAGAAACAGAGAAACATTTCCTAGAAACAGAGAAACATAATATCTTTTCCGATGAGAAAAACCTTTAAAACTATCAAATCCAGCCATGAATCCAGCACTGCCAATTCCAGCACTAAACTATGTCCCTAAACTCCGAATCTTTTAAACATCTCCAGGGATGGTGACTCAACAACACATTTTGCACTCTACACATTTTGTAACTCTGTCTGGAGTGAGGTATTTGGTAATGTATCAGCGATGGAGGGACGGGGGAAATCCCTTCATGCTCCTTACACTGGCATGCCTTTTGTGTTGAGGCTTCTAAGAGGAGACTCAGCCTGAGTACAGCACGGACACAAAGCATGCCAGGCTCTCTAAGCTATTTGTTTTGGGTAGGAAACATACGGGATAGGTAATTTTATGCAGGATTTTGCCACTGTCACAAGGCAAATGAACCCTTCTTGGCAATACCCCACCAAGAGCCAACTCTCTGTTGCAGGGGGCTTCTTCTCTGTTTTGCAGAAAGTCTAACTAAACGTGGTGGGGGAGGGAGGGGGGAATGAAGAAAAGGGGAAGCAGGAGGAGCGGGGAAGCCGTCTACATCCCCTATTGCACCTGGAAGGACACTGCTTTCCCTCAGATGGGAGAAAGCACTACAGATCTGCTGCTCTGAAGCAGTGTTCCAGGCAGTGATTCCCTCCTCGGTGTTCTTCCACTCCCAGTGCATTGACAGACACCCATCAGTACATGTACAGGTATCCAGCACCTTCTTCTCCTTGTGCCTAAGGCCAGAGAGGATGTTTAGCTATTGAGTCAGGACTACAAAACAACACTGAGAACTGCGTCAGCCAGGACACTTTAATAAACGTAAGCTTTTTGAGAATTTCTATATTATTGCTTTGTTTTCTGCTAATTTAATGTGAATTTTGGATGCAGGTGTGGGTGGAGCTGCAGCCCCCGAGCCACAGCCAGGAGGGCAGACACTGGGCTCCCCCAAAAAGGACAGAATATAAATCCGCTCCCCGTTCCCATGGATGAAGAGCGGCGGACGGGCGGGAGCGCAGCGGGGCCGGGCGGGGCCGGGCGGGATCCGCGGGGCTCCGCTGCCCCCTGCGGGCCGCGCCGGGAACGGAAAAACGGGAAAGCCCCGCCACCGCCGGAGCCGCCCGGGCCGCGCTGGTGGCGCTCCAGAGGGACCGGGGGGCGGGAGAGGTAAGCGGTCAAAAAAGGCAAACTACGTACTAGACTAAGGGGGTATTTGATCGTAGAATCACAGAACGGTTTGGGCTAGGAGGGACCTTAAAGGTCATCTAGTTACAAATCCTCCTTGCCAGCCCCATCCAGCCTGGCTTTGAACACTTCCAGGGATGGGGTATCCACAGTTTCTCTGGACAACCTGTGCCAGTGCCTCACCACCCCCTTAGTGAAGAATCTCTTCCTAATCTCTAATCTAAACCTATCCTCTGTCAGTTTAAAGCTATTCCACTCTGTCAGTTTAAAGCTATTCCACTATGTGCCTTTATAGAAAGTCCTCCTTCAGCTCTCATGCAAGGTCCCTTTTACACACTGGAAGAACGCTACAAAGTCTCCCAGGAATCTTCTCTTCTCCAGGGGAATCAGCCCCATCTCTCTCAGCCGGTCATTACAGGAGAGGTGCTCCAGCCCCCGATCATCTTCATGGCCTCCTCTGAGCTCACTCCAACAGGTCCACACCCCTTTCACACCAGAGCCCCCAGATGCTCCAGGGATGCAGTACTCTGGGACTGGGGAGAGGGTCTCACCAGAGCAGAGCAGAATCCCCTCCCTCACCCTGCTGCCCACGCTGCTTTTGATGCAGCACAGGACACCACTGGCTTTCTGGATTGTGGGTGCACATTGTCAGTTCATGCTGAACTTCTAGTCAAACAAAACCCTCAAGTCTCCTTAGGAAGAATTTTTGTCCTTTTGAGAAGATAAAGGAGGGAAGCTGGCAGTTGACAATGCTTAATGCAGACTTCCTTTCTCAGCACCTTTTAAAGACCAGTCCCAGTTCTTCCCCAAATGCTCTGTTATTATTTAATCCAGAAGACTAGAAATGAAGCCTCAGACCAGCAAGAATTCCTTCTCTTTCTCTGTCTCCTCTTTCTCCTCCTCCTGCTGCAAAAAGACCTTAGAAATCATCACCAGGCCTCAAAAAAGAAGTATTTTTCTCAGTTTAGCCTATTCTTTGTTCCCAGGGCAAATGTTACTTCTACCTCTAAAACTCTGTCTGAGGAAGCTCCTAAACATCTTGTTTTGCTCTAATATGACTGCAGATAAACTTTCTTTGCCACCTCCCAATCTCCACAACTCTCCAAGCTGTGGTAGAGAGTGGGGCAATACACCAACACAAAGTCTTTTAATACAGATGGCTGGTAAGCCAAGTTTTGGTGTAGAATTCCCAAAAATCATGTGGCTTTTGAGTGAGTCACATCAGCAATGTTCCCCTTTCCTCTGCATTTGGACTCCTACATACACCATGGTTTTCTGCACAGCCAGGGTTCATTTGCAGAAGGTATCAGCATCATAATCTTGGGCTGTGAAGAATTAAATTAACAGTTTGGGGTTTTTTAATTGTTACAGTCATACTTACATGGACTCTTTGTGGAGTGCATGAAGGAAGCACTGAGGCCAAGTAAGTGGCTTTGTGCTTCTTCCATGTCCAGCTACCTCTGATGACCCCTCAAAATGCTCTAAAAACCTCCAAAAGTTCACTTGCCATTATCATTTCAAATAAAGATAACTGCAATCTTTATTTTGTTTTGTCCTCTCTTTACCTACCTTCCAAATTCTCTCTGAACTTAAAATAAAACTTAGGTGGCAGCAGAGAAAGATTCTGACTTGACTCACTCAACTACAATATGTACAGTTTTGCATCAATCAGTCAAGGAATTATAGGGCCAATAGCATGAAAGTCATTAGGAAAAAACAGAGTATTTTAATACTGCCAATTTATTTAACATCAGCTTTTAACTTTACGTCAGTTGCAGCAAGACTGTTATTTTTTTTTTAGAAAGTCCTGTTTTCATTCCCATCTCGCTTGTCAGCTGAGAGTTGAGGGGAGGAAGGCCCCGAGGCTGCAGTTCCTGAAACACACACACCTGAGTGGGAGTCGAGTGGGTTTTCTTTACTGACAACACGTCAGCCGAGAGAGGGAGCAGCAGAATGAAACGAGATACAAAGCAGGAGCTCGAGAGAGAAACAGCCACGCCTCTTCAGCTTCAACTCTTAGCTCAGTCTGTGTATGAAGTGAGGATTTATGGTCTGCTGTATGATTTAGCCTCTCTTAGAAGGTCTCTTCTTTCTTTCCTGGACTAGAATACTTGCTGTGTTTATTTTCCCCATGTTACAAAAGTAATGATGTCATATGCTAATGTCCTGGAAATAAAATTTGAGGATTATTCAACAAAGAATCAGGTAACAGCAAAGGCTTGAGTAGTTCATATTAAAAAATATTTATTTTTCAGTTGTTCATGATATGTGTTAAATTCTTGGTTATGGCAAAAAATTGTAACAAACAGCATCACAGTGACATATAATCAAGCCATAAGAGAGCAGTTTATTACAAATGTGTAAACAAAAAGAAGTATTTCTGTAATGGTACTGTTCATGAACCAAATCATGGCACACAGAATCTCAGCAGAGTCAAAAGAAACATCTACAAAGAAAATAAAACCCCGAATTGAAGCATAGTATATGAACCTGTCCAAAATGGCCCAACCCACATTTCATCAGAGAAAAGACTGTTCTCAGAAGTTTTGCTTGGTTTGTTCTTAAGGAAATTAAATCTTCATTGTTTTCAAGGCATCAATCCAGCAAGTGAAATACTACTGTTATTGAATAATACGAATAAAGAGCAAACATCTCTTACTTATGACAATGTGAATACCCTACTTTTACTGTACTAAAGGAGACGAGATGATTTGGGAATGTTATTGTCTGTATAGCACGACACCCCAAAAAGATATTCCTTAGGAAATAAAATAAGTTACTGAGAAATAAAATCCAAAGTGCACCATCAAAGAAACTTATTTGTGCATAAATATCAAAAAGTAGAATCTTATTTTTCTGTAACAGAAGTAAACAATTTGATTATAATACAAGGTACATGCTGTAAACTGTAGGATGCACTTTGAACTTGAAATACACTCATATCAAACATATTTTATATATTAGCACCTAAAATGGGATTGAAACAATTTTAGGGGTTTTTTTCAGATCGTGCATTAGTTATGGCTTGCTTGATGGACACAGTTTTGCCAGCAGCCTTTTAGTGTTCTGTGAGATCCTCTTAATAAAAACACACAGGTCTGAATGCCACTACAATTTACACATGTACCTTTCATACAGGAAGTTTTGCATGTGTTCCATTTGCAGAGAGTAGGTCCCACAACAGCAGGAGGTAAAGACAGAGCAACAAAGGTACAGTTATTAAAAAGTACTGGACAACTGGGAGTACATGATATAATTACAAGCCGGTATCTTCAGTTTACAGGAAGCTATAAAGCTTTTTGGTTTTAAAAAAAAAGACATCCAACATGTGCTTACTCACATGCTGACACAGAGTTCATGCAAACGATTAAAAAAAAATCTTACCCATTTTACCCTTCAGAAATGTTGCATATAGTTCATCCTCAAATAAACTGAGGTCCCCTCAGAAGCAACAGGGGCCTAATGTGCAGATTGACTCAAGCAACATGTAATTGCTTTCTCCACAATGAGAAGTGAACAGCAGTATCAAACAGGAAATTTCATTGAATCGTGCTTCATTTCAAACGCTGTTAGGTCCAAATCCAGGTTAATTTGTCATTAAGCATTAAGACTACCTTAAAAAAAAGAGTTATTTTCTTGGAGGAAGAACATTTTCTTCGTAATAGCCTGGATTTACTACATTTCCAGCTGGATCATATCTAGCCACCACAAACGTTGAGCCATCACTAGCAGATGCTTTTCCAACTCCAATCTTTTTTGTGTTCTTCCAAACCATGGCTGTGAAGTGACCTGAAGAAAGAGAGAGAAACATACACATGCACTTGAGATACAAAATCTGTAACATTCCCTTTAGCACTTGAGGTGCTGGGGGAAAAGAAAACAATACGAAGCTGCTTCTTTGTCAAATCTTACGTCCAATACTCATCAAACTACTTCTTTCATGATTCTCCTGCTACATATTCTTATTTGGATATAGGGGACAGAAATGGGAACAGTAGTATGAAAATAGATCAGAGTAGGGTTTTTCAAGACAAAATGTTAGATGACGGGTTCTTTTTTATGTCCTTAGCTTGTTCTCATGTTAGACAAAGACATCTCAGCCTTTACTCCCTGCAGTGTGAACAGCAGTTCTGAGAGTGACTATTATTCATTTGCTTTAACCATCTCATACCCCCACCATGTGTTTGCATGTGCAACTGTTCAAAAAACCACTGTTTTTGTGGCTTCTTCTGCCTAGTTTAATAGCCACCCCTGCATTGTGCTGCTCCATCAGTTGTTCCCTCTATGTATAGACAAATCCCCAAATCTGGGAGAAAAGTGTGATTTTCTTAATCTGAAACAAGCTCATGTACCTCTCTTGCTTGAGCATTATTTGAGGAATAATGTTCTTAAATTCATTCTGCACTAGATTGTCACTATGCAGCCAATGACCTGTTCCTAATCTCCAAATTTTAGCTGAAGTGATCTCTGTGAATGGAGTGATACAATTCAGCAGAAGTCACAAGTCAATGTAAACAACAACAGAGTACATTTAGTAAGACTCTTATATGATTCCAATTTAGTATTTCTTACAAATTAATTTGCCTTAAAAAAAAAGTTGCTGTTCAAAACTTTGGAGTTGGGGGGAAAATGCAGTACTAAAAAACCCCTGCAAATTTTGCTTAGTTTCTCATTTCTCAGGTTTTTTTACAATTTTGTCAGTTTTTAGCATAATAATAGGAGTTTTTGAAGAGACAGTTCGCAGTCTGAACTTACCTGTCCCAGAAGAAAACCCTGGGTTTTGAAAGCTGTAATTTTTTATTTCACTGTACCATCTGTCAGCCACATCTTTTCCTGAAAGACAAAAGAAATGTGCTGCAGAATCATGACATGAACACAAAAGTGTAGCTCAATTACAGCCTGTCCAGCAAGATCTTCTGTAACTTTCAGCTTGGAAAGTAATGAAGACACATCTACCTCATCTTGGATAAGTGCTCTTGTCATCAGGCTTACACATACAGCTTTCACCAGCTCCTTCCTCTAGAAATGTGCTTGGAAATGCTGAAGTGTGCCAGGTTTTCTAAGCAAAAGGCCACACCTGTTGATGTTTACCCCTTCCAGCTCCAGGTAAAACAAAGAAAAATTACATTCCTGACATCTTTTAGTTTCCCATATTATCACCAGCATTTAATACTTCAGATTTCTGAGTGCATTTATTTTTAGTTGTTTCTACCTAGCACTAAAGCCATTGTGAAGGTCCATTTTGACTCTAATCTGGGGTACTACAGAAACCTCAAATATTCATACTTAGGAACTGCTTCTGTGTGGAAGTCTGTGTGTCCAGCAGTGTCTCATCCCATGCAAGGCTTTCACTGACAACAGCTGTATAAGGACTACGACTACAGCCAGGGATGTAGCTCAGACCAGAATCTGCAGGGGCTATGCAGACAAATGTTACTTGTTTTCCATTAGCAGTTGTTAGGAAAATATTGTGTCAAACACCGGGGGGATGAGAGGAGTCAGGTTTTTCCCTGAGCAACATCAATAATGAAATTTCTGCTTAGCAGAATCCAGGATGTATCATCAAGGCAAGGCCAGGAGATTTCAAAGCAAGCTGCCAAAGCTGTTAAGCCTGCCATCATGAAGAATGCTGGTCCCTGGTGGACTGTTGGCTGCAGAAGAGCAATGACTCATGCTTTGCTATTTTGCAGCAAAAAGTCTTAAACTTGTGCCCTTCTAGAAGTCAGACACTGCGTTAACTTCTTTAAACTCCAGTTTCTTATGACTGAAGTCAGCTAAAAGGATGATGCTATTAGCCTGGCAAGCTGGTTGTCAGAGCCATAATTTGTAAGAAAATATTCAATGAAATGCCATCTCTAGAGAGGGTTATGAACTGGAAGTACTACAAACTTATATGCCACAGTGCTTGTTAGGAATAGTGCTTAGTAGAGTCAAATAATTTTTTCTACATAAAGAGGTAGCAAAACCTCTCTTGCCTCCCAAAGTAAACGTTTCAGGAATAACAATTGGTTTCTTCTTTTCCTGCTCTCCTTGCACCATAACAACAAACCCTGTAGACCTGTATTGTGGTTGAAGTATGTAACACATACTTATTTGTTCACTTCTTACTCACACTAAATCAAAAATGAAGACTGAAAAGAAGTGCAAATAGTGACCTTTGTGCAATACAAGGGGAAAAGAAAAAGCACATAGTAAAAAACCACACATCAAACTAATCAGATCATCCTGTCCCACTGTAGATTCCACAGCAATGAAGGATTTAGATGTGTTTGTGGTAAGCTGGGTGTAACAGAAGTACAGAATATGACTGCTGACATATCAGGCCTTATGCAGCCCATGTATTTTATGTGTACAAGTGCTGAAGTGGCTATACTACATAAGTAGGATTTTAGCAGATGTAGGACTGCATTCTCACTGCTTCCAGCATTTCATTCCTTCTGTTAATGTACTGGTGAAACAGCATAAGGAGTATTTAAAGAGAAAGTCACTCCCACTTTTAGTTAGAGCTTACTGTAGCTCTAAGAAGTGTGCCTAGGCTGCACGTGACAGAACTTAAAATCTCCATAATGGAAGTATTGCAGGGCACATGGAAGCTTTGGCAAACACAGTGTCTCTTCATAATTAATTTGCTTTTAATTTAAAGAATACTATCATGTGAAAAAATGTTTACTTTTTAATTCAAGGGAGATAGCAATGGCAACAGATAAGACTGCCTCAATCCTGTACCTGAAAGACAATGAGTATAGTTGGCCAGCACAGTCTATCATGTGTTAACTCCCAGATTTCAAGGATGAAAGCTTTCAACTGACTGAGGCCAAGAAGTTAAAGCCTAGAAACTGATCACTATTCTCCATTTTTCACATGCAGGATCAAGTTTTCATTATATTGCTGCCATCATCCTTGAATTAAAAGAGTCATGCCCTCATATGCTGTGAGAAAATAAAGACTGACATTTTTCCAGCAAAAGAGAAGGTGACCAAAGGACTAGGCAGCTTTTGACAAACTCTGTCTTGAAATCACGTTAAAGAAGTGCCCTGTAAGTGAAGGGAATTAATTGTATCTGTCACATGGCACAGGAAGTTGATGCCTTTCCCTGGTCTTAAAATGAAGAGCCAAACACAGTTAGAAGGGAAAAGGGGTTTTTACCTCGGTATTTATTTAAGGATCCTTAGGTGCAGCACACCCAGGTGCAACGCCCACAGAGCACACGGAATGCACACCCACGGTCAGTCGGGGATCACATTCCAGGCATTACAAATCAGCACATCTATCAAAGATTCCCCAGTGAGAGGCTCCAGTGAACCCCTGCCCGAGGAACCTTCCCCTGGATGGGCCTATCTCAGTTTACAGAATGTGTTCTGGAGAGGACCTTGGTGTCTGGGGCTTTCTGACCCCTCACAAGATGTTTGGTCTCTTGGCTTAACAAAATATTAGGTCTAAGAGTGTGGGCTAGAAGCACTAAGAATATAGAAAAGTATATAAAAGCGGTATAAAAGAAAAGGCAAAAAAATCATCATGGCATCAAAGTGAGGAACATCAATGTGCAAGTTATTACTATGTGAGAAGACAGGTAGGTACCTAGTGATTAAACAGTCTCTCTTTCCTCTGAAATACTTTTCTTCTGATTCTTTGCCCTTTGTGGAGCAGTAAACAATGCCCTGGTGGGAAACAAGCCAAACCAGTGTTGAAAGTGACAGCTGGCACAAAGGAAACTCAGTAAAACTCCTGTTTTAAGCCCAGTGACCCCAAGACTTCCAGAGAGAAAACAGCACAAGGGTCAGGAGTGCACCGAGCCTACCTGCTTTAGCAGCAACTTGCATCCTCAGCCTTACTGGTTCACAAAACTGACCCCAATATTTCCATTTAAATGCATTATGGAATAAATTGTGCAGTCGTATTTAGGGTCTGTTTTGATTGCTTTTCAATGTTTCATTGAAAAGAGCTCACCCTGCTCCCAAAGTTCCCCCAAAACAAGGGAAGTTGGTTGCTGTTCAAAATGCTTTTCGGTCAGAAGGAAGAAACACAGAAAAGAAATTACTCACATCCCTCATTCCTGATCAGATCAGAAATGATCCCCCTTACTCCTCTCAAGAAGCACATGGATCTGCCCTGCAGTCAGAGCTGCAGCTTCTCTCCTGTTGCTCTGCTTACAGAACTGATTAATAAATATTCTGCTGGGCGTTTTTAACACCCTTCCTCTTTGCACCACTGTAAACCACACTCAGAGTTTCAACACTTTCCGTATGGAAACACAGTTTGACTCCACCCTTCTCCCAGTGAGAGACAGCTCACTGATGACCTGCTCAACTAGGCTTACTAGACGTTCATTTCAGAACAGGCTGAATCTCACTCTAGGGAGTTTCAATCATGATGGACAATCTTCCTCACATAAAAACTTGGTGCAACAATCCTTGAACTAGTGTCCAAGTATAGTTTTGCCCAAGACTAGAGCCAGAACCAGCACAGTGATTTGATTTTATTTACACAAGATACAAGCTTGCTATGTGGCCCCACTGACTGTGCCTCGAGCTTCCTCACAGGGTCAGAGGAGTGACCATGTGGGGTCCATCCATACATAGGACTAACAGTGTAAATTATGTCCCCCTTACTAGCAAGGGGCCACTGCATGTAAACAGGTGCCATCACTCTTGCCTGACCGTGCTCTGCACCTCACCAGTTGTGTTGTTGTCTCATTAAATGTCATTTCTAGCTATTCTCCTGGGCGAGGAGCTCCATTCTGTGTGGATGTGTGGAGTGCCAACAATTGGTACCAGACCAAGGGTTGCAGGGACCTCTGTGTCTGCAGTGCCAGCAACCAGGGCACCAGCAAAGCAAGAGAGGGACTTGGTGATGAGCAGGTGAAATGCTCTGGGAGGAGTTGCTACTTAACAGTATGATAATTGCAGGGTGGGTTCTGGTCAGCAGCCAGGGACTTGTGTGTGTGAGATGCACTGTACTGGCAACTGGAGTGGAACTGCAGCCTCAGGAATTGGTATGTCCAGCTGCAAGCTCCTGGTGAGATTGGGATCCAGGGACAGCTACTGGGCAGAGTGCACATCTGAGCTTGGTTACTGCTGGGATCCTCTCTGGAATTCTATTTCTATTCTGTTTCTATTGCTTTCATATATATATAATTCTATATAATTTAACAGTATAAAATACACGTTATATCTACTTTTAAGTCATTTACTGAGAAATACATATTTGTATTTTTATATACTATATTAATTTACTTGTATATACTCCAGTACTGTATATCATTGGAATCAGCTGAAAAAGGAAAGAGGAAGAGCCTCTGGTGCTGTTCATTTTAATACTGACTTCAGCTGTTTGTGTTGCTCTGCACATATACAAGAGTCCATGCTGTATATATGTGTTTGTGTGTGTAAGACTGGAAACACATTCCCAGCCTCACCATTGGGAACACAATGCTGTGGCAACCCTATTCCTGTATTCAGCTCGCCTCAACATTTAATTTCCCCGGGCGCAGCCTTACAGTTTCTCCTCATACCAAAGAATGCTTAAATCTTCAAGTAATCCCACTAAGTTGCTAAAAAATTCTAATAGAATCACACAGAACATATTTCTCTGCAAATGGGAAGCACCTTGGTGATCTACTTAAAAACTAAGTTTTCACAACATTCCTCCCACCAGTCTGAAGGGAAAGAGGGTAGATTTAACATTACCTCCGAAATAAAATATCTACCTAGACTAAAGTCATACCAATGGCTTTTGGCAGTAATTCTCTACTTTCAACCTCCCTCATGCAGGTCCTTATTTTATTTGACTTTATTTAACAGTATTGTATGAGCCTGGTGTTAGACAGCAAAAGATACATCAAGGCAGGCCCTCAGTCAGAGCACACTCCTCCAGGGCTTGGGCAGACAGTGCTTGTGCTGTTCTGCCCACTAGTCCCAACCTTGGGAGACCCAGATTCCTCCCATAACAGACCTGGGTGATAGCACACCATGGATTTCTCTTACAAACTCTCTAGAGTTCATAAGCTGCAGTGTTTCCACCAGCAGCATGGCATGTTCTTCACACCAGCCATCCCAAACAGGATTCAGACATCCAGTGCTTGCCTTCAGCCTCCTGACACATGGGAAATGAGATGAGGCATCCTGAGAAGCCTGACAGAGCACAGCTGCCAAGGCAGGCTGCGGTCTCTCGCATTAGTGGCAGATGACAGCTCACTTATTTGAACACAGACAAAGAAAAGTCTGCCACAGAGCAGTTCCTGCAGGACTGGAGGGAGGAAACAGCTGTCAACCGTTTCTTGGATTACAGGGATAAACATATTTCTAGCAACAGCTTTAGGCTATGTAACTCTAAAATCCTGAATAGAATTCAAGGTATTCTTGTACCAGGAGAGGAGTAATATTAGAAGGCTTTACAGTTGAAAGCTTGAATCTTCTCTGAAACAAGAAATGCATCTTCTGGCATTATTACAGAACTCAGTAAGAGCCAAAATAAACAACAGCATCACTTTTTGAGAGAGAATAAAGAGTATTCTAGAGGCTTATTGAGTCTTGCTTTATCTGGGAAAGAAACCAGAAGACACTGCCTGCCTTTGTTAAGCCCCTGAATGGATGTCTTAATCCAAATTTCAGCCTCATTGAGCAGGGTACAAATTAACTATCCAGAGGGAACTATATGAGAAAAAGAAAAAGAATGAACCAACTCCACGGAGATGAAGACTAAGCCTAGATGAGAAAATAACATCCTTTGAAGAGCTAGCTTTCTCATTCTGTTACTTTGAGTAATCCTGCTGCATTGGAAATGTAGAAATGTTTCACAGAACAAAAGAGGATGTAGCCTAATTTTCTCAACATGGCATTTAATCCTGTGGATAAAAACCAGCAAAACTTCTCAAAACTGGGAAGTTATGTATGGAAACAGTGCACTGAAGGAAAACAGACTGGATCCAGAGAAAAGACAGACATTATGTAGCAGGATTTGTGTGTTATGTTTCCAGCTCTCTAAGTGGGAATTCTGTGGCTTTAACCTCAGGGGAAAGAGCACAGGCCATTAACACAAACAAGAAGAAAGAACTAAGCTCAGGCAGTGAGTCATAGCCACTATGCAAACTCTGCCGTACATCTGTGTTTTCCCAGGCTGCTCCGAACCCTTTCCTCACACCCTTGCAAAGGACAAAATGCCAAATACGAGCAGATCAAATTGTATTTTTCCACCATGGGTTTCTTTTTCAATATGACAATGTACCCACTTGGGACTAGAGTTGGCACTTGAAGAGGAACCGAACAGCATCCCTGGGACTAAAACTCACTAAAATTTCCAGGTCCTTCAAACAGAGTCTCCAGCCTGCAGAAACCGGCTTCTGTTTCCTTGGGGCTGTGCTGGAAATTCCAGGGGTGGATTGGAATAAAGAAAGCAAGTGGTCACTTTTAATACATCCCACCTGCTCTCCCAAAAGGCTGAGGCATGAGCTCTGCTCACTGGAGGAGGCAGGAGGGAAGAGCTTGCTGAATCTCTCTCCAACTGAGGGCTCACTACAGGCTGTCAGCCTGACCGAAACTCAGCTCCTGGGGCACCCAAACCAAAGGCTCCCAGTTACACATTACATTTACAATCAGAAAATACATTTGTCCTCAAAAATGTAAGCATGGAAAAGCCTGCTTGCTGACAGAGTGGAAGATTCTAGTGGAAGGACATTAGCCACTGTCACTTTGGTGTCCAGTCCTGTGCTCTTGCCCCCACAAACAGGAACTGCTGTGCAGTGTGCAAGAGACATTTTTCCACTTCCCTCACCACAGCTGGGCTGTGGGCAGACCTCTCCTTGGCTGGGACAAACTAAGGATAAAGGTGAAGTACAGGGCATTGACGGCTTCCTTCTCTCCTGCCATGGACACACAAGTAACACTAAAGACAGCTCCACAGCAGGGACACATGGAGCAGCCTCCCTGCCAAGCCCTGCCTCCAAAGGGACAAAACACACCCCCACAATCCCCAACTCCCTCTGTGCCTACATCTGCTTCTTGCTC
The DNA here is from genome assembly GCA_013397915.1 of Daphoenositta chrysoptera. Taxonomy (NCBI): domain Eukaryota; kingdom Metazoa; phylum Chordata; class Aves; order Passeriformes; genus Daphoenositta; species Daphoenositta chrysoptera. Next base: position 144,261 of record VZRO01002404.1, read on the forward strand.
TCAGGACACAGAGGTGACTGCAAACCACCAGCCTGTCCCCAGGGAGCCTGGGCTGGGCTATGGTGGATACATTTGTGAAGGAGAGGAAACTCCAGCACTCTCACAACCAGATGCTCTGAGCCCAAAGCACTTGAGATAAGGCATTTATCAGGTGTCTGTGAGACAACAAGAGAAGAAAGCTCACCTGATTGGTCATATGATGCCCATGCTAGGTTTTCTCCACATTTTCCATTAGCAGACTCGGAGCTGTGCTTGAGGACCCTCGTGGCAGCCAGTTCTTCTGCATACCTAGCAAAGGAATCCACACACTGGGTCAGGGACCACAGTTGCAATGAGCAGAGAAGAGGAGGAACAGCAGGAAGAGAGGGATATGCAAGCAAGGAATTGTGCTGGAAGATGATGGGTTTAAGTTAAGTTGCAAAGCCCTGAAGCCAAGGATGCTTTAAGCTTACATAGATCTATGAGTTAGGCAAAGGGAAAATACATTTTTGCTGTCTTTAATGAGCATCTGTATAACTTCTGAGAAGAGCCTAGAAGAAATCAAAGGGCAGATGCCCTTCCACCACATTGTGACCAGCACCTGGAAATCCACCAGCCATCCTTAGCCTCAGCTGCTGGTGGAAAGGGAAGTACCTACAGCAACTGCTACAGGTGTCACCTCCTGGCCTTTCTAGGTCACTCACAAGAGTAAATTAAATGTTCTTAGTGAGACTGGAAAGAAAACAGAAGTGGGGATTCAGTCAAAGCAAGTGTAAACCCCCTACATTTACAAATAAATTTAAAAAAAGTCAAATGCAAAAAAAGAGCAATGTACCAGTCAAAAGGATGGAAGAGAAGGGGACCACATGGACACTCTGAGGCAACAACTGTGTAAACCAACACAGGGATAAGCAGCACTGTTTCTGTAGAAGTTGACATGTGTGCGAGCGTGGGATGTATTTTATTTTCTTAGAACAATAAAGTTAAGAAGAACATCATGGGTAAAACAACTACTCTTGATGCCTCTCTTTATTCAACATTGGAAAGGCTTCAGTACAGAGACAGGGAAATTGGAAGGACCATTTGTTATTTCTTATAGTGGCAACACAGAGAGTCATCAGGTCGTAGATCTAAAATTCAAGTGAGACAAAGCACTTCTTCCACACTCTGCAGCAGAAGTCATCACCACGGGACAATGAGGACACCAAAGTACATGAGGGTTTGAAAAAGAGAGAAGCAAATTTACACTGTATGGATGTGGGGAGGAATCTTCATGGCATATTAAACAACAGCAACAAATAAATGAGGGTACAACTGACTGCTCAGGAAAACCGTAATTTCCAGGATAAATCTGTAATTTCCAGGAGAAGACAATGGGGGAAGGATCACATTTGTTTTGTCCTCCTATTCCTTCCCTAATCATGAGCTACTGGCATCTCCAGAGACATAAATTTCGTCCAGCTGAACATTTTGACCCAAACTAGTACTTCAGTCATTAGGTTCTAATTTCCTTCTGCCCTAATCCTCCCACCAAAACAAAAAAAGAGTATTTAGCTACATCCATTAATTTAGAAATAATGAAAACTTGTGTGTTGTCAGTTTGCTAGATCCTAGACTAGAGGGTCTTTAGATGCTATCACTACAGTCCTGTAATTTTTCTCAAGATCCTCATATCCCAAGTTAGAGGCAAGCCTGGGAGAAAGTACACATTTCAGATGGATGAAGCTGCCAGGGATTTGAGACAAAGGGTGATTAATCCACTCCAGCTCAGGCAGTTGAAAGCATGAGATTTTCATCTGAGATCATCACCCTATGCTTCATTACAGTCAGAGATAAACAGACACCTGCTGAGGCTGACTCATCTCATGTTAAAGCAGATCCAATAGTCAGTTCACCTGTCACAATAATTGGACCTGAAAATAGTAGGAAACATACCATTTTCAACACAGATAGAGAAGCACAGAAAAGTACCCTGAAATACACCAAATACATACCAACAAAGGTATATATGTAGGATATACCCAAAGAAAATGTGAAGTTCTTCTTTGAATTTAGGAATATGCAGAATCTGTTGTGGCAAATATGAGAGTTCTTTAATTTCATGTCTTTTATTCAGATCAAAACGTTTCTGGTTCTTGCCATCAACCAGTTTTACCAGTCTCTGTACATGTGTCTCTTAATTCTTACAAGTTAAGTTACAGACCATAACCAAACAAAGGTTTCTTATTGTTATTCATCACAGCTGAAACCAGAGAGGGCTGTGAGGAATTTCTGAAGGATCTAAAAATACCCAGCAAGGGCAACAGCACACTTAGAGATAAATGTGGAGCAATGCATATTTGATAGAATAATCTAAACTATTCATACAAGCTGACTTGTTCAAACCAAGTGTTGCACTTTTGAGACACAACAAGTGCTATTGACAAGTCAATGAAATCTCTTCCTCACTGTGAGCATGAAAAACAGAAACAAAAAATCCCCTTTGACGAACAGAAGGAAAGCCCCAGCAGATTACAAAGGCTGGTGAATGAGTCACTGGCATTCCATCTCTTAAAGATACTGTATCCAGTTATAAAGATGTCTCAAGGGAAAAAAAAAAAAAAAAAGAGAAAAAGTTTCCCCACCAAGATTTTACTTGCTGCCAGAGGTCACATCCACATGCCATGTACATGGTGTGTTGTGCAGCACAACATCTGGGAGAGATCTAGGAGTCAGGAGCCAGCACACCTGTGTGACATCTGTGTCCCATCATTCTGGGACAGTAAACCACATTCTGGAAAGACTACAGCATCTCTGTCTCCCAGTCACCTGGCAGAGAGAAATCTGCATGGTTATGGTAGCAAGCCTAATGGAAGGAGATCTTATGCCCAGAGTAGGGATCAAACTGGCCACCATTTAGTATCATTTATCTTCTGCATAGTTTAATCAGCATTTACTCCTTCAGTTATCTCTTTTGTACGGTGAGGATCAGCATGAAAAACAATTGAAGATTTTAAAATCTACTTTTTGAAAAAGGTTGCTGTAAAGAGAAGGGAGTTCATCTGGTTACTGTAACTACAGTAAAGAGGACAAGCAGTATTGGACTCAAATTTCTGTAAGGAAGACTCAAGTCAGAGAGCAGGAAGATGGATTCACTGTATGTTTGAGAAGAAGCAGTGCAGACTTCAACACTGGAGAAGAGGCAAGATGTTTCCTTCCTGACAGAACAGAGAACATTTAATACTTCTGCTTTTTGGGCCAGGAGATAGATAATTTGATCTGAAATTACTTCCTCCTGATTCCACTGATCTTAGACCAGTCACCACTTCTTACCATGAAAAAGTTCTTTTCTCACTGTTTCAGCAGCACTGGCTATTCTCCTGCAGACGACAATCCCCCATCTGACAGAAGTACTGTTTTAGCACTTCATGGTGAAGCATGTTTTAGACAACTACGCTCTGCAGAGGACACCTACCAGTGCAGACAGATGTAGCCCACATGTGAAAAAGGCTCCAAGAAAGATTTATACTGTTGTGACCACAGAAGTGTCCATGTGACCAGCCAATGCTGTGTGATGGAAAAAAAGGGGATGAAAGAGTGGAGTCCCTCACTTTCTACTCAGTAAGTCTTCCCTGGGTAACAGCATGTCAAAAGGCAAATATTTTTGCAGTAAATACAGTCAAACCTAACAGACAAAAGTGTCACAAACCTCATTAGAGAAAAGAAAGGACTGCACTCACAGTTGGGCTCCTCTGTTTAACTTCTTGCAGAGTTTTAAAGGGGGGACCCGGTGTTTCTTCCTGTAGTCATTGTGTGCTTTCAAGACTTCTTCAGCAAATTGTTTGGAAGCTGAAATCACATTAAAAAAATTGGAAAGGTCTGTCAAATACAAACATTAGTGGAGACAGGAAAAGCATACCCTGTACCTAAAGACACTGGTGCAGGCTGGACAGAACACAAGAGTACCACCTGCATTACCTGGGAGCAGGATGAAATGAACCACTAATGACTTCCATCCAGAAACAAAGTCTAATATATACTCCCATTGGGAAGCTACAGACTCACCAAAGGTTGAAGAAAACTGTGATCCTTTCTGAAGAAAACTGTGATTGCTTTCCTCAATAGCAAGGTGATTTAAGGTTAGTCAATCAGTTTGTCTGTTTAAAACAGAAGTCAGTTTGACTGACTTTCATTTTAATCTATCAGTGCACTGCATCACTATTCCAATCTCAGAATAAGCAACAAATAAGTCCTTCAAGGAGATGCATTAAAAATGCAAATGATTGTCCCTGTATGCAAGAATTGTCTGTATTAGTCAGGGCACCACCTAAAGGGAATGAAGATACTAAAATGTTTAGATCTCTGCAAGTACTCTGAAACACACACCGTTCTTCTTATTCATTTTATAGTACAAATTCATAGAAATCTCAAAATGCACCTTTATTTGGCTCAAGACAAATAAATGTCCACGAACAGCAAGTAGTAAGGAAAGAAATGACTACCAGGGATGACTTTTCCCCCTCTTCTAGAGTGTATTCAGTAAATATCTGCATTGCAAAGTTACTGCAAAGCTTTAAAAGAGCTCATGTTTGTACTCTGGTAAACTTGGGAGTTTAAGCTCCACAAGGCAGAGGACAAGCAATCAGTCACAGTGCAGTTCACTTTGACAGCAATTTCATGTTACCTCCTTTTATGACTTTGTTCATTTTCCCCAAGATTCACAGAGGAGAAAAAAGTCTTTCCATTGGTCACCCTGTGGAATTTGTTACTTAATGAGAAATTTGGAACCTGAAACAGGGTATTGGGACATTTAGAGGGGCATAGATAGCATCTTAAAAACAGAAGGACAATTTTCACTTTATCTTGCTGAAGCTTCTGAACAGGGCAAGAGAAATCTTTAAGAATTTAACTCTGCCCTTACTGTGTCACAGGTTTTTATATTTATTAATGATTCATCAGCTTCATTTCTGAATATCCCAATTAGCATGACTACCATCATTTTCCTTGTAAGACACTTTGGAAACTCAAACAGACCTCATGACTAGAAAGTGTTTCCTATTATTAACCTGAGATTTCTCAACTTCCTCTCACTACTCGATCCTAACAACTAAAATCAACCATTCTCTGCTGTATTAGCATTATTCTCTTCTGCTGTTTGTAATGATGCACTTTCCCCACAACAGAGCTGTCAGTTTGCATGCACTGCTCTCAGAACTTTTTCCTAAGGTGATTACCCAGCTCACCATGCTTTAAGCTGTTCTTGGACTTCTCTACAGTTTCCTTAACAACACAGGGATAATACAGCAGCCTAAAATAATCTCAGTGTCCAATGCACATAAGAAAGCCATTACAGTTTCATGCAGTACCTTAAACCTTTTGAACACAGTCTAAAGTTGGGTTGACTCTTTCCTGACCACAGCATCATTATGGACATATATCTAATATATTCTCCATAACATGCTTTCAGGCTCTCTTTTTTGGTATTAATTTGTTGGCATAACACAGCAGCCCTGTTGAGCAAAGTGACATCTGCCCACCATCTTCCTCCTCTTCAGTTCACCCTCAGTTTTGTGTATCACAAGTTGTAACATCATCAAACAAAACGGGCACCTCCTTTCTGGTATTCAAGCACACAAACTCCTTTTTGCTAATGAACCTGTCGCATCACTCTGGTTACCATTGCTCACAGCTCACTGATTCTACCAGGCCAGAGTCCTAAACCTCTGATCTACTGTGTCACAGGGGTAGCCAATTTCTACAGCATCTATCAGAAGCCACTGAGGAAAGCAAGCCTGGAGCCAATTCCCCCCTTCCCTGATGCAGGGGTCCAAGCTTACAGCAAGGAAATGTTAAGACAACCTACAAATTAAAGACATTGAAAAACACAGTTTTGAAAGCTGCATCACATACTCCAGGCTACAGGTTTTTTGCTTGAGACCATGCTAAACTTGTGGCTGTTATCACCTGGACTTAACATTCCATCCGCTCAGCACTGAATCAGTCTGACCTGCAAGTATGGAAGTTTCTATTAAAATTATTTGCTCTCAACAACAACAGCGAAGTGAAATTCTAATTTAAAAAAAAAAGTCAACTGAAATTCAGGTTTTGTCAGTGCTCTGTCTATCCATTGACAGAAATACTGCATAATGCAGCTCTGTACCAACTTTCTGACTTACAAAGAGTCACAAGTCACGGACAAAACGGAGCTGCTTCTATCTACAGCAGGCATTGCTATGCTGTCCCTGGAGAAGCTCCATCCTCCCCTTCCCTCAAAGGTGGCTGCTATAGAAATGCTTATCTCCTGTGACTCAAGCTCATGTGCTAACCACCTCCCTCTGTACAGCTTCTCCCGTGCCTGATGATGTGTGGAGAGGGCCGCCCAACTGCCAGATATATTTCAGATTTGTTTCAGAAGGCGTGTTAAGTTTTTCCATTTTACCAGTGTTCCATACACAGAGAAGCCAGACATTAAAAGTGAGAGTTAATGGGAGTTTTCAGGCTCCCACCCAAATGGGACCAGCTTCCCAAACAGCTGTGGAGACGTACTTCTTTCCCTTCATGTAAGCTGCTTAAGCTGCTAGAAAAAAATTATTTTCTACTGCCAGGAAGTTAAGTTTGGTCATGAATCATTACACAGCTTAATAAGTAAACAAATAAAGGTATTAGATACAGTTGCTTGCTCCTCATTATTCAATTATTTACCTCTATTTTGTATTCTTCTGGAAAATTGGCTAAGATAATGGCAGCACGTGACAATGAATTTCTAGGCTATGATGTGGTACAGAGCACACCTTACAGCTGTTATGCTCTTGGACTTCCAATTTCATTGATCAACTTTGTGTGACTAGGGAAAATAAGCAGAGGAATCTCAGTTGCCTTTTCCCATCACAATTGTTTTTCAGAGTATTCTACTTTTCTATTTTTACTGTCTCTAAACAGTGCCAATCTACTCAGTCTTTCTCAAGTGAAGAGCTCTTCATGCCTGAATCCATACTGCCTCTTGTTAGAGCCCTGTCTTCTGCTGTTTCTCCCTTAGTTTGGACATCAAAACAGAGGTGAGTTACCCAAACATGTGTTCCATAACACGGGCAGCACCTTTGCAGCTGTCAACTGCACCTACTCCACCGGTCTTGCAGAGCCACAAGATGATGTGGCAACAGAGCAACAGTGAATTGTTCCACAAAGCACCAAATCCCTACACAACAGAAATGCTGTGGGTAGCCTTCACCTCAGTGCTCAGGACACACAACGTTATACCAAGCACACACATGACTAGCACAACAGGCATACTTTGTTTAACTATCCACCCTGGTGACTCAAGAAAGAGCCCTGTATCAATCTCTAGAGGTATCGTTTCTTCTCAGTGCTTTTTGTCCTATTGTTTATGGATTAATCTTCACTGGTAATGTTTTACTTTCCATAAATACTATGTTTTCCTATTTAGCCATCAGATAATTAATATATAATGTAATCAACAACAGAGAGTTGGGACTGTTCACTCTGAAGAAGACAAAGCTTTGGGGAGACCTTATTGTGGCCTCTGCTTAAAGGGGGCTTATAAGAAAGACAGAGGCAGACAATTTATTAGGGCCTGTAGTAACAGAACAAGGGGTAATAGGTTTAAAATAAAAGAAAGTAGATTCAGGCTAGATGTAAGGAAGAATTTTTTTATGATGAGGGTGGTGAAACACTGGCACAGGTTGCCCAGAGAGGTGGTGAATAACCCATCCCTGGGTTTCTCTAACATCCCTGGAAACATTCAAGGTCAGGTTGCATGGGGCTCTGAGCAACCTGATGTAGTTGAAGATATACCTGCTCTGGGGGTTGTGTTAGAGGACCTTCAATAGTCCCTTCCAACCCAAATTGCCCTATGTTTCTATGAAACAAACCTCATTCAGAATCCTACACAGAAGGGTACCATTATGTCTGTCTCCATCTCTCTTTGAATCATGACAGAGGCCTCAAACTCTCCACCCAAGGTGTGCATTAGAGGTAAATTGAGATAATGACCTCACCTTTCAATCTTCCCCTAAAAAGAAATAACTAGAAATGTGCTCATATAACAACAGGACATTGTATGTAACTTCCATGTTACTCTTTCGGGCCCAGAACCCGGGCAGAAAGAAACTGTCCTCCTTTCAGCCAGGACAGGGTTAATTTTTGCAGTAGCCAGAAGGGAGCACAGCTAGGACCTGGAGATTATTCTATACCACCTCGTATCATTTTCCAGGAATGGGGGAAGGGGTCTCTTCCATGTCAAGGTAGTGTGGCACGATCAGGTATTGTAGGCTCCAAGTGGTGGTGAGTATTTGCATATGAATCGCTCGCCTATCTTGTACATTTTTCTATTAGTATTGTTGCTGTTACTCTTTGTTTTCTTCCTGTTTCCAGTAAATAGTTTCTCATCACTGTTTCAAGTAAATTGCTCTTATTTCAACACATCTTTACTTTTTGTTTCTCCAATTCTCCTCTCCGGCCACCCAGAGGGAGGGAGAGAGGGGAGTCAGAGAGCAGTGCATCATTTGGGGTGGTTTCAGTGGGAACACAAATTGGAGAACACCATTCCTAAACCACAACAGAAGCCAAGTGCCAGAATACATGGAGAAGACACATGCAAAGTAAATAGAAAACACATAAAAGGTAATCAAGTAACTGTTTAAACACTGAGTTTAAAGCTCAGCTTTAAACTGAAATATTTTTGGTCTCCATTCTGCAGAATAGCTCTACTCTGAAAGCAGAAGCGGTTGTGGAATAAGAATGCAGGAAATACAGCTTTTAGTATGCCCAACAGGTTTGTGGAAAGAAATTATTAGAAGCTTTAGGGAACTGTAAAGTAGTTACATCAAAAAGTCCTTTGTTACTGTCCCAGATGACTGCTCCTCCCATTCTGACAAACTTCTCGAAGTATACTCACAGCCTGGAAAAAAATTCTTGAGTAAAAGACATCCCAGCTTCTGAAGACCACATTTGCATCTAGACTTTTCTAAGACAACTGACATTTATTATGAAACTCTATCCTCACTTGAAATGTAACTCTCTGGAAACCAGCCCTAGCTGAATCTTTGGCACTCTGAGAATAGCATTCCTTCTCTGGAGAAGTGATGGATGTCTAACTGATATGAGAAATGGTAAGAAGACAGTTATGTTCTACTGCACTTTGTCTCAGCACTTAGAAGTCACAAACGCTTCAGGGTGGTCTCATGCTGGCTGGTGTCTGCAGCAACACAGGGAGTGAATGTTCCACCTTTCTTTCTCCATGTATTTAACTGCCCTTTCTTAGCCCCCATTTGGGACTGTAACATCTTCCAAGACTGGCCCTTAATGCTATTCCTAAATATGCCATTTGGAAGCACGGATCTGATACTCCATTAATCACTTCCAGCCATAAAAGCTGATCTCCCTCAGTGTCAAACTCCCCTTTTCTCTAACAAAACTGGCTGATTGCCTGGAAATATACAGAAGAAATGAAATCACGTATACATCCTGGAGGAAAGATAAAATCATACTATATTTAGAAAGTATTGTATCCTGGGTGGGGTTTCCTTGTCTCCTTTTACACAACCAAGAATTCAATAAAGGGGCAAGATCTCCATCCCATACAATAGGCATTTATGAGAGATATCACAATTGTTATTCATTATTTCCCTTCCAACCTGGATTAACTTCTAACCTTACTAAAAATTAGAAGAGAAAGTATTGCTTATGGAAGTGAAAGGAATTGGGAGTTATAATTAGATACTAGTTTGGAGTGGTTTCCCAGAATGTTCTTATGTTTGCTGCTCAAAATAGCTTTCCCTTCAGCTCAGGAGATCCTTCTTCAGGGAGGAGTTTCTGTGATGACTCTCAGCATCCAGTTTTGCCTGAACTTTGCTCACACACCTGCTCACACTGGGCCGAGCTCCAGGACAACAGTAGGATGTCTGAGTTAAATGGATCCGATGGACAAGGACCCCACTCATTTTAGTATGTGGGTTTACTCTATAGCAAACTGGCAACTTAATAACCTTGCATTACCTGTGCCACACGATGTAACACACTGTTTTCCCCCATACTCAAGTTGAGGCATGAGGCATGAGAATATGAAGCTGCCAATGCAACAATGCTTCAATGGCATAGTCATGTCACTATTTGATTGCAAATCCTATTCTTGCTATAACAGACAGTGCTGATTACTTCCTCACTTAAGGCCTTCTATAAACAGTAAGGCAATTGACTGCCCTGATTAAAAAAGGAACACCTGGTAAACTGGCGACTCCACAGCTCTGAGAGGCAGCAGAGCCTTCTGTGATACAAGCATTTAAAAACCAAGCAGCATTAATCAGCAGTCTTGAGGTCTTGAGCATTGACAGAACCAAGTTTTCACTTTCACTGGAGGCATGGGTATGAGGAGAAGTCCTTGGCTTGTAGCCCCTATCTCCTCCAAACTGACCAAAAATCAGAACAGCAAGCAGTCACTTCCATGGAATGTTCATGTTACATAAGGCTGGAAACTGACTGCTCATCATCTCCAGAGCAGCCAGTCCTGGCTGTGCATGAAAGACAATCAAAAGTATTGTTTTTATTACTATTCTGCCAGGAAGGACACCTGAATATTGTAATCATGCACCACCCCCACAGAGACAACATTTGTAGGCAGTTGCTATCCCTTTTAAAATTATTAAGGAGACTCTCCCATCAGAAAGACTTTCTATTCTTAAATCTAACTGCCACAGAATTCCTAGGGCTCATGCACTTCCAAATACAAAGCCACAAGTGACCTGCATGTTTTAGAACCACACTTTGCAGGAGAAGTACTCTCCCCAACATCGTATCTGCTTAGAGTTTATAATTACAGTCATTTAAGAAGAAAATAAGGCACAATTGTATTCATTAATGAGTAACAACAGAAATCAGTTGTTTTGAGTAATTGAATTGAAATTGAGTAATTTTTTTATGGTCACCTGTTCATATTTTGGATGCTGCATGTTCTTATGCTCTGGGGATGGGCAGCAACAGACAGAATCTTGTTTTTACACAATGCCAAGTTCATTCTACATAGCGTGGCTAGCTGTCTGCTGCCAGCCAATGTCTTTGCAAAGTGAAGAATTTTGCAAACAAGAACCAAAGAGAGACAGAAGAACTATTCCATGTCTCCTGGAATATGCTCCTTCATTTTACGCCTCCACCACTCATATTCTATCATGGCTTGGGGTAGGCATACCTGAACTAGCTTTAATCTCATCAGCTCCAATATCCTCCCACCTTGCACTTCTGCCAAGGATCTCCAAGATAGCTGTGGCAATGCTCAAAGTATGTTTACTTATGCACCTCCCTGAGGCATGGAAATACGGCCATGCACATTTCTTCTGATCACTGATGTGTGTGAACTCACGTATCCAGTAGCCAAAGACAGACAGGGAGACACAGAAATCTTTCTTTACTCACATTTACTATTAATTACATTATCTCTTTCTCATGTCTCTGCTCAACAGGTTAAACTCCAGTTCTCATAACTCAAAATCTAGGAAAAAAAAGATATTTATTTCATAAAATCACAGAATAATAGAATGGTTTGGGTTGAAAGGGACCTTTGAAGGTCATCTAGTCTAACCCTCTTGCAATGAGCAGCACCACCTTCAACTACACCAGGTTGCTCAGAGCCCCATTCAACCTGACCTTGAACATTCCCAGTGATGCACTAAATGATGGTTGCAGTGGCCTAAACAGGCACATATTGTCTTCCTACACAACTCCCCGGACTCCTACCACCTCCTCACACCTACTTGCACAGGAGCCAGTTCTGCACCAGGGAGACTGGGTACCTGTACAGCCTCACGTCATCCTCCCCTGCAGAGCCACCCAGCCCAGCCCTGGCTGCTGATCAGACCTTCACAGCCTGGGCAGAACTTGCCTACATCTGCCTGTAAAAACAAAACAGAGATATGCTCCAATTTATCTTTCAGAGAACAGCACAGCCTCTACAGAAAGAGAGATCAGACATAGCCTTCTGGCCTGTTGGGATAAGTAATAAACAACAAAACAATTAAAATCAAAATACTTGTTTTCTCATACTTTTGTTCCTGCACATACAGCAGCAATAGAAGCAAATTCAAACCCAGGTAAGATAGACACTACCAACTGTACCGATAGAAAATGTTGCATTTGAACATTTCCAGTAATAAAAGTTTTCTTCATGCTCAACTTTTTTTTTTTTTTTTTTTTTTTTTTTA
>VZRO01002404.1:156436-179049 GCA_013397915.1 Daphoenositta chrysoptera
TTAATGTACAACGCAATAGCATGGGAAACCTTGGTAGGTATCTCAGTTAATACAGACCATCACATTCTACCTTCTTCCTGAGCCCTTCCCACTTGTTTTGGTATTTATCTGTCTTGAACATGAAGAGCTAAGGGTACAATCTAACAGTCAACAGGAGCCACCACTGTTGCATGGGATAGCTGCTGCATTCTCCTCTTTTCTCCCACCAAAACCCTGATGGTTCAACAGATAGGTAAAAATTTGGCCCAGAATACTGCCAAAGCCTAGTGCATTCCTGGGAGACATTTCTCTTTATTTGCTGTTTATTGAACTTGAACCCGGCAATCAATGTCTTCTGCACACAAAAATTGGAGGTGGGGATTATAAATTGGATTAACTTTGTTTTTGAAAGGTCATTTTCCCACCACACCTCCAGTTCAGTTCTGGTGTAAAGAAAAAGACAGTAACTTGTGTTGACAAGTTCTGCAAATGTCCCAATGTTACCAAATGCAAAAGCTCCATTGCTAGCAGTTCAGAACAATCCATCTTCCCTATCCCCACTGGTCCTGTGAAACCAGCCAGCACAACTCTTTGTCATTTTGGCAGCTTGGGAGTATCTCATTTCTCAGAAAGCATTCTCTAGTATGCCTGTACTTTTGTTAAGGCCTGCCACGGCTGTCTCTTACCAGAGTAAGAGTGTAAGTCAGCACTTCAGCTGAAGATGAAGCTTGCTCTGCAGAACACACAACAGTCCTTTTTATTGTACTCTGAAGATGCATCTCAGGAGTTAAAAAAACAGCACAAGCTTCTAAATGAGATTAAAACCAGCATGGAAAACTGCACTGAGTCTGGTTCCTGTCTCTTTTCCTTTTGTCAAAACCCTTTCTCAGCCCCTCTATTTTTTTTGTACTGACTCAACACGCAGAGCAGAGGGTAACTCCCAGCCCTTTCTCTGGAGTCCCACCCACATTTGTAGAAGCAAAAAAAAAAAAAAGAAAAAGCAGCAGAAAAATAAAACTAAACTAACTAAACTATAAAAAGAAAACCAAACTCTGTAAAAGGATAGCAGTATTTACTGAGCCTGACCTTGTCTTTGACACCGTCTGCACCCACTTGCCAGAGTAAAGAGGGCTGTTCCCCCGTAGGGACCAAGCAGGGCAAACTCCCTTCCCCCACGAGGCTGAAGCCGGGGGGAAGTGGAAGACATGAGACTTTTAGCAGCCTTTTCCTACCACCATCCCAGCCTTTTCAGAGACTGCCACTGCTCAGCAGAAATCCCCGTGCTCCAGAGCGGAGGAGCTCTTTCCTGCGCAGCGCCTGCAGCTGCTCGCAGGGATGGATATCGGATGGATATGGCAGGGATGGACCCCGGTCCCGGCCGCGCACAGCTGCAGCGGGGTCAGAGCCCTGCCAGCACGGCAGTCCGAGCAACAGGGCGACAGAGCTGCCAGCTCGCCATCCCCTCCCTTCCTGCAGAAATACTTATCCCTGCCTTTTTGGTTAGGGCTCTCCGGGATCTGTGGGGAGGGCTGCCTGCAACCTCCACTAATCCAAACCGTGTCTGAAAAGAGAAGAACAGAGGAAGGGCAGAGAGGTCTCCATGTTTGGCTTTAGTATTTGCAGAAGTTAGGACCACGGAAGGCATTTTTCTAACCCTGATAAGGAAGTTTCAGTATGAATTTGGTTTCAGCAGCCTGCAGCTTCCAAGGAAGAGAGCTGAGTCAGAGGTGCCGATGCTATCGACACTCAGCTCTATTCTGTGAAGCAAAGCAATGCTAAGTCTCCAGTTCTAACACTTGGAATGAACGTTCATGTATAATCTAACAACTTGTAATACAACATTAGTGGAGAGTTTTTATTGAAGAACCGAGATTTTCAACAGCAGGTTTTCTTTGTGTGGCGATATTTAGACCTCAAGCAAAAAAAAAGTTAAAGAAACATTTATATTAAAGTAGTGGCCCCAGTTGTCATGAATTAGAGCATCCTTAAATCAAACCTTCAGGCAATCTCTGCCTTAATCTTTCTGGCCCAGGAGAAGAGCAAGGAGTCTGTTTTGAGGTCAGACAGATCGCAACCTGTTACATGTTCATGTAGCCCAGAACAGAGAAACTTCCCTGCATCACACCTTAGGAGTACTAGAGCAGGAACACGACGTATTTCACACAAAACACAGAGGAAGCAGTACTCTGTAAAACAGCTGTTCTCCCAATTCAAGGGCAAACCACACTGAATGATCTCAGACAGGAATTTGAAGACTTCAGTGCACTAGAAAGGGCAGATGGGATTTAGTCAATAAACCAATTGTCAGGACTGGATCTCAGTTTTATGATTCATCTAAAAATATTGTACACAGCTCAAAGACAGTAACCTGGACCCAGTTTAACATTGATTTTAAAAGCGTGACACAAGTGACAAAACATTTTTAACATGTACCTAGATCTCAAGCTCTATTTGTACAACCACTCAGGGATGCAAACATTACCCAAACCTTGGCAAAGGGAATTTCTGGTCTGTCATTGTTCCTAAGTTTGTAAAAATCAACTAATGCACAGCAATAAATGTGCAGGGCAAAAAACAAAAACAGTAAGTGCCTTATGACTGTTTTAGCAATTTGCATCTATTTAAAAAAAAGGAGATTTTTATTTCTTTGGGGATTGGGAGGTGCACAGTGGAGTATCTCTACTGCTTTTGCCCGATGTGCTTTGCTAATGTAATGTACAGGCACTACACTTACTTGGTATTTGTACTTTTTATGCTGTTAGCATGGGAAGTGCTGAACTTGATACTTCACAGCAACTACACTGACTTAACTGGTTATAAGGTTATTTATCCCAATCCAGCTGCCAGGATATGAGGCCAAACCCACCCACTGGCAGCTGGACTTTGCCAAAAAAAAGCAGGTGGTTTGCCTGGACAGGGTGTCATACCAGTAAGCCCTTTACAGTCACCAGTAAGTCCTTTACAGTCACATTTGCAGACAGGTCTGATCTCATCTAGGAAGCTGACCTTTAAAAATAAAGAAAAAGGAAAAAAATCCCAATACACCCATGCTGAGGCCCTTTAGAGTGTTACTCACACAAGGATTTTCCTTAAGTTTCTCTGAAGAGGCCTATAGTTCTTGAGTTAATCAAGTACTAGGTTCTGCTGAGCATGTCCCCATATGTGCTGCTTACACACAGGACAGACAGACAACATACCACCAGGCTCTAATTTGTCACAGAAACAATGCCCTAAGCACAAGAACAAAAAATCCCATCCAGTTTCACAGCTGTTTCAAAAATTCGGGACAGATTTTCACTCATGACTTTAAGAGGACAAAGGTGGAGAAAACCCGGGGCATTGAGCATTCCCTTCTTAAGGTCTCTGGCTCCTTGGCAGCTTCGGAGAAGTCTCTCCCAGCCCATTCTGAGCAGGGCACACAGCCAGCCAGCAGCAGTGGGGAAAGAACCAACAGCACAGGCAGCAGCAGCAGGGAAAGGCTTGAAGAACATTTGCACAGCTGGGGAGAGACTTAGGAGCTGAGGGAGGCTGCCCTCGGTTAAATGGTAACCAAATCTTAAATCTAAATCCTTCCGACAGGAAGGGTGATAAAGCTTACCCCCCTCGAAGCATCCTGCTGCTTATCTGCAAGGCTGGTAAGTTTTGTCAGACAGCAAGACACAAAATAACTTTAAAGCTACAGGGTTCATAGTAATTTTTTACAGCAAATCAAAAGTACTTTAAGCTACAAAATATAAACTGTATATGAAATACAACTACCTCTAAACTGTGCAGGCTGAGGAGGGGGGTCGCTTTTCTTTTCTTTTTTGCAATCTAACCCTCTGTCAGAGAGAAAGCTCCTCCCAGGCTGTACCATGCACAAATGAAAGCAGCTTTCTCCGAGGAAAGCCACTGAACGCTTTAGCAACGCTCTCCAAGCACAAAACGAGGCACGGACTTTGTGCGAACACACAGCCAACTGCACGAAGGCATTTGCTCACCTGATTTCCCCATGACCAAGCGGGTTTCGGGTTGTTTTTTTTTTTTTATTTTTTTTTAATTTCACCTGCTTCGTCCTCTCTTGACTGAGTTTTGCCGCTAAGTGTCGGGATGAAGTGTTCGCAGTTTCAGCTCAACTTCTTCATTCGCCTGCGACCGCTGCTGGAAAAAAAAAACTCAGCAGCACGAACCCGCTACCGCCCCTTCTTGAGCGCTGGAATAAGCCTGCCCATGCCTTTATAAGGCATGGGGACACCGCTCTTTTTTCATGAAAAGATCCTGGTTAGGGTCAGGAGCTATTTATCCTCCACAGTAACCAAGCAGCTCCAAAACACCATATGTTTTCACATACCATTTTAGCTTAGTAATTGCATCTGTCTTCTGATAAGAGTAGGCTGTGAGAAGAAATTCTGCTGACAAATAGTTCTGCTGCCACAGTGGGCATAGCCCATGTGGCTAATTCATACAGCTAAATGCTGTTGAAGTTTTACCCACTTGCTGTACGTAACGTCGAAACAGAGAAGTGATAAAGCACTTTGCAGTATAACTACATTTTTATGTCTAAAATGAATCACTTCCTGCACTGTTACAACATATTCTCTAGAAGGTATTGGTAAAATAAGTTTTTGCAGGTTAAAGAGGAACCGTGCTGATGGTGTGTTTCTGTGAAAAGCTTTGGATGTGAGTATGTCTCATTTTATCTGTGTAAGCACGCTGTGCCACTGTTATCTTCACATTACATCGAATGCCTCCAGCTAATCTGGCAAATATTAACTACTTTAACTACAGCGAACATGATACTTTGATTTAACTTCAGAAGTGCTGCATATCTACAAACAATAATTCAGTTACGTGTGTCCAACTTTCATCTTCTCATCATCATGAAAAATCATCTGAGGTTAATGCTTCCCAGGTTTTTACAACGCCTTTCAATATTTCAAGGTTCTTCTTGGTTTTGTGCCAAGTCTGCTGGCTCAGCAGGTTTTAATTATCCTTTGTCCACCTCTGTAGGCTCAGCTCCATGATAAAAAAAGAAAAAAAAAAAAAGAAAATATGTAGGGATTGGTTTTTTTTTCTTCTTAAGCAAGTAGCAGCAGCAGGTGGAGAAAGGCAACATCCCTTTACCAATGCACTGCTCCTCTTCCCTTCCTCACTGGCAGGGCTGAAACACAGGTTGAGGTAGTGTCACTGGCAGCTGATGGGTTCACTGAGAAGAGGCATGAGGGCAACTGATCACCGTGCAGAGGCAGAAACCGCAGGGTGTGAGACCACATTCATCTTCACAGCTGCCTGACGTTTTCCTTTGCTGGTAGCCAGGCAGGCAGCAGAGCAGGAGAAGGAGGTTAGAGAAGGTGCAGAAGGAAATCTCCTCCCAGTCTCTCTGCTGCAAGTGGCAGCAGTTGGCCGAGGAGCAGGGTGGAGAGCTGGAGCTGGTACTATCAGAGCCCTACCACAAAAAGCTGCTGTTTTATTTGCTTGCAGGAGTGATAAAACCATGGGCCAGTCTGTGATTCCTGGTCTCTTAAAATGCTCTGCTAAACTTGAAATACTGGGCTGTACTACTCCTAGGACATACATCAATGCTCAGCAATAGCCAGTGCCACCCTATGGCCGTGACAAGGAGTAAATGGGATTTTATGTTTGTATAGTTGGGAGTCTCTGGTATTTGAAATGCTCATTTATACTCTCACACTTGATTGCTATATTTTATACTGTTTACGTTTTAGATGTTTATAATATTCAGCTGAATTACAAAGCAACAGCCCTTCAGGACCTGGACTGCTAACCAAGCACCAAGCACCTTCAAAAGTGACCAGATACACCTGCATGCCATTGACACAACATCCTGTGAAATCACAGCTTGGAAAAGAGGGTTTCTCTGATCTGACATAAATCCAATGATACCTACAAGGAAAAAACATGGTGCTTTTTCTGATCAGAAAAGGAAATCAGAATTACTGCTCAGGTCTCAAATGTGAAAGTATCAGTGCAAAGTAAATGTGATGACTCATCAAAGACAGGAAAGCAGTGTAAGATGAGACACACAAAAGCAAAGAGGAAGGAGGGAGCTGGGCTTTTTAGTATTTTAACATCAACTGCTGAAAGTTCCACACTAAAGAATATTATCAGATGGGAATTTGGAGGAGGTATGTACACTAATAATTAAGAATGCAAACAAGCCTTTGAAAATAATGAGAATGATTAAATAAAAGCCATTGCTAGTGAAATTTTCAAGCTGTAAGCCATTAATATTCTTTTACCAGTTTCAGGCAGTATCAAACGAATGTGAATGGTAACAAACAGGATTTTCCATTTGCTTTATGATATATCAAAGCACCTCCAAATGCATGTTTATTTAATTACTGCAGGATTCCTTTACACAGTGAAAATATTAGGATGACATTGGTATTATCCAATAATAGGCATTGGAAACTATGTCACAGATACAGAAATGCCCTGTGCAGTCAGATGAGTTCAGCATCCTGCCTCCTATGGTAACACCTACTAAATGTTTCTGCAAGAGGCGCAAAAAAAAAGGTACAATGTGGACTGACTAATTTTTAGTTGTTTCATCTTCCTGTTAAAAGGAAAGCAGAACAAAAACAGTTGGCTAGGAAAAGTAACATATAACTAGTAAAGACTGGTGTAACAAATACTCTTTCTGGAAATAGGTTATAGAGCACGTGAGGAGGAAAAATGGAATTTGAAAGGAAGTGCATGAATCATTACAATCAGGGAGTTAGTGATAACTCATTGGCAGTAGAGCTATTTCATCTGCATCCTGAAAATCTGTGGCTAAAATTTTGGGTTCAAACTGACTCTGGGCCATTCAGATGACAAAATATTTCGCCTTCTATCCTATCTTCCCTTCTCTCCTAACTAAGCAAATCCATTTCACCCACTCACATCAGCCACTTCTCTTTACCTTGATGTGACTGACCCTAATGCTCACAGTCTCATAACCTCCTCTGGTGCCACCAGATACTTCCCTTCTTTGCTTTCCTGTCTCTTCTGGAAGCTTCCTGCACCTCTCTTTCTTCCTCCCGTGCCCAGCCTGCCTGTGTGACCTGCTGTTTGCATTGTGACCAGCCCTGGGTAGCCACAGGCACTCCTGTGCTGCCCCACAGGTTGCCCCAGGGCTGTGGACCTGGCAAGACCAGTGGTGGAAGTGGCAGTGTGGGTTTCTGCGCCCAGCTGGGATTGGGGTGCTGCTGCTGCCTGCTGTCTTATACAGCTTGGTCCTCACAGCCACGTGCCAACAGCCTTCACTATTCCTCCAGGACCTTCTACCAGCCAGCCATAGATGGCTAAATCTGTAGAAACTCAGGACTAAACAGATGTCTTTTTGATAGAGCAAGGAGTCCCAGGCAGAACCCAGGCTACCTGTTGCCTTCCCAGAGGTCTGCAGGCAGCTAAATACCCACTTCCATCTGGCAAGGGCACCCCCTCAGCAGGGCTCCACAGCAGCTGTGTGCCTCTTGCGAGGGCCCTGGTAGCATCATGGATTTCAGCCTGCAGATTTCCGTTCCAGCAGCAGCGCAAGTGAGGAAGTAGCAGCCAGCCAGCTGCTGCCTGTGCAGATCCCCAACTGCTGGCAGGCAGGTTCAGACACATTTTAAAAAGCCTGAGATGAACCTTTTCACATGTGCATGCTCTGATGGGCCCAGTTGATGCAAATGCCTGTCATCATCAATGTTTTGAGTCATTAATTCATTCCATCAGTTGGCATCTATCAGGTACAATTAGGTGTCCACACAGACTGGGACAGACATATGACAACACTGTCACATGTAGGCCCTGCCAGGGGGGTGTGGATGCATCCCATCCTTCTTTTAAATACAATACTGAGCAGTCTCTCCACAAGTCAAACCATGAAGACAAAAGGTTTGTGAGCAATTCTAAATATAACAAATCTGTTTTCCCCAGACACCCTTAACAAGCAACCCTAAGGACCAACAGTATTTATATGACTATAAAAACATCACACAGGAATAACATCATGTATAGTGACAACAACCATGAGTGAACTGTAAAATCATGCACAAAGCTGTATCAGGCAACAAGAACACTGCTTATTTTTAAAAACGGAAAAGGAAATTGGGACAAAAAATGATGGGAGAATATTTGAGAATATTCCTCCTCTTACAGTTTTGTCAGGCTTTGCTTCTGGGCTCTCTATTGGTATTGCCATTTCACCTGTGAATTAAGCCAGGTTGTGTAGCAGATCACAAAAACTCAACTTGAACACAGTTGGAGATGTTAATTTTTCTTGCAAGACAACATACTGCTTTTTAGTTTGACCATAATGCTCAGTTGCTGAAGAAACTGAAAAGAACTGAGCTGGAAAGAGAAAGAGTGCAAAAGCAAGGCTATACCTCTTTCATCAGCACTGTGCTGTTATCAGATGGCCACATCCACAAAACCCTCACACAGGAAACAGCAGACTGTGATTGCAGAATAGTCATTGACTTCAACTTCTTCCTACACACTGCAAGATAAAAGTAGCGTGTGATTAATCATCATCATAGAATTACAGAGTGGTTTGGGTTGGAAGGGACCTAAAAGATCATCTCATTCCAATCCCCCTGCCACGGTGGGGGTTGGAACCAACAATAGTCTCAAGGGCTGGATTCCAAGCAAAGGTTTGGGGAACAAAATGTATTGTTCAAAGGAGGGTGGCACAAGCACTGCCGTTCTCTCGAGAAGCCCAGCACCCACCCAGCTGACGTTCTTCAGGCTCTTCTAAATGTCTGAGAGTGAAAGTACACAAATCTCACCAGAGCAGGGCAGTGAAATGCCTGCTTCAGACTTGGGGTGTTCCTCAACATGGCTCAAACTGCGGGAGTTCTCTCTTCACAATAGAATCAGAGTAAAACTCTCAGCATGGTTGTTCTCAACTAGCTCAAAGCAGGAGCCTCCATAGGAAATGCCACTTCCCACCTGCCCAGATGCTCAGAGTGCTTCCCCTCCAGCCTCCCAGGGAGAAAAGTGGCTCTGTAAGAGGCAGCTCAGTCTCAGGATACAGAGGAGTTAAGGGAAAGAGGGGGAGAAGAAGGTACCCTGGACAGATTTGTGACACAAAGAAGTATTTGGGAGCATTGAAAAGAAAGAGAGTTTCTGTCATTTCCTCGAAGTGTTACCTCTCTCTTCCAAGGTTGCAATGGGCTGAACAGTGTCTGGAGCATGCTTCATGGCCTCTCTGCTCCAGCACAGTACCTCAGGTCGAGTTTAAACTCCATTTTACCAAGACCACTGCTCTGTAGCTATGATAAGAAAAGTTAAATGACAGCAGGTGAGCACAAAGGGGTCAGACAACTAGGCCAGTTGCTGACCTCCAGGAGTGGAGGAGTATCCACACAAACACATTGACCAACACAGCATCTCTATTTTGCCTTCTTGGGCACTCCCCCACAATCTACTACTTTTTATATCTGATCCACATAACCTTTGTTTTAGCAAAACCTCTTCCTACTGATTGGAAGTAGCTCCTGCTTAACAGCCACAAATTTAGCTATTACATTAAAATATCCTTGTACATGAACCACATTATGAGTCAGAAAGTAAATTTGAGCAGTTACTCATTAATTAGATCATACAACTCTGGTCCTGGAAACCATCAGTTTAAACGTTCAGAAGAAGACAAGAAAACACATCTGATATTGGGAAATAACTAGAGAATAAACAAGAAAAAGTCAGGTTGTGGTACTGTTTAAACCTCTGATTTGCTTCTGCCTTAAATTACGTGGGCAGTCCTAGTTTTCTGATCTCAAATGGGATACAGCAGAAGTGGAAAATGGTCAGAGAAAGGCAGCAAGGTCGTGGAAGCTTCACACACAAAATAACAGGGGACCTGTTAAGCAACCTGTTCTATAAGAAAGTATCCCTGCCCATGCTGGGGGGGTGGAACCAGGTGATCTTTAAGGTCCCTTCAAACCCAGGCCATTCTGTGATTCTTCAGCCAACGGAAGAGATCCTGGAAAAGGAAATTACAAACATTACTACAAGAGGATGAGCAACACAGATGGCTCATGACTGTTGATTGTGTCCTGCAATAAAAGAATTAGAGGATATTAAAAGAAGCTTGTGGGAACACAGTTCAAAAATATGGATGTGGGATGCAACAGAGAAGGTGCTTTGGCAAGGAGAGTTTATTTTTGTGCACATTGCCTCTTGTCCTACCAGCGGGCACTGCTGAGAAGTGCTTGTCTCCCTCTCCTCCGCTCCCTCCCTTCAGGTATTTACATGTTTATGAGTCCCTGAGTCTTCTTCAGGATGAACTATCCCAGTTCTCTCAGACGTTCCTCAGAGTAGATGTTCCAGTGCCTTAATTGTCTTTGTGGACCTGAACTGAACTCACTCCAGTTAGACGATCTATGTCCATCCCTACATCATCTCCTCTCCAGCAGCTTTCCTACCTGACATTTACATCAGGCTTTTCACCATTCCCACAATGTCCATATTCAAGCACCATCACATCTGCATTCATCAGAGACCTTTGGTTCAGTCTTTTTACCCCTGCAGAGTGCTGTTTGCCACCCTGGGGCTATGCCTGTCCTAGCAAGTACTTCAGCACAGTAGCTCAGGCAGACTTGTAGCTTAATGTTTCATTGAGTTCCATCTTGGCCTAAAACTAGTGCATGGCCAGCAGCATGGAATGAATACCCAACAGCAGTTGCCACACGTCAGCTGAACCCCTGAGCAAGTCTCTGGCTGTATTCAATCCCAAAAGAATCCATTTTACACCCAGAGGCAGACCCATGGTGCAAACTAATGAGAGATAGAACGCTATTCAAGATGGGCATTGGTATCTCATATAACCCTGATTTTGCTGACCTCTTTCTATTATTGACTCTGTGTCCTCATAATTTCATCCAACTCACTTGGATTGGCAGAATTTTGACTTATCTAACTGGCATATGTAATGACTTTGCAATGGCATTGCTCATCTACCTTGTCAGCTAACAACATCATAGTTGATTTTCCTTAGGCAAGATTCCTCTGGCATTACTGCTTCATGTTGTACTTCAACTACAGAAACACAACTAAATTCAGTCAAGCTAATAAATCCAGAAAGAAAACACAATTTCTGTTCAATTATATTGTTTAGCATTTTTCCTCCCAAATATTTTATTGCTTAATAATACACTGGATTTTAGATGCAAGAGGCACACTTCCAAAAAAGTTCCCAACAACCTCTGACACCAAGAATAAGGGCATTGCTTATCACTACCAGTTGAACCACCACACTTGAGTTGATAAAATATTGCTGGAAGCAGGCACCTGAGCAGAAGACACAGACATGCCTGTAATGACAAGAAGGTTATTCCTAATACCTTATTTATTTTCTGTTCTTCTTTCCCTCTGTGTTTCCAACCAAATTGCAAAGCCATCCCTGTAGAGAAAAGGGCTAATCAAAGAAACATGGGGGAAACAGATGTTAATTCCATAGCAGGCATCCCCCAGCTGTACATGGGGAGACACTGCCAGGGAAAGTGCTTGGCTTGCCTTCTCAAGGGGATGGCTGGGAGCAGAGGAGAGTCACCCCTCACCCTTGTGCCAGGACATCAATGCTGGGGCTGGACTGTTTGGCTTGGCAGGATGGATTTTTAGCCAGAACAGTCCAATGGTCTGGCTAACTACCTGCCAGTCCTACTGCCTTCATGAAAGAGGCAGTAACCAGAGGCAGGAACAGCGGCCTGGTCCAGACACACACACTAGAACTGGTCCACAGTTCTGGTACAGTTAAAGCCCCTCCTAAAACTATGTATATGTACTTGGGAGTAGTGCACATTGAGGGAAAAAAGAAAAAAGCTCCTAAACTGTGAAAAAATATCAATATCACATTTGTATGTCATGTCTGCTGTGGATCTCCATTCATACCTCCCAGTTAAGGGATCTTGCCCTCATCTGTTGATGCTGCTCATTGCTCTGTCACAAGTTCACCTTGGCACGTACCCTGGTTTATCTCCTGGCTATGCTATTTTCTGCCTCTTCCACTCCTGCATAAGGCTCTTACCATAACTTTTTTCTTTTTTTTAATGAATCAATCAGAACCAGCTTTTTTGCCAGTCTGCAGTTCTCTACAAACCTTTTAAATTCACTCACATACAGAGAAATATTTCAGGTGCTTCTGTCATATTTAGTGCCAGCCCTCGGTTTTAATGTCCTAGGATTGTGGAAATTTCTGCTTTTGTTTTTTGTTAAAGGTTTCTTTCTAGACCTCTTGCTTGTAAAGAAACTCCTGATGCTGTCACCTGTAAGGAACAGATGGCAATTAATTTATTTTTAAATAGTGTAGGCATCGAGCTATTCTCATGAAACCTACAGCTTCTGAAACAGTGGGAGATGAGAAATCGAATTGGATACTTATCCTTCTTTTCTCAATGAGTGCATTTTCCCCCCATGAGTTCTGTCTTTTTGTCTTTTCACTCAGAACCCTTTGATGAAATTCTTGCTAACATTCAGTTAATTTTCTTAGCTCTTTTAGCACATTTATATGTATGTATTTTCAATATACTTTTTTTAAAGACTTTTTAAGATCCCGCATAGATAGCACACTGGAATGATTATTTATGCAATTTTAATGTATTTTTTATTACTTTAACAGTCCACCAAAGAATGTACAGCCAATAATAAAGTTAAGAGAAATGAAATATCATTTTGAGTCTTCTATGTGGATTTTAGACAGGATGTTTTGGTTTTCCTACCATATCCTTTACTCTGACGTAATTCCAAAGGCATTATTTCAATTTTTTCCTTTTCACACTCTGTATCTATAGGTGATTGCATTCTCTCTCCCCAGCATTGTACTGTACTGCCCACGAGAAGTACCTTCTGTTCCCCTTTTTTCTGCTTTGCTTGTTCCTTACCACTTTCAAGACATCATGCATCATTCACATACCACTAAGGGTTTTTCAAAACCATAAAAATGACCAGCATTGAAAGAGTTTGTGAGTAGACAACATCAAACAAGCAAGTCAAGAAAACTCCCCAAATCTCTGAGATCAGCTGGAGCTGGAGCCTGTACTACCATCTTTAGGCTGTACTACCACCCATCGGCTTGAAGCAGAATCAACAGAAGCAGCTGAGCAGACAAAGCCTCTGCTCTGCCACTGCAGCACAGCTCCTACAGGGATCCCAGCAGCTGGTAAATTCTCATCCCTGATGGATTTAGCTGCAGTGGCTAAACGCAGAAAGATACCGACCCCCATTATGGTCCTCTTTGACCACACCTCTATCTGACAGAGATTTTGGCTTTTCAAATATTTTCTTCGTAGCTGGTCCAAGACTAGACTTCTTTTCTATGAAAAGTGAGGGAG
This sequence comes from Daphoenositta chrysoptera, assembly GCA_013397915.1. NCBI lineage: Eukaryota > Metazoa > Chordata > Aves > Passeriformes > Daphoenositta > Daphoenositta chrysoptera. The sequence goes on from VZRO01002404.1 coordinate 169,714, forward strand.
TTTTAAAAAGTAATCACCTAAAAATTTTTTTTTTTTTTTTTTTTTTTTTCTTTTAAGGGAACATTATTTACCAATTTCAAATATTAAGTTCTTTTCACAGATGAAGGTGCAAGCTATCTTGCTCTTCTTTCTCATTCTGGGAGGTCTTTCACTCAGGATCACTCTTTACAGCTTAAGCTTGCTACTTAATTCTTAGTATTGCAGGTAAAACTACTTAACATTGAAGGTTATTGTCAGCAGAAGTAATGAAATGTCACAGGTTTTGATGTCAATGTAATTCAGTGCATCCTTAAGTAATTTATTATTTTGTTTGGTCAGATAAATCATCAAACCTGTTTCTTTTCATTGCAGCCATCTGCATCCTGCTGTAATTTCTTTGGGCTTTATTGCAGTTGCAGCAGCACTGCTCGAGTGGAACAAAATATGCTGGTCCAAAAATAATTAAATACTAATATCAATCTTTATATGCCTACTTCAGGCATAGTTTATCATATAACTAAATATCTATATCAGACAGATCATGCTGATTTTTGTCCAGGAGCTATGAAAAACGTAGACCTCTGACATACAGTCCAACCTGCATATCTTGGGAATGGAGCTTCTGTTACATATTGACATACACTGTACAGCAAACAGGTAATTTTTAGAAAGCTGTAGCATTAGTTTCAATTAGCATTAGGCTAATGCTAATTAACTTTGGCCTAAAATGTACCTAACTGTAAGAATATTAGAACTTTTAGCATTTCTTTTGCTAGGATTGCTTTACAATGTTTGCCTGATGTCATAGAAGAAAAGTAAGATTTGCATGTAGACTCCTTTGTTGATATTAAACATTAGCTTGTTTCTCGTGCCTGATACCCAGCCTTTAGCAGCTCAGCATAGTAATCACACCTTGCTTTACACCAGCTCTGGATGAACTCTTCATATTAAGAACAGGTGATGCAGCCCCATAGTTACTGGTTTGTATCTTGGAACCCAAGCAAGAGGAAAAGACAAACATTGTATAGGGAAAGATGCAAGTACAGCTTTCTGGGTTTGTGAATATTGGTATCAGTGGATTTTGAGATTCAGATTTTATTTACAGCTAGCAAACCCAGTAAATATTGAACCTAATTCATAATGTAGTTATTACTACTATTAGTTTACACTAATGCAAGGTAATAACAGACAGAATAAAGGAATATTCTGAGTCTTTCTTTAATGAGTGTGAACACTTGGGATGTTTTTTATGCTATTCCTGGTTGGTGAGACTGACCGTGAAGGAGACAGCAAAGGTGGTACAAACACAACAACAGAGTCCATTTTGTCATTATTATGAGAATGCCTTAATTTCATAACTGATGAACTGTGACTTTGGTATTTTGTATGATGTATTTTTAAAAGCCACAATTTATTTATTGTTTGTACTCTTATAGCATTTCCTTAAAAAATTTTCCATGTATTGTCCATTATTTTCAGTAATAAAAATATTTTGGAGAATTTCCAACATAGAACTATACTAATTATAGGAACTGCCTGATTTTTGTTTGTGGTGTGCCTTGAAGATACAGGCCTTTTTTTCCCATACAACAGTTCAACATAAATGCCACTTAAGAATATATGAAATTTCACACTTATTAATATGAACAATATTGCGTGAAAAATACCCAGTATAAATTTGCTGAAATCTTTATTAATATTTCAAACATCATCTGTTTAAAAGAAACTACATTTTGGTTCCACTTATCAGAGGGGAAAGTTATTTGAGCAGGTGATTCATTTAATTAGAAAGCTGTTCTAAAGATAACTTTTGTTTTTCATACCAGTGTTTCTATGCTTAAGAGTATTTGACTGTAGCCTTATGCTGCTACACTAGGTATGTAATTTTATTAGATCTCACAGAGGAGGGATAGACCTTCAAGCATTATTTATGCATACACTGAAAGGTACCAAGCCTTTTAGAAATGCAACTGTTGCTCTGGTAGAACATCAGAATAATGAATTATTTATGATAGCAAGGAGGATGGGAGGGGAGCCCTTCTTCAAAGTCATGTCTGTTTCTTTCTGCATGTTTACATGTAATTATTTTTCTAGAGTCTTGATGTTAAAATTCAGGTAAGTTTTACATCAGAAATGCTTTTGGACTTCAAAATCTTTGTTTTAATTTTTAATAAATGTTGCTTCAGATACTGAAGATGTTTAGAACCCAATCCCTGCTGCTCTTTGAAGACAGGATCTATTAATATACAGTCTCTGCTCTGCAATTCCATACCTGTTTTGTGTGTGCAACATGAAATCTAGAGAAATATTATTTCTCTAAAGCATTCCTCCCAGACTCAAAATCTGAGTATGTCTAGTGAGTTACACTGGCAACAGAGCAGCAGTGGTAAAACTTGTTCAGATGAATACAATTTATGATTAACACCTGCTAGATAGGTCAATACTGTCCGGTGAAATGCAAGACCACAACAGGGTTTAGGCAGCTATTAGTTTATTGATAATATAAATTGCAATCAGCATGGGAAGCCTCAGTAACCACGGAGAGTTGTGAAGGAAAAGCAATCTGGTCAGGTACCTGAGGTTCAGTCCAGGGTCATCCCTTCCTCAACTTGGATACTTGTTCTTTTTGACAGCAGGTTTTATATATCTATATCTCTCTATATATATATAAATCTATTTCATGCCCACCTGGTTACACACCAAACAATACAATGATGCAATAATTGGAAACTTGGGCCACTGTAACCTGAGGATCATCAATGGGGGCAGGATGTTTGCTTTGTGACCTGGGACTACATCACATGCATTGAGCCATGTCCTTGATTCCTTGATGATCTTCCAAGTCCTCCCCCTGTGACAAGTACATCCCAATGTAGTGCATTTCTCTGTACAAACTGCGGGGACCAGGTTTAAAATCTTGGAGTAGATGATTTTATGCATGGTTTTTCTTTCACCTCAATCAGCACATTACGAAGAAAGACAAAAAAACCCCATCCTTGTGGTATAGCTATATACACCTGCAGCAGCACAGACATTTACATGTTAAAAAACTTATATACAATAGTATGTTTCCTATTATTTCCGTACTAAAAAAAAATGTAATGCAAAAATATTCTTAAATTCCTTCCCCAAAATAATCTCAAAACTTACATGGTGTTTTAGGAAGGCTTTTGAAATAATGTGCACAAACAAAGATTACCTGAAAATATTGCCTGAAGGAAGACACTGAGAATCAGAATGGCAATATGCCATCAATAGTGCTGAGAAAATGCAGCTGTTCTGAGATTGGCATTTCTTTTGTTCGCTTGGCTCTCTTTATTCTGGCTGATTCATATCAATCCCAAAGCAAAAATCATCAATAAGGTGCTTCATTAAGACATGGAAAATAGTCTTCAGTCTTGAAGAGGACTGGAGGTTCATAGAGGGTCTGCTGCTGTCGTGAAGAGGACGATTTCTGCAAATTAGATAAGTTTATTTTTCGCCTTTTTCATAAAGCATCTTAAAGCAAAGCCTGCAGAGCTAAAATCCAAAACAAGAAAAGTTTTTAAGGCGTATCTCCTCAGTTGAATGAATTCTTAATCATAGCTCAGCTGAGTCTGGCATATTCCTAATGTTATTGAAGAAATGCAGCCTTTGATGTTTGCTATGCCAGCACCTAAACAGACTCAGTCCCAGAACATGTATGAGATGCCAGCACTGCAGGAACCAAATTGCACCATCCAGCTGATGGCAGAGTCGTTGTAACCCTCATCCTTTCCAAGCCATACACCTTTACCTTTTCTGCTCCAGCCTTCAAACTCTCCTCAGCCGCGACTTTTGAGCCAACTCTAGGCCTGTGTTCTCATTGAGCTGCTCACAAAGCCTTGCTACGGAAACACACCTAGCAAATGTTTCTTCCAAAAAGGTTGCTGCTCCTGCTTAGCTTCTTCACATGACACACTGTTAAAAATAATCTGGTAGTGGACTGGAAAAGAGCTGTTACAGTGTTTTTCAGAAAAGTTATACATGTTTCTTTTAAATATTAACTCTACATTGTTTTGCTGTAACAAATGGCTCATTGGAAGAGACAACATCAAGGACCACTAGTGACTACTGTGTCAGCCTTGCTGCGTGCAAATAATGCTGCAACACAACACAGCCCCAGGGTCTGTTTTCAATACATGGCATTAAATAGAGTGCTTGAAATCAAGATTTCATTCATTAAAAATTGTTTTCAACTAATAAAAAGATTTTGATGAACTATTTCATAGAGCCCTCAGTGTGGAATGAGAAAATTAGTCTTCACCAATAATAATGTTAAGAGCATACCAAATATCATCAGTACCCTTAGAGTTTAGAATGCTTTTACAGGACCAGAATGAAGGGGTAAGTAACCATACCTACAAAACATCAAAGTGGAAATTTCCCAATATTCAGCTGAGCTGTATACCTGTATTCCTTACGAAATAAGTATATATTCTCCTGCTATGTACAAAATTGCTGATATATTAAATTATGTCTTTAACTTTACAATACAAATAATTTTTCTAAGTTTGTTTTGCCATTCAAGTTGCGATGAAATTAAAAAATACAAACAAAGATCTGATCTATAAACAGTGTATATTATCAGTGTTCCCTGTATCACAGATTTTGCCAAATGTAAAAGCAACCTTCAAAATCAAAGTTCTAATTTTTAAAATAATTTCCTACTCTGTACTGCCCTATGAGATAACACCCTGCAAGCAAGGGAAACTAAGGTCACAGGCTTTCTGCAACTCCCGACACAGATTTAAGAGGTGCTGTATCTGCCTCTGTGCAAGAAGGGGATAATTTCAATCCAGTGAGGAAATTTCTAGGCAGGCACAGTACCCACAATTGCCGAAGTACACATTTATGATTAGTTACCTTTGAAGCTGCTTAGCAGACATTTTTACCTTTTGAGAGTCTACATCTTAGTGATATTAGAAGTCTTATGGTACTGTTCTTTACACTGCCTGGTATTCACAAGGGAAGAACTTTGGGCAAAGTCTGAAAGGAAGATTATAAATACACATCTAGAGAAATAGAAAATACAGCCTCTGTGTAAAGAAACAGATGCATTTAAATGAGAAGAGAATGAGGGAACTGGACTAAATTAAAACTAGCAATGAAATGTGAACTACAGCTACAGTGAAAATCATGACATCAGAATAATCTTCTTTTCCAAACCATACATTTTAGCATTGATGTATTGAGCCAGTTAAATGTCAGGCACGTAGAGAAATCTCTATAGGCATTTTCATTCAGATATGTTTGTGTTTACTACTGAAAATAGGTATTTTACTATGTAATACCCAGAACCACTGAGAAACAGTAACCTGCCTTTTAGTGACTCAAATAATGCCAGTAAGTTCTGAATGTTACTTTATTGCTATCCATACTCTAAGAAACCAGTGGAGATGCCAGGTTCACCTTCCTGACACTTTCAAATATTTTCTGCCTTTTTAATTGTGGAAAAACTGCTTATTTGATTAAGTGCTCCCATACAACACTAAAAAAAAGCACTTTCTTAGAACTATCAAACTTTTCAACTGAAGATTATAATTCCATGGTTGATAACTGTTTTTAGCAAAAAAATGGAAAATACTGTTGAAAATTCTTCAAGGTGACTTCAGCAGTTTTTTGATTTTGTAACTGGCCCATAAAGGGCAGCTTTGTGTTGTTGTTTAGGTTTTGTGTTTGTTTTTTTTTTAAGAAAAAACGACAGAACCCTAAACTTAAACAGCAAGGAGAATGAAGGAATGAGATGAGAAATTAACTAACTCAAAGACTGCACAGCAAACTGTAGTGAAGAACAAGTTCCTTGAACTAAGCCTTAACAAGACAACACTTTTTTTTATATGTATTTTTTTCTGCTGTCACACATGCTTGGAATTTGTAGGAACAAAAATACCTCAAAAAGCCACAACCTTCTTCCTCTCCCCCTCTACAAAGCTATTTTCTTCAGCATTCTTACCAGAATACAGAAACCTGAGTTAGTACAGGATGAATATACAAAAAGATAACATAATCTGTGAGCTGACAAGATGCAAAAGAGTAGCACTTATAAACGGTGTACTGGCAGGTGATGTCAAGAAGCATCAGGTATTCAGGTGATTTTTTTTTTTTTAACCAGAAGGTTATTTTAAACCTGAGGCATAATGCCAGTTCAGTGTTAGGTAAGGCATCTCTGAAATATAACAGAGAGAGCACTTCAAGTCTTTTGTAAAGGAAAAGTCCACAAAAAAGAGACAGAGAAAACTGCATCCTTAGAAATTTTACGAAGGTGGTAGAATGATTATCAAACTGTGGGGATTGAATATAAATATGACCATTATTTTAAAAATACTGTGCAGATTAGCGTTCATTTTCTTTTTTGGTAACATTTGTGCAGTGATGTTATCAATGTAGTAGGATTCTTTAGCAGTGTTGTCTGTACAGGCTCTTCCTACTCGTTTTGCATGCCAGGAGAGATCAGGGGTGCTTTAGTATAAATGCTTGTGCATTATGTGCTTGTTTGTGTCCTTCACATTCATTTCTTTGTGTGCTTGGCCTTGTTTTGCAACGTTACGCAAATCCTTGTAAGAAATTATATTTTTAAGTTTAGTTGTTTTCTTTTTATTTTTTTTAAAGAAGCCTGAGAACTCTATAAAAATCCTAATAAAGTATATAAAAAATGTACAGCTACATTCAGAGATACATGTGTAACAAACTTACTATTATTTTAATCATCTGCTCTAGCAAGCAGAGCAACTAAGCTGGTCACATGGCAGCAAAACTTTACTCACATTAAGGAAGGATGGCATGCTGATTGTGTGCAAGATTTTCTTGAACGTGCTCGGAAAAGCTCCAAGGTCTGTTTCTGCCTTTATGACCCGTTCTTCCAGTCCAGCTACGCTATTCCCAATCATTTTCACAAAAGCCTAGTGTGAAAAAAAAACCCAAAATAGATATGACATTTTCACTAACAAAATAAAACAGCATTATGTATTGCAGAACAGTGGTGAAAGATCCAGCTACACTATTTCCAGTCATTTTCACAAAAGCCTAGTGTGAAAAAACCCACTAAAATAAATGACATTTTCACTACCAAAATAAAACAGGATTATGTATTGCAAAACAGTGGTGAAAGATCCATTGCGTAAATGAGGAGTCCAAAACTTCATGCTCTATTTCCCTTCAGCCTACAAGTCTATTTTAATGCTAGTAATTACTTGAGATACTTAAAAGGCTGAAAACCAGGTTAAATCTAATAAAACAATCTTCCTTTTCCCATTTACCTTTCAAATAACTAACTTGGATTTTTCAGAATCTAGACTTCTACCTGCCTTACTACTACCAGGAGAAAAACCAAGGAACTGAATCAAGACTTTGAGGCTTTATTGGGATTCAATAGACCTCTCATTCTATTTGTTTCTGATATTTTGAAAGCTAGTACAAAAAACTGCCTTGCTTCCAGCAGTCAATGAACAACTTTTTTTTAATATATATGTTAAAAAAAGATCTAAAACATGTTTGGAATTCCCACAGTGCCCAGAAATTCTTAACCAATTTAGGCCTCTTTATTAACCCTGAAGTATTGAACCCAGAGTGGACATGGACAACACAACTGACTGGAGCTCACTCCACATGTGTGCACACACACACACAAATATGCACATATTGATTCTTCCCCCTGTTACAAAATGAAATACATTTAAAAGACATCAAATGCATACCTCTAGTTTGTCAATCTTCCTATATATCTGCCTCATTTCTGTAGCTTTTGTGTAAATTTGAGGTATACTTTCATTGACAACTTGAGAGGAATCACTTCGAATCTAAAGACAATTCAAAGAAATTATACAAAAGTCAATGAATGACACAAAATGTTTAGCAGATTTTATTCTGGAAACTAGACCTGTGCTCCAATTAACAGATTAAAAATTAAAATTCAGAGTTTAAAAATACCAGACTAAAATTAGTATAAAACCACTAGATTAAAATCAATACACTACAGCTGTTTTGAACAGTTTCTAAGTAGTTTGAAGAAAATGTATTTTGCAGAGACTAATATTTACCTTTATACTTATATTAAAAGTAGGCTAATACAATCTCTTCTGAACTGAGATAGAACATTTTCTAAGACACACTAAAAATTAAATATATTAAGCTAAAATTTTGTCTTAAGTTTTACTACCTGTACTTTTCCTCAGGTTTGCTAAAAAAGTCAGGCCACAAAAATCTTACTTTACTGGTATTAGAAAAAAACCCCAAACCTACAATAAAGTTTCCCTATGTGCTATGCTTTAAGACAGCCTGTCTACCAGTGTCAGCTTACAGGAACTTTCCATTCAGTTCCCCCAACCAACCCTATGAGAAAAGTGAAAACAAAGCTGCCTTTCTGAAAAGAGGGTCCCCTAAAGAAAAATCCAGCTTTGGTGGTTTGGCAACTCTGATTAGATACTTTCATTATAAAACCTACAAAGGATGTCTTTATGTATTTTAGAGGAGAAGCAGAATATCATACTGTTCTTTTAAACCTCTGTCATTGCACCATTCAAAATGGGATTCTGTGCATGTACATGGACAAGAACACAAATAGAACCACATAAATATGCAGTTAGGAAAAATTTCTTCACTGAACGGGTTGTCAAGCATTGAAGCAAGCTGCCCAGGGAAGTGGTGAAATCAGTACCCCTGAAGATATTTAGAAGATGTGGCACTTTGGGACATGGTTTAGGGGTGAACATGGCAGTGCTGGGTTTATGGTAGGATTTGATAATCTTAGAGGTCTTTTCCAACCTAAGAAGTTGTATGATTCTAGAGCTATATGGACATATTTTGCTCTGACATGAAAGTTTGGTAGTTTTCATCCATGAATTACCTGATTACCAAAATAAGTAATCTAATTATCAAATGTGTTTTCACACTGGAACCTGCCTAGACTAAAGGCTTCTTCCTCTCTCTGTCTTACTCACAAACACCGATTAAACTGTGTTCTGACTTTGAAAACACAACCACATGCAAGTTATACGTACCATGTCCAGCATTCCCACGAATTCATCCACCCTGGTCAGTAAGTCTTCTAGACTCTTGTCTAAGCTTTCTATCTGCAAAACACAGGTCACTTAAAGTACTTGAAAACACACACACACACACACACAGAACCCCAGCCAGTCTCACAGACAAGACCACCGAGTACAGACACCGGTCAGACTACAGCCAGCTTCCCAGGAATCCCACGGCTTTTCCATCTCTCGGCTTCGTTCAGCGCAGGGGAGGCGACCCCCGGCACGTCCCGTGCTGCACAGCCCCAGCCCGGGCGCGTTCAGCTCCCGAGGGCTGCGCTCCCGTGACAGCCCCTCCCGGCGCCGGGCC
>VZRO01002404.1:179099-212284 GCA_013397915.1 Daphoenositta chrysoptera
CCCGGCCCGGCCCCTCGCCCACCTGCTCGCTGAAGAGGCTGCGGTCGGCCAGCAGGTACGCGGAGTAGGCGGCGGCGGTGGCGCTCAGCGACGCCTCCGAGGCGTCCTCGTCCTCCGCCTCCCCGAGGCCGGAGGCTCTGCTTTGGCTCTGGGACACGTTCCCGCTGTCCGCGCCGGGGCAGGCGTCCGGCAGCTCGGCTCCAGCCCGCTCGCCCGCGCCGGCGGCCGCCGCCATCCNTGGGAGCGGGTAGAGGGGAGGCAGCGCCGGTCCCCGGGCAGGGACGCGCTCCTGGCTGGAAGCAGCTCAGGCTCCGCGGCCCCCGCCGCTCGCTGGGACAGGAAGGCGGCTCCGTCTGCGGGAGCGTTTGTGGAGGATGTGCCCTCCACCGAGGGCTGGCGTGCCGCTGCTCCCTCAGCATCACACCCTCAAAGCCCCGCTCGGCAAGTTAATCCCATACCCGAAGGGGCCCCGGTGTGCGAAACCCGAGCGGCTCAGCCGCGTTTCCAGGCACATTCCTCAGGTTACAGCCTGAGTTGGGAAGGGAGCTCACTAATGAGAGGACACTGTATAACACAGCTTCACTTATCGTTATGGGCCACTCAAAATAGAAGTTGGGTTGTGTGTATGTGTGTGTGTGTGTTTGTTTGTTTTCCCCACGAAGACGTTGCACAAAATGTTTGCAAGCCTTAAAAGTTATTTCACAAGGTGTTGGATTCAATGCCGACACATCAAGAGTTGGCTGTTCTCAGTTTGTAATTTGTACGTGTGTGTGAAACAACTCAAAGCTCCTGCGATGAATGGGGTGGAAAAGTTTGGATAGATTGTACTAGCACACTTTCTATGGACACCGACAGCCAGCAGGCTCCAGGGAAAGGCGTGCAGAGCGGCAGTCAGAGGTATCTTGGCCTTTTTTCAAGGAGCCAGAATTACCCCTCAAAGCCCTGAGGGTCTGCAGAAGGCCATGCTATGAGGAGGGTAAGGAAGCTAGTTGGTTCCCGTGGAAATCAGAGTAACAGGAGCCTTTAGTAAAAGCAGTACTGAGAAAAAAACATTATGGAAAGAAACTTGGTATCACTGAGCTCAAAGAAAGGGATCCATGTCTATACTAGCACAGAGAAAAGCACTGCACTAACATAGTTACATAGCTGAAGAGCCACCCAAACCGGATACCTTGTTTTCACAGGAATGGCAGATACTTCCACATAGAATGCTTGCGGCACGGGGAAAAAATATAGAGTAGAAGTAAAACAGTGCACATTTTATTGCAGACAGGTCACATTTTCATCAGTTAACTAAGGTAAAATGAGAAACTTCAGCCAGACAAATCCACTTATTCATAAGAGTAGTCTTATTTAAGGTGTAACAAATTTTTCCTGATAAGACGGTCTGATTGACTGAAGCATATCCAGCGATTCATTTTTTTACTGCACCAATAATCAGGGTTTTTTTTAAAAATGAAAACCTTTGGTAAAGTACAAACACAGTTTTAAGATGAACAGGATCAATGTTCTAGTCTTACTGTGCTGGGAAAAAAAAAGTACAGCTCTATAGCTGCTTTGATACCTAGTAAAGTTTTAATTAGAGTAAGTGAAAGGATTTTAAAATAAACTCTTAAAGCAAATCTAAAAGAAATAAACTAAGTTCAATGTCCCAAAGATATTTAACTATGAGCAGAAGACTGGTTGTTCCACAGGTATTCGAAATTAGCGACAATTAATTAGTCCACACATCCTTTTTCCAGCCATTACAGATTCCAAAACAGAATGTAATTTTTCCAAACCAAGACTCCTGAATTTTCATATTAATAAAATATTTAAGAAATGTCTATTCCACCATATAAAAAAAGCTTTAATGTACTACAAAGTTAAAAACAAAGAGCAAATGACACAAGCTAAAAGTAGAAAAATACATTTTAAAACATTTATATTTTGTTCCTTACACTGATCAAGATATAACAAAATATTTTAGATTAGACCACTTTCATAAATCTCATGGCGTTTCCAGAATCAGACAGGTCAACAGTCACTGGTCCCTCACTAGCCACCTGGCCACCCAGCAAAGGTGTCTGACCTTCACAAACATCCAGTATATTTTAACTTTCTAGAAGTCCTGTGTAGACATTAAGCTTTATTACCAGAGGAGTCCAAACATAACAGAACTATTCTAAGTTCGGCTTGAGAGTCAGTCAGCACCCCTCCCCTCTTGTAGGGCAATCTTTTGTCAAGGAAAAACCTTGTGGATTTGGGTTGCCCCAAGGGTACAGCAAGGACCTGTGTCAGCTCTGAGACCTGCACGCCTAAAAACTCACACGAACCATGATTTTGAAAAAAAGAGAGATGATGGGGGGAGGGGGGAAAAAACCACAAACAACAAAAAAAGAGGTATTATCTAATAAATATGGTAAGAGAATACAAGAAGGCAGCGGCGCTGCCCCCGCCGGCCGGCAGGTGGCGCCCACGGCCCGGCAGCCACGGCCTCGTCCCGCGCCGCCCCTCGGGCCGCGGGAAACACGCGCGTTTGTATGGATATGGATCTAGGTATCTGTCGTTTCCTTTGGAAAATACGTCTGCAGCGTCTCCCGAACGCTCTTACCACCGCAATAGGAAACGGCTGCTTTCACTGAGCTCGTCTGGATTAGACATAACGCTGAGAATACGGTGTAAACAAGTCGGCGGAAGGGCTGTGTGTAACAGTAGAAGATGGGATGGCTATTAAGGAAGCACTCTCTCCTTAGCTGGTATTAGAAGAAAACCAGGTTCCACTTCAAATAGACATGTCTGTTACTATTAAAATCTAATTCATATACATGCATGTATAAATACATCTACCCATGCTTTCAAACCCGAGTATATAACACTGCCATGGGTAGCCTGTAAGACTGCTTAGGTTTATACCAACTAAAACAAATTTGTGTTCTCACTTCAGGGCTGGGACATAAACCAGGTTTTGCACTCTGGCTTTCTCCTGACATATTTTGCAGTGCATGACAGTTTTATGCCTAACTCCAGATGTCACATTTCCTAGAAAGCAACAATTTTCTGCACCCGTGAGGTCTATGAGAATATCAGCTCCCTGTTTTGTGCACGTGTTGCACGAGTCGATTGTCCTAATTGGCACTTAAGACTGTAAGGAGAATTGCAGAAATTGCTACTAAAGTGTAATGACTGTTCCATCCTCCTCGATACCTCCTCTGGGGATAACCAGACTGTGGCGGGGATCAGTTTTTAAGGAACTGAGTAATTTGTGGATGTTGCCATTGCTTTCTCGGCCAGAGTTGTTGTTGAGCACCAGGTCCCTTTGAAGTCTGTGGCTAAGGCTGCTGCCATTGATTCGAGAGAGGCTACTGGAAGTAAGGCTGTGCAGTTTAGGAATGTGTTGTGGCTCCAGACCACCCTCGATGACAATGTCAGCCTCTTCGTCACTCTCCATTTCATCAGGGTGGAAGTTCTGCAGCACGTGGGATGTAGGCAAGCTATGGTGACTTGCAGTGCTGTCTGTAGACTGGCCAGAGCTACCAGACATCCTGCTGCTCCGAATAATATTGTTCCTCTGGTTTGCTGGCTTGACCGTGATAATGAGATTATGGCTGTTGGCAATCATCATGTCTGTGACCTGGTCAAGAGTCTTTCCTGCTACTTCAATGCCATTAACTTCCAGGACTTCGTCATTCACAGCCAGCAAGCCTGTGCTCTCTGCCAAGCCACCAGGAACCATACGGGAGATGAAGATACCGGGTACTTTTTCCAGCCCGTGAGGAGTAACCCTTACGCTGGTGCCATCGCGAATGTAAAATCCCAAGGGCTTCTCACAGCCGTGCCGATACAGCCTCACCCTCCGGTGAGTTTCGGGAAGAATGTCCACATCGATGATGGAGGACACGGGTCTGAAATCATGAGGCATGCTAATGTTGATGTGGGGACGCCGGCGGAGGTTGTCATTGCGGAGCGTCACCAGAGCTTTCTTCTTCCTCGACAGCGTATTGGTCCCGAAATTGCTGTAGTCCACTTCATCTGAAAGAGAAACAGTTCCAACGTATCAATCAAACAGAGGAATTCAATCTGCAGGGTATTTTCCTCCTCAAACTGGTTCAGTGAAGGCATTAACAGTAATATGGAAATAATAATAATATGAAAAATATAATACTAACATGGGAAAAAATCAAATTAATTCTTCCATTTACTCTAATCTTTGTTTCACTTTACGTCCATCAGCACAACACTCAGAATGAACTGACTGTTTACAATGATTCCCCATATTTCTTCCATGTTTTGGAGAAGAGAGACTTCTGATTCTCAACTCCTGTTGTCAGCTGTGCAGAAGGCAATTACTTGCTGCCAGCCTGATATAATGTCTTGGATATGAGACTGTATTTTCAGAGTTAGATTGTAATTTTGCACATACATTTCAAGTGGGCAAAGGAGCATGTACACATTCCTAACCTAAAAGTCTGAATGGGGGAGTGTTTTAATACCCAATACACAGCCTTAACCTTAGGTACAAACATGAAAGCAAGAGTGCAAGAGAGTAGCCAGGTATGTTTTCAGCCTAGGCTTTTCTAGCAAGGGATTTTTGTTAATATGCATCTCTTGGTACATCACTTTTCTCTTTTGAATATATTACTTAATTTCAGCTGAACTCAACAGCAATAAAAAGTGCTGAAAGTGCCAGATAACAACAGGTACTACATAAGCAACCAGGCTGGCAGAAAGAGAAGCAGGGAGAAGAAAACTCCTCTGCTTAGTCTGTATGCTAAGGATCACAGAATAGACATGCTTCTCCGACAAATTAACCTTGCATAGCAATGTTTGAGAAAGTAAGACAATACCTCTACCTGATGAAGGTTGAAGGGGGAAAAAGGGTGTCAGTGAAAACAAGCTTATAATTGCATTTTATGTCTTGCAAGGTCTCATTTTCAAGCCCACTTTCAACACATATTATTGACAGACTTCAATTAAGTGACACTAAGTTACACTGATTAAAGGGCAATAAAAAAAAGCGGTCACTAGCAACCTGATCTAAATGAGTCTCCTCAGAGCACAGTGTTAGATTAGCTGGGCTCCAGAGGTAGTCCCTTCCAGTCTAAGTTATGCAGTGATCCTACATAGTCCTTAAGGCTAAAAAAAAATCATTTGAAGACTTCAGAAAGACTATTTCTGCATTCTCATGTAACTTATTTACACTGGCTATGGTAACCCTGAGGACGTCACAAGGCATCTGGAAGGTCATCCTGAGGGAGAAGTTTCTGTGAAATGAAGATATTCCTTAAACAAATCTGTTGTGTTTAACTTCACATTCACCTCTTCTCTCTCCTCCCAGGATGCTCAGAGCTGTACCAGCTGCACAGGCCCTATTGTGTTATTTAGACTGGTGAGGCACAGGACTGGAAATCCTTAAAATCCCCCAAACACAAGAAGATCCCCACTGGTTTCTGGAGGCGTATTCACAGCCAAAACCATGTCTGTGGAGAGATGGCACCTTCTCAAGTCCACCTGGTGAACAGACAATGCAGTGTCTACTCTTTAGAGTACAGTAGCCAATTACTGCAGCCAAAGCCAGGTATTCTTCTTCTTCCATCAACAGGATCACCATCTACATTTAGCTAGTTCTGACACATGATTCTGAAGGTTCACAACAAATACTTTTTCCTTGTCAAGTATGGGTGTACAAGAGATATCTTTCACCACCACAGTCTCCAAGACCACGCCCAGCTCACCCTCACAATTCACTGATAAATTTCTGTGACAGTCCAATGAAAACAACTTGGGGCTTCAGATTTAGAATCCAAATTCTTCCTTACTTGAAATACAGTGCTGTAGAATAGTAGTGCCGAGCCCTAAAGTCCAAGAGAACCTTTATCACAAATTTTCAGTTTAAGATGACAATTAAAATTACTCATGGGTTTATGCATTTAGGACTGTCTCTAGCAGTATGGGCAAAAAAGCTTAAAACAAAACCTGCATCCCTTAAAGACTCAGAAAATTAGGCAGGTGAGTACAGTTCATTGCACTGCAGGTAAAATGAAACACATGCCCTGGTTAGCCATCTAGCCCCTGGAAGCACCCAGGTAACTGTTATCTTTCCCCCCCCTCTCTCTGTTAGTATATTAATACTTAATTACTTTAGGGGAAACTTGCAAAAGCTTTACCAAATAATAATTCTGTGAATATTTGTTGACAAAACTGTTTTCTTTCCCTTAAATTAAAAGCAACCTATAGAGCTTATTCTCATAAGATGCAAGTTTGAGATGATGAAGTAGCAAAGTCACAAAAGTATGATGGCCCTCCTAACACACATATATCATTTCTGAAGCACTTTCCCTGAGCTGAACCACCAGCAGGGCACTGGCACAAAAGAAGTGGTTGTTTTGAGCCTGTGACCTCCTCACCTGCACTCAGCCCACTAACCAGTCTCCCCAGATGATTGCCAGCATTCCTAACCTCTGAACAGCTTCAAAACAACCACCTCCTTTAATAACAAAAAGCCCATCTCACCACAAAAATGCTAACTTTTTCCCCCAAACATGAACCAGGCATGAGCAGGGATTACATTACAAGTGATGCAGGTTACCTTCAGTGTGGGACTACTGACTGTTCCAGGATTTAGTATTACAGGGCTGGACCATGTTAAAAAATGAAGTCCATGTCCTGCTGATGACTGGAGGTTTTGTTTTTAAAACAGTGCCAAGCAGTAGTTTCCAACTCTGACTCTAAATGGGATTCTATAGGAGGGAGAGGAAATCCTAAGAGGGTGGTCACACAACGATGCACTACCCCTTTCCACTACTAAACTGCTCAGCTGCCATGTGTCAGACTGAAATGGAAACTGTATCAGTGCATAATTTATGATGACACACTTTTAATGAAGGTCAGCAATTTGTTAGGTTTTGAGTTTCTCACCATATAGGATTTCAGGCAGGAATGTCAGCTAAAGAAATGGACTGTGCTTGATGCCAGGTCTCAGGCAAGACTGGAATATACCATATGGAACCACACAGAGCTCATTTTTCATTTGTTGCAATATCAAATTCCCCTTTTGTAGAGCAAAAGGGATCTATAGAACTCTGCATGTATACTAGCATGAGAAGTGTCATCAAATGGCACATCTGAACAATGCTTAAAGCCCTGAATTTTCACAGGGTGTCATGTTTTCTTATGTCTCAAATGAGGCCAGTGTAAAATGTTGCTTACATACAGGTGACAGAGGGAGAATTAGTCTTTGAGGTCTTGAATATATCCCTCATTTCTCAGAAGAGGCCAGATTATATGGACCATTTTAATCTACAAGATACAGTGCTTTCAGATAAGATTTATTATTAACTAGATGGATAATCCTGGATAACCACTAAACTTTAAAAGACTTGGACCTGAATTTTACTTGTGTCCAGAATTTGCTTCTGACTGAAAATACGGTTCCTGTAAAAAGAGATGAGGAACATAATTTACCAATTGGAGAATTCCTGAGCTTTTCAATTCTCTCTTACTTGAATCTGCAAGCCAAAGCTACACAAAAAATACCTCAAATTCTTCTGTAGGCACTGAATAGTCCTCTTTTCCCCAAAAGCTTCAGCTTTCAGTACATTTCAAGACACATTTTCTCTATTAATGAGTTACACAAAACTGAAGTATTTTGGCTGCATCATTTCTGTTACTATGTGTTTGGTTGGTGGGGTGGTTTTGGGGTTTTTAATAACATTGTCACTACCTACTTACCCCTAAGGACCTTTTTTGTTAGAGAAGATACATGTACAGATCTCTTCATGCAAAGATGAACTCACTTACTTGACAACGGTGATGGTGGTGGTGGTTGAAAAAATACCTGTAAAATCTGTAACCTTTGAGGTACTCTTTTAACAATTCTGTAGTCAGCCTGTGACTTTACAGAACACCTTACACCTTCCTGGTGGGCATCACCAATCCTATCGTTAAGTCACACAAGACAAAACAGGAGAGCATACTTAAAGGGCTATTTATAAGGCTAAGAAAACTGCTTAGAGCATTTGGTTGTAGCCAAGAGAGTATTGTATTTCTGTAATTTACATGAAACAAGAAATTATAGACCTTCTGAAAAAACCACCAGGAGCACCACTCCCACTGCTTGGACAGCTGCTTTTCATAGGAACTGCCTGCCAGATAAAATACCAAAGCTTAGCCAGATAAGATTGTATAAACAAGCTGAATTCCACAGAGAAGCAGACTGCCAGGCTCCTATAGGAACAGTTCGTTTCAGACTCCACATTTTCAGTGTACATGCACTCATGGCTTATTATTTCCTCTGGGAACTGTGGAACATTAGTTGACAGCTCTGGAAAGTACTTCAAAGACAAAATTACTTCCACTAGGGAGAGCAGCACTTCAGGCAGCTTGGGAAGGAGGCCAATGAGTCATTAATAGTGAAGGGTAACCCCTCCATCCAACAGATCTCTATTACTGAGCATTCAAATTAGCAGCAGTCATAAAGCCATTTCAAGGGAACGTGTCATGTTTAACCCTCCTACCTTTCTGTGTCCCAGCTACAAAACACCGTCCCTGTTTGACAGAAATTGCAATCACTTTCTATTTTCTCAGAAAGATCAACACCAGAAGCATTTGTGAAAGCAATCAGACAGCAAATAAGCTGGCAGTCTCTCATTTATGACCTGTAAGGCTGACTGCATGCAAAGGGATTTAAGAGGAAACAGATATGAAATGAACTATGACTTGGGGAGAGGACCAGTGCCAATACTGCTCATCAAGGAGTACTTAATGGCGGGAAAAATAGGGTTATCTGAATGCTAACATTGCATTGTATGTGTTGCAGGAATATAAAAAAAAACTCCAGCCATACTGCTGCCAGCAACCTCTGAGTAAACCAATCCAAAAAACCACACTGCAGGTAAAGTAGTTGTAGCTGCTATTCTGTCAGAAATCAAGTAATGGATCCCACACGTGAACAGACCCACACACAGATATTCACTCCTCTCTCTCTCCTCCTATCACCGTATCAGAAGAAACTGGACACGATCTCATCAACATTTAGAAGACCACCTAAATGTTATAGTTTATCTTTAATGTTCAACAGGACTTTTGAAGCACAAACTAGGCCTAGTAAACAGCAGTTTTGCAAAAGGCAACCTTCTTTCTCCAGTGATTCAGTCAGTACTAGAGAAATAAATTTGCCTTCCTACTTAGGAAGTATTCATTTGTAGGTTAGGATTAAAATCTAGCACAGATGTGTAAAACAAATGTATCTCTACTTCCAACATATTTATAAACTTGTAATATCCTACCTTCTTTCAAGAAGGTAAATGTTATTTTGTTCTTTGGTTTAGCATGTTACAGCAGTCAAAACTAGAATTGCATTAATCTCGGTGTCTTTACAGTGTCAGACATGTATAAAAAACATTTTTAAGCTGGTTGCCTTGAGGACAGAGGGAATCAATTCCCTGGGACTTTAGCCTTCATGTTGGTGTGGCCTCCTGCACTTCTCACTGCTTGTCATCAGAGGCCACTGTTCCCTTGCTGAACCTCTTCCTTTCCAGCAGGAGGCCTTTGGTTTTGACTCCCAGACCCGCTCCAATGCAGCAGAAGCACGACCTGCAAGTTTGCCCCATGAAAGAAGTGACGCCTTTGGAAGAGAAGGGTGCTACCAAATATAAGTAAGCACCCAGGCATGTACCTCCCAAAGTTATCCTTGCCTTCAGAAATATCAAAGCCCTGATCTCCAAACTGTCCCATATAGGACTCCAAATTTTACAGTGCGAGTGCAGACAGCATTTACTAGGATTGTCACGGTTTTCTTCCTCTAAGTTTCACATGCGACTTCTATCCTAAAACATGACAGAAACAGCCTTTCTCCCCTTGCTGCTTTCCACAAACCACATTACGCCGAGATTACATTATTGCAGCACTAGAAAATTGTGGGGTTTGAGCTTTGGCATCACTGCTGGGTTTTTTCAAAGTATTAGTTAATCTTTCCCACTTCCTGCAGGAGGTCAGTTGGAAGTTGGGAGAAGTCATGTTTCTGTTGCACTTCTCAGATATCAATCATTATTATGTTCATCCCAGGTCACAGGTGCTGCCCTGGAGGTTTTGATGGTGAGAGGTTTCCCAGGAGAACCAGCACTGAGGACACCCAGCAGCAGTACTGGATCTGTGATGCAGGCGGAGAGCAAAAGCATCACCTGTAAACAGCTCTCCTGCTGGCCTGACAAAAGAAGCCTATCACCATGTATCCAACAACTCCCAGCAACCATCAGCAACGGTACTCACTCAGCTGATGGTATCAAAATGGGAGGGCTATCCATCCTATTCAAAGATGTTTGGGGAAAATAAAAAATCGCCCTCAAAACCACCCTCTCCAACCGATAATTTCATACAATCTATTCAGCCAGTCAACATTATAAACTTTAGATTTAAAGTTATTAAAAAGCAACCCTTTAATTATCCTGTTTCAACCACTCCAGTTTTGACCTGCAAACACACTCTCTTATTCACTCAGATCAGACAATTGAGGGAGCACCATTTGCTCCCCCAAACAGGCACAAAAGGAATCTCTTTTTCCAACAGAAAATGTGTACGTGTTATGCAAAGAAAAACAAGAGACAAAACTGCAATAACTCCTACTAGACAGTGCAGATACAATAAAAGTCTTATTAATGACACAGAAAGTGGTAAATTTTATCAAGTGAATATTGAATGTAACTGTTTCCCAACTGTTAGTAGAAAATAGTTACTTCTTGCACAACTCCAAAGTGTGGAAGGCATGAAATACTTACAGATTGAGCCAAAGAGCAAATTCGGGAGCATATAATTCGATTTTTCATAGCTGCAATATTTGGAAAACCCACAAGTAATAAAAAAATTTCACATCAGAATCATATGAATTCAGAATACAAATTTCATATCTCTGACAAGAAACAAAATTTTTATCTCATACTAGTCTCAGGAGAAGTTTCAAATGAAGCTTGGAAAGTCAGCACAACATTAGGCAGCACAAAATAAAGGCGGTGTATTTGCACAATGAGAGTATTTACACAGCCATAGGTGAAAGGAAATTATTTTTAAGGACTGCAATACTGAACCTGATCAGAACCAACATCCTTGTAGATGACAATATTAAAGCACAGCCTTTTCCTCTGTTCAGAGGTAACTCTATCAGCATCAAAGATCATTTCAGCAGCCAACAGAGGTGAGCCTTGCCAGGAAGGCAGGACCTCTATTACTCAGCTAACACAGCTTGTGGCTCACCCGAGGGAACCTGAATCCAATGTGGTACTTCACACTCCCTTCTGCTACTGTCTGCCACTTATGCTCACCTTCTCTGCCAGGTGCTCTCCTCTCCAGTCTAGGGTGATCCTCCCTCCATAGCTAAAAGTAAAACTGATAGCGATCAAGAGTCTTTTATTACCCTGTGCTCAGGTAACTGCTAATCATGGTTCTGTAGCATGCAAGCAGTTTTTCTTCTTGGAAGGAAAAAATGTCCCAGAACTGGGAGCACTTATTCAAAGGTGGCAATAGAGACATTCAATTGCTGCAAACATTAAATCTCTGAGATACAAGGATACTACTAAAATAGACTGTTTTCTGTTCTCAAGTAATTCTTTCTCACGCATTCTTTTGCTGAGTAACACCTTATTCATCCCAAACTAGTTTAGACAGGTAGGCTAGGAAGTGCCTTTTCACTTATTCTTCTAAATTCCCAGTAAAAATAATTAAAAAAAAAAAAATCACCAAACTGTGGAGAAGTTAATATTTAATGAAAATATAAGTCTCAAAGAAATAAATGGTGATCTCTTCCACACTCTTTATCCTGGAGGGTTCTGAAGTTGCTACCAGATCTTCTCAGAGAAAGATGTGGTTTTATGCAGTTAAAATTCTTCTAAGGTTGTGTTTTCTCTCTTCAAAAAAAAAGGGACACAATAATGTTTTTATAGCTTCACTGTTGTGGTGTGATAATACCACATACATCCTGCAAAGAGGGGGGAGGGACTAAAAAACATTTGCAGTGCTTCACAAAGCACTTTTCTGGTTCCTGCCTGCAACCCAGCGGACTGTAAATGAAGTCCAGATTCTGCCTCTTATCATGGAATTAAAAAGGTTTCAAAACAAGTGTGGCATAAGAAATTAATTACAACACTCGCCTTTCAAGTCACGACCTCTGGGAGCCTCCCAAACTTTGCTGGCTGGAGTCAGGTTAGTCACAAGACAAACACCGGTCGTGGCCAGCCCCGACAGCTGCGCGCTCTCAGCAGCCCCGCACAGGCGCTGCCCCGGATGCCCCGGGCCCTGCGGCGCTGGCAGGCTCCTGCCTCCACCTGCGGCCTCCCGGATGCGCCGGGATGCTCTCCTGGCTGGTGGGACGGGGGAGCTGTGGGAATCCCAGCCAGCTTATCTCCTGCGTGCTGGCGGGGCAGGAACAGGCGGCAGTGCCCCTGCCGAGACACGCTTTCCAGCCCCCCGCTCCCCAGGCCGGAGCAGGCCGGGGCGGGCAGGAGCAAGCCCGCGGGCAGCAGGAGAAGGAGCGGCACCAAGCCCTGGCAGGAGCAGGCCTGAGCCGGTCGTCACCGCAGCGAGGAGTCCGGCCAGCGCAGCCCCGCGCGTCCCACGCCGCGATGATGGCACTGGAAAGGAGCATCAGTGAAGCAAAATCATGGGCCCCTCAGGTGGTGGGGGACGAACCTTAAAGTGCTGCTGGTGCAGAGCAGAAAAGCTGCAAACGCAACTATGTAAATATATTTAATGTTCTGCTTCCTGATGCAGAGGAGAAGCAAGGTCAAGAGCCCAGTCCATTACAATTCAAACTGCGTCTGTAACACCTCCCCACATTGCCAGCACTCTTCCCCCTTCAGACGACATGGCTGTTCACCTCACAAACAGAAATCATCTTCCCAGTTACAAAAAAAGTAAAAGCCAGGAAGCCCTCTTTCCTGAGGACAGGTTGCAGAGCAGTAAAAGCTGCCTGCAGAGCGCAAAGTCAGAATTTTCCTGAAGGATCATGAGTGCAGAAGCAAAGGACACTTTTCCTGGGAGCTCAGCCGCCCCTGCAGAGGCCCAGCCCTGTGCCAGGCAGTGCAGAGCTGATCTGCTCTACAGAGAGAGGCTGGGAAGAACTCCCCCCTTGGGAAGAAATAAAATGCCAACGCCATCCCCAGTGCACAGCTGCCCCCAGCTGAACACTGCTACTGGTGTACCCTGAGCCCCTGCCCACAAGCTAAGGAAGGGATGAAAAGAAGCCATTCCAAGGAAGACTGCCTGTCTGGGATTTACCCCGTGCACAGCCTCCCTACAGCCAAGGACACGCTGGCCATCTCGGTGGAGGGAGAAGCTCCACAATACATCTCTTTTTTCTCCAGTACAACAGTAGATATTTAAAGAATAAAACTTTATCTCACAGTTTCTCAGTGTGATATTTATCATAATCCCTGTGGTCTCACACTCGTACACATGTATGGCACATTACTGTGTGGCTCCCACAACCCCTGCTGCAATGGTGCCCCTTACCTGGGCTACCTCGTTTCCTTTGCTGCCCTAACACCACAAAGCAAGAAGGTTACAGCAATGTCCCCACCCCTCTTCCTCAAAACAGAAATGAAGCCTTGCCTAACATACCACCATGGCTTCCAACTGCTTAAAACCAAATCACCTTTTTACTTTTAATGTTAGATTAGCAATAACCTTTCCTGGCCATCATCAAAAAGCAAGAGGCCCTTAACTCTCACCCCCAATTCTGTCAGTGAAAACTGCATATTTTACTTAGAAGCAGCTTAAAGGATCATGGTAATTCAGGCAGAAGGATCAGCTCTGTAGAGTTACTGGCTAAGTGATTTCCCTAGCATTTTTATAATGCTGTATTCCTTTCTCCATCACTGACTACAGCTCCATACCCAATTATGTACACAAAGTAATTAAAGGCTGCAGCTTGGGCAATCTTCTCCTGAGGAGACTCCCCAAGATCTGTGGACACTCACAGCACCTGCATACTTGAGGGACTTAGCCCACAGATGACCACTATCTAGACTGTGAAGTTTCTCTTTTCCTAGAACATTAAGCACTGATCTGCAATACTGAAGAAACAAGGGGAAAATCCCAAATATATAACCTATGTTTACACCACTTATTACCTGGCTTCTTTCTTCCAACAACTTTTGAGATGCTCCATCATTATGTGAGTGTGGTAAGATCCTGGCTGGTGCACTTTTTCCTTTAAAAAAGTGCTTCTTCCTATGAGCACATGATACAAACAAGGGAGTGGCAGACAGGAAGTGATTATTCAGAAATTAAAGAATGAGATCAGGTTCCACGATATCAGAACAAAACATGACACATGGCAAGTGAAGCTGACATTTACTGGCTCAAATGTAAGAAAACTTTTTCTTTATTTACAAAATATAATTCAGGCCGCATGCAAGCATTTTGCCTCCTTAATGAGTGTCAGTGTTGGTAACTGCGAGCATCGACATGTCTCCCGGGAGCAGAAGTTACTCTGTGCATTTCACCAGCAAAGTTGTACCAAACACCAAAATACAGACCTACAGCTTCTACCCAAACAAGTTTTTTTGAACGAAGGCATAACTCTGCCAGTAGCAGCAGCAAGTGATGGCACTGCTGCTCATGGTTTGACTGTCACAGCTGCTCCAGAGATGCTAAATACGGACACTGCTCAAGTTCAGCCCTCATCTCTGTTGCTAACAATCTCCTGCCACAATGAACGGAGGTTCCCAATGCCACGGGTACACCCAGTATTCATGCCACTGGGAATTCCCTTAATGATCTCAGTTTTCCTGTTACACAAGAGATAACAACACTGAGTCATCACCACATTTGCCTGTTAATTGTTAGGGGGTAGGGGCAGACATCTACCTGACAGAACATACAGCCTTCACAGCCTCATCCTTGCTGTAAGTGCACAAACTATGTCAGGACATGAATTTTACTGGAGCTGGAAAATTAAGTCGTGGCCAGACTACTGCTATGCAACTCCTTAGTGTGGAATTGCTCCTCCTGATTTACCACCATTTTAAGTTCCAGAAAAGACACCTTAAAGAAAAGCATCTCACACAAGACAGCTAATTACATTGTCCTTTTCATCTGTGAATCCTGAAGTGCTAAAAATAAAAATTTACTGTTCATGGGAGACTAAGCTCCCATTGAAATGGTTAAACTAAAAACCTGGAGAATACATCAGAGGTTACGCAAAGCCCAGCAGTTTTAAAGGAAAGAGGAGGGATTTGCAGGGTTCAAAGGCAGGAAAGAACAGATGAGGTATGTTAGGACTTATTTTCATTACAGTGCATAGTTTGTTTCCAAGAAGGCTTTCAACAGAAGCATCCTCTCAATACAAAAGGCAAGTGCTTGTTAAGCTGACAAGCTTCGATACAAGCTGTGTCCCAGCCCAGAGACACTGAACTGCTACCAGTAACCTTGGCTCACCACTTCTTGTGTCTGCTTCTGAGACCTTTCTCCACCTTCAGTCCCTCGGGGGCTCTGCTGTGAGCAGCCACTTCCCATCTTCACCTCCCAGATGAAACAAGAACAAATTAAAAACACCTTCTGCTTGCTTTAGACAAAAGCCCAGTGTCCCTTTTCCATGTCTTTCCTCACCTCACTTAAATTGTTAGACAGCATCAGGAATTGGCAAGATCTTTAACAATAAGATCAGGCAGTATTACTAAATCCATACTAAATTCCCACAACAGGAGCCAAATGGTGACCAAGACAAGAATTTTTATTTGATGATGCATTCCATCTGAACAAAAATGTTCCAAGAACATGACAAGTGAAGACAAAGAGCTATATAAAATAAAAACAATGGCTCAGAGGTTGATGTGATTAAAATGTCGTCTTGAAGATGCTCTTGGGGGGATACAAACACTCAGCATAAAGTTGTGCTGTATTTTAACATGTGTTCATTACCATACTAGCTAATAGAACATATTATTTACAGGCTACCAGCTTCACAAAGTTTTGCAGCTGCACTGTAGAGGTCAACATTAAGAACCAACAACTCACTCTCAGGGTTAAGGAAGTTTTCTTTGTGCTTACATTACGTGTTACGGACACATTTAAAGGTGGCCAAGAACCAAAGTGCAGCATCCTTTTGTTCTACACAACCATCAGTGCAGGGCACCTCCTGCAGAAACCAAGAAGATCCCAGAGCTTCCTCCCATGCTGAAGGACAGATAGAGAGCATCAAAGAGACAGGTTAAACAAGTTCCAAAGTTAACAACACCTGTCCTTAGCCTAGCAGCTAACACCACATTAATTCAGGGAGCTGCAGCGAGAAGAAAATTAAAGAAAACAGTAGACTTTTTTTTTCTGGGCTTCTTTTCCTTACCCAGGCAGATTGTATTTATCTGCTCAGCTCCAGATTTTCCTTCTGCATGGATGCAATTTAACATCCACATCACCACGCTAAAACTCTACACAAGACAGCTCATCTTGATGTTGTCTGTATCAGCTCATTTCACACAAGTCAGGCCTTTGACCATGGCAAATCAAATGATATGTTAGTTGAAAGGAATCCACTTGAACTCTTAGTCTCCACTTTTTAATATGCAGATACTGAAAGTGTAAGAAAAAAAACTGGGAAAAGGAAAAGGGCTGTGGATAAGAATTACCTGCTTGTCTGGGAAAAAAAATCTGGAAAATCCTGATTCTAAGAGTACCTGAAGTATACTGAAAGAGTGGTGAGGCATTCAAGACCAGCTAGGCATCATAGAGATCAAAAAGCCAATCAGTAGAAGGGAGAATCTCATCTGTAACACACATTTCTCCTGGGAAAGCACCATTGTCCTGTTTGGTTTTATGCCTCTCATGTCAGATCAGTCAAAGGCCAATGTAAAGTTAGCATGACAGATTTCACATCATCTGCTTGCCCAAACAGCTGGGAAAACTATTTTAGCTGAGCTCTGCTCTTTCGCTCGCTTCAGGTTGTTGTGTTAATTAAAAAGTCTTGCTCTTGTGCTACACAGCCCACAGGAAGTGAGGAGGAGATTCCTAAGTTCATAATCACGTTAGCCAACAGCTCCCAGGCGTCTCTCCCCGCTGCTCCGCAGAGCACCGGCGCTGGGCTCCCGGGCTGACAGGCTGCGGGAGGATGCTGCGTAGGAGACTCCTCACGTTCTGCAGCGTCAGCCCCAGCTCCCTCACAATGCGAGCTTTCTGCCAAAGAGCAACATAAAATCCTCCCTAAAACTACAAGCCCATCAGAGCGGATTTCCCAAACAGAAAACCAGCCTCACAAAAATCTACTCAGTAAGCAAAAGGTAGTTGCTAGGTAGGGAGTTACTGGATATGAGTGTGTCCTCTTTGGGCTCACCCCAATACCTAGCCTAACATGTAAAAAATATTGTCACCTCCAAGCTTTGACTTTAGAGTTTCTATCTTGGAAGTGCTACAAAGAGTGAGTCACTCTATATACCTTGGCAGTGACTTGCAGGCCAACAGGGAATATCCAGAAGGAAATAATGTCACCAATTGGTGAGGCAGCAGCTATGTTTACCAGCCTACACAAGCTCGTGTCTCAGTAAGTGTGTCCAACAGCGAATCGTCAATTCACAGGTCATAAAACCTTCAGTTCAAAAGTAATTTACAACTTAATATGCCTGAAAATTAGAGATCTTCAAAGTTATGCCCATCGCTGAAAAAGAACACTAGATATGTGATTTACACCAAATGGTGAATTCTTTTGAACACCGTATTGTTCTTGCCTGATCTCTGCAAGGCTTTTAGCAGAGAGGGAGGTTCGGACACTGGAAATGCAGAAGGCCAGAGCAGCTGTCACCTTGTCCTATCTCTGGGAAGCAGGAGGAGGCCTTCACAGACAGGAGCCAGGCATGGTGGCACAGGGCACCCACAGGACAGTAACCAGAGCAGCTCAGCACAGCCAGGAACAGGGTGGGAAGTTGTTAATCTGATTGATTTTGACAGCCTGAGGAAGGTTTAGCTTTCAGCAGCTACAGCTGACCATCACCAAGAATTTGCAAGGTGTGACCCAGCTAGTTAGGAAAAAACAAACAAACGCCCCACCCCAACCCATTTTGTACTGGTCAAACTGAGTTTTGAGGGAGATATGAATAAACAAGGCACTGAATAATTAAGGGGACTGCTTATGTGTGAAATGAGATGGTTAATACGGTACAACGTGGCACCTATTTACTAGCTAAGGCTAAGAATAAACAGGAATACGGAGCTCTCAACACATCAGTCGACTCCATAAGCTCTAGCAATTTACACCCGTGCTACCTGATGAGCAGTGCTAAAGGCACTCGGCACTGCACTTCAGGAAGTCTTTCTTACTTCATGACCAATACACTCTGCACGACTGACATTTTGAGTTAAAAGTTTACTTCTAAAAAGGGCTAATGGAGATGCATCGACTGCACCTTCAAAACAGACAGTGAGGGAGCAGCATGCCAAGTTTATGGCATGATAAAGTTAGGGTGAATGTCAGACCAAAGGCTGGCTAGGAAGCCATGAGAATACCACTAAGCAGCCACTTGAGAGAAAGTGAAATTAATGAAGCAAGACCCTTAAGCTGGTTTTTGTCTACTTCTAACAGATCTATTATCCTCAGAGGATTTATTCTTTCCAAAGCATGACAACTGCCTTCATTACCAGAAATGCTTTATAAAAAGCTGGACACTTGTATGAGCAAGTATCACATGCAACAATTGCATGTTTTCAAAATGGGCTGCAAAAAATGAGGATGCAAACCCCTTCCACTACATTAATTCAGAAATCAGGAGACATATCTTGTCACCTTTGCCCCACCCTAAGAAGTTTTAAAACTATCTGACAATAGACTACATAAACATCCTTTCAAGCCTTTTTATTTGTGTGTATTATTGCAAGTCTCTAGGATGCTTTCCTTAAGGCCACAAGTGGAAGAAAGCAACCACAAGTACAAACTCTTCCCTAAATTCTCTCTGGAATTTATAGATGCCTTAAGTAAGACTTGAAGTAAGGCACAACAGTTTGACCAAGATGCTTAAATCCCCAGGTTTTCTCTTCTTCACTGTGTATACTCTATGACCTATCAGCTGCCAATGGTTAACAGGCAGAAATGAAGGTGTCATAGGCTTTTAACACTGTAACCCCAAACCCACAAAATAAAAGCCTTGCAAGAGCCTAATTTTCTTTTAATAAAAAAATGAAGCTTCTGCTGCCCACTTGTGAGGGCACTTCAAACATTCTTATTTTCTAGGCCAACAGAAACTGTGTCTTTGCAAATACAAGGAAGGCAGCCTTACAAGACCCATGTTCATTTCTTCTTATGAGGAAACAGTCCTCTGAAATTCATTTTCAGATTTCCATTTTTTGAGGTATCAGCACATGGGGCAGCAGCACACTCAAAATGTCCCTAAGTGGCATTTGCAGTTATTGCAGGTTGTGTTAGTTGCTCATGCAGATATTAGTTGTCAGCACACACTTATCACCAGCCATAATTATTTGCAGACTCTTCAAAAAAAAGCCTGCTTTTCTATAATAGTGTTCTCACAACATCCAATTGAAGAAATCACTCACCTTACAATGGAGATAAAGAGATGTAAGTGACCATCTTGATAAAGCATTTACAATGGAGTAACTTGTAAAGTTTGAGAACTTGGTTTAGGCAGAATGTTTGCACAGCAAGTTCTCTTTAGATGACTAAGCTGTCACTGAAACTGGCTGAAACTCTGAACTACAGTTCCTCTCACAGGGGGCTTTGCCAGCTCTGCTGCCTACTGCCAGTTTTCATCAACTCAGCAGCAGCCGGCACCACCACCTGACAAAACTGCTTCCAAATTCAACTTTTGTATCAAGCCTTGCAGTCTAGAGGCAAGGTAAGGCAGCCAAGCACGGCTTGATTCAGAATGAGGGAGAAGTTATTTTGTTTCTAGGAATTTACACAAGATCAATACTGATAAATTTCTCTCAATTGCTCTAGCAGGGAAAGCCATGTTGAAGAAAAGAAGACAGACTACTGTATCAGACTTCTTCCTTCCTCCAACATTTTTATTTTCTCCCCTTCACGTCTCATGGAGCATGAAAGCTGTTGCTCTGTCCCCTCTGCTGTCTCTTTCTGCCAGCAACACAGCCAAGAGATTCTAGCTCTAAAATTTACAGACTGTAAATTACCTGTCAGCATCTCTAAAGTAAAAAAAATATGCCAGACCACATCCTTCAAACATTTTTCATCAGAAGAAGTCATGCTGCCAGTGGGGTGCAGAAAGTAGAGGAATTCCTGTTTACTGTTAGACTTGAAAACTCACTTGGGAAAGGACTTCCAATTAAAAGCTAATACCTGAAACACCACACCGATTGGTGTTTCATTAGCACAGATGTTTATCTAGAAGACAAACGTAAAGTTTGTGGATGAAGAATCATTGCAGAAGGTAACCAGAGACTAACATGAGAGGAATGGGACATGCAGAAAAACATTGCTCAGTGCCTGTTAGGGTAGGAAGTGATACCAGAGGAGAGACGTGGCCCTGTCCTCTCAGAGGACATCCATGCAAGAAAGATGTGTGCTGTGTCATGTTATTGCACTCCCAAATGGCATTGACAGGGCTCAGATGGATTCTGACACTGGGCTGCCAGGCATGCACAGACTTCAGCTTCCAAAAGCTATGACCTGTAGTTTTGTTTTAGGACAGGCTTGACTTGGTGATGTTTTATGTTTTAGATGCTGTATTACTTTTACAGGTCCCTTAAAAGTTAAGCCATGGGGTGTTAGCTGGAGTTGGCTCACTACAAGGTACCTTAGACTTGAAACTCAAACCTGACCACAAAATGCAGGCAAAGAGCCACTGGTTTCCAAGTGTGAGAGTCAAATAAAGCTGGCTAAGCTGGGACTGCCACTGCAAGCAGGACATACCTAAGATCCTGCAGCATGCACAAATGGATGCCACCTGCTCCAGCCAGGGCTGAGCACAGCTCTGTCCTACTCTTACCCAATTTATCACTGCAAAATGGGGAGAGGGGAAGTAGACACACTGTGGGTTTCCTCATGAGCACTCCCAACCCAAATAAAAGCCAGATTCCTGTCCAGTGTTGGGAAAGAACACACTTGCTCAGGATATCACCACATCTCTCCCAAGTCTCCCAAGAAGGCCAGCGAGGCCCCCAGAACACGAGCTGGCTCATTACTGAGCTGTAGCACACAGACAGCAGATCTCATTTCTGCTCATCCACGGGTGGCTGATTGGTACCAATAGTGCAGCTCTGCCAAACCCACCCAACAGGCCCACTCTGAACCTTCCACGCTGCCAGCTTCCCGTGGACATACCTGATCTTTGCTAACTAAACTCCACCCTTAGCTCTTTCATCCTGACAAGAGACTAGGTTGTCCAGGATGCTCCTGGCTGATAAGCAAACTCCTTTTGATTACTGCTGATTGCACTAATACAGGCAACACTCCAGCAGCTGGCTCCACACAACAGAAAGCTTGAGGAGACAAAAACCTAATCACCACACCAATAAAAATCAGGGCCACTGACAGATGAACCACTCAGAGAAGCAAATAATTTGTCAGCCATTGGCCTCCTTCACTCTGCTCATGCAGCAACTCTGTCTAGTCTCTCCTGACAGACTTCTTTCAGGGCAGGGACTGGATCCACATTTTTGGTACACTGATTCTTCAAATTCTAAACAGGATATGGAGATCATTGAAGCTTGTGGAAGAGAAAATGCAAGCAGAGAAAGCACTGGTTTGTAAACAATCCTCAAAAATTCCCTGTAAAAAGAATGCAATATCTTTCATATATATATGAAAATTACGTTCATACATACATATGAACAAGCATTTCACAATTTTCAATCACACATTTTCATTTGCTTTGGCCCACTGCTGTCTGGAAGACAGCCACACTGTATTGAACATTCCACAGTTTCCAAGTTTAGACAGAACAGGCCTGAAGACAATCTGGATTCAACCCAAAAAGCAACTTTGCCTCAATTGAACTTTATTGGCAATTCTGCTTGTGAAGAGCAACCTAAGAGAAGGGAAGGCTCATGTCAGTGTTACACTCCATTTCAGTCACAGAAGGACTTTCAGTGTGAAAGCTTTTCTCTGTTTACACCATGAAAGGTAAAAATGCAGTATGGAAGACACATTTGAGAGCCAGTAGGAAAGAAGTATCGATACTGTCACGTTCTAAAGAAGGGCTATGAACAGACGTGAATAATGAGGACCACATCCAGCCTGTTGGTAGTTTTGCAGAAAGGACAAATTCAATCCATGAATTCAATTCAAGCATACCTCCACAGTTCAAGGCTACAAGTTTAGGTCTCAGACTTAGAATTTTAAACACCCGCTGTACTCAAGCTTGACTTTGGGTTGCCTTCTTGCCCATACCTCCACCCAGCTTTTTGGGCTAATTCAGCTGGTCTCTGGCTTTATCTTCTCAGGCTGCCGTAAGCCGTGCCATGGTATGACTGGAGCCTGATCTCGGGATTGCTACAGCAAGCCAACCCCACTGCTGTATCTTTCTCCACTTTCCCAGGACAGTGGGGTTTGTGGCCAGGTAAGAGCGTTTCCTCCCTGACAACCTACGAGCCATCAAGAGGAAGTCACTGCTAATTCCTGCAGGTCACCAACTATGGCTTTTAGTCTCTCCCCATGGGAGACTAGAGGTTTGGGATTCATCAGGTTAATGAAGTAGCAGTCATGCTGCCAGCAGTTTCACAGGCCAGTATTAACAGGATGATTTTTACTGTAACCTTTTTCTTGACAGCGGGATATCAAGTGCATTAACTGTTTCTTCTGAGTCCTCCTAGCTAAACAATGAGAAGTTTCCAGGCCAAGTCAATTCATCCAGCTCTCTCCTGGAATTTCTACCATAATCAAAAAGTTTTCACTTCATTGCCCTCTTGCTCCCTTCCTAAGAAGTTCCCAGGATGACAAAAAACAAAATCACATACATTTTTCTGGAAGTACAAAATTATTTAATGCAGTTTATGTATGAGTTTGTAGTAGAAGGCTACCAATTCAGGATCAGTAAGTTATATCACACGTTGAAAACAATGGTCCTTAGAGGTAAAGGTTTCCTATGTTGTCTTAGCTTAAGAGCCTGAGCCCTGCCTGTTCCAAGTTTGATTTGCAGACTTTGCTTTGGAAAGGATTCTTTTCAAGTCAAGAGAGGCCTGTTAAATAAAGTCAAATACATATGATAGCTCTGTATCAGCTGTTTCTGGATGCCTTTGTAGCAGTAATCAGCAATCTTATGCATGTTATCACCTGACTATACAGACACCACCTCTGAAGCAGCTACTGAGGAAAGCAGGCAGGAAATAAAGTCATGACTTCTGCTTTGGAGATAAGGGAAGCACTTGAAGGACCATTAACAAAAATCACAATGATAGCAAGCTAGTAACTGGTTGTTCATCTGTCCTGGCTTCAGAATAAATCCTTGAAATTTGTCTACCAGTCCTCGAGCAGCCCCAGGATCAAAAGGACAGGGAAGAACCTCTGCCCTCATCAAGCTCCTTCTGGAACAAAGACACGTACGTGCACACATGTGCTGGAGCACAGATGATGATAAGCCCTGCAGAGCACTCCCTGAAGCTAGGCCATGTGGCCAACATCAGAGGGGTGATAAACTCTGTGTGAATATATCTGCATAGAAAATGCCTTTAAAGTCAGATTGCTGACTGCAGGATGTGCTGCTCCTACCATTACCAGCCAACTACTGGCTCCAAAAGGATGGCTGCTGTCTGTATGGCTGCTCATTGCCTTGCAGTGAGAAAGAGAAGCTGACCTGTGGAGTTACCACTCACGAACGTAACTCCCAAGTTTATGAACACAGGGCTATAAGCCAGGTTCTGTTCTGAATGTCAGACATCCTCCCAGGCCAATCTGCAGGGAACTGACAGCAAGTTACTTCAGTGTGAGCAGAGGAACCTGGAAAAGGGATAGTGCCACAGCTCACTTTGACAATCTGGTTAAATTCTGAAGGGACATCTAAAGAAAGAAAAGGTTTGCATCTAATGTTGAGTGAGATTTGGAGTAAGAGCAGATAAAAACCAGGGCTGTTTGTCCTAGGAGGTTCTGACAGGATCTTAAAGCAATACTTAGGGTCTGGTCAGCATCACTAATGAAGGCCAGCAGAGCTATGGTGATATGCCAGCAGATGGAAAGCAGTGTTAAGTGCTACTGTGGCAGGAGCAGAAAGCATCTGACCATCTGCTGAGCTCACTAAAACTGTGGCTACTTATGCAAAAAAATTAACTTTCAGAAAAACAAAAGCAAGCACAGCTTGTTCTTCAGACAGTCAAGTTTATAGATATCCACTCTAAGAATCTGGATTTTACAGCAGAGGCATACAAGGCAGTAACCCAGTGCACACACAGAGAGCCACAGGCTGTCATGGACACTCAGAGAGATATTTAGAGGAGCACAATGGAGAAAGAGAAATAATAAAAATTAACAGGAACAGAGGAGAAAGGTAGAAAGAGGGGGTGTGGAGGGGGCTAGTGCTGAGCTAATGACTACATTACAAGGAGCACATACTACGAAAAGGAAGCACTGAGAGCATTTACATGAGTCAAAATCTGTATGGTCTTAGAAGGCTGGCCACGGGGAAAGAAGATAGGAAAACTAGAGGGTAAGGCATCAGTCATGAAGTAGAAAAAGCACTGTGGCCAGCACTGAGAAAAGATGAGATTCAGTATTTGGGAGAGGGTAGAACCAAAAGTAGTGCTAAAGACTGAAAGGACTTCTTTAGGTCTACATACATTTCAGTAGATCAATAAATCTACATAGATTTCCTCAAACACCTCACTTAAGTCTGAGATATGCTTTTCTTAATACAGATTCCAGGAGGCAGACGAAGAAAAAGTTTACAATTCACCCCACCTAGATACAAAGTGCTAATTTATTTTTATCCTCTTTTCTTTCCACTGAAGTCAGTGTACAGGGAGAAAACCCTATTCCAAACTCACATCAAAATATTTCATTTTCACCTCTAGAAAAAGAAAGCTGTAGCTTTTATTGTCAAATTATACAATAAGAACTCAACTTGGTAAGGCATCCATGTGCTGTGACTCGATTTAAAGAGCTGCATCATCAGCTGTCATCTATCACCATCACTCCACTGAAGTCAGTGGAGCTGCAGCTGGATCTGCTTCATGAACATCACTGTTTAAACATCAGCCTGATGTACTGTCAAGTTGCAGAAAAAAAAATATTACCTATCTTTCAGAGATTTATCTATTTTCTACCAAGACAGTGAATCCTGACTTCTGTTTATGGTCAAGTCTTCAAGGTCTGGGCCTAGTTTTCTGGAGGCCATCAAAGCCAGCACCTGCATCAACTGTTCAGAACTTGGCACCAACATTTGCAGCCTATGAGCCTTTGGCCTTCTGCAGAAAGGAGTGTTGGGGTGTCCTCTGAAATCTTACTCCTGGCAGCATGCAGACAGGTGGATTGCATTGCCCAAAGCCTGCACAGGTGTTCAATGAACAGTGCTTCCTAAGTTCTTTAGCCTACAGGGATAGATCTATCACATCATGTCTGGGTGACTTCTCTGTGAAGACTGAGCTTAACTTGCAAGTGGGCAGGAACCACACCACTCCACTTCAGTGCTGCTGAATGACAGGAGCATTGCTTGAAACTAGGAAGACATGGGATTTCCAACCCAGCAACACGTATGCAAAATAAATTTTGACCCTACCCTAAAGTCATTTCGTGCCTGCTCCCCATGCTTCTCCTCTCAGCTGCTGAAGCCATGGACTTGTAGAGCTCCACTTCTACAGCAGAGCACAAAAACAGAACTAAGGGCACAGGAGACAGGAGGTTGGGCCAGCTGCTGCACTGCACTCAGCAGAGAATTCTTGTTCCCTGAACAGATGAGACGGCAGAGAAAAATCTCTAACTCCTGCAACTCTGTTCTCTCGAGTAATGCTCGGTGTTGGGAGGAGGGATAAGGGTGGTGGGGGTGGTGGTAAAAGATGATCTCACACAGCTATCAAGAAAAACAGGAGAGGGAGAGGAAAGAAAGCACACCTGACAGACATGTTAAGAGATGTCTGAACAAGAACAGGGCTGGCCCAAAACCACACCAGTCTCTTGGGAGTTGTGGAAGTAAAAGCAGTTCTGCAACTAGAGGCTTATCAATCACTTGTGTGTGTATGCTCTACTGAACTCCTGAGGAATAAAAGATGGGAATTGAAGGACGACTCTCACAGGCTCTCAACAGGAAGAAAACAGCAGATATGGGCAGAGGGGAGGGCATAAGAAGCAGTGCAAACATTATGTTTGGGAAAAGCCAAGACATACAAAATGCCCCTGTGCCATATATGCCTCGAAAAATTCTTATCTCACCTCCTTTGACTAACCAGTGCCACATTGCTGACTTCCTTCATACTCCCACTTACATCAGACTCTCCCAAAATATCATTTCTTTTTCAGTAGTGGTAACTGCTGTGCTGCAACCTATAAAACAAGCAGCTGCTGAAGGAAGGATGCAGTGAGTTTTCGGTTGACTTACTAGTCACGCAACTCTGTCAAATGAGAATAATTCACAGAGCCATTCTGTGGAATAGGATGATGAGAAATAGATTCTGAACTATCACCATTAGTTTACTAAGCATGTTTGTCCACAACGTAACCAATTGAGCAGAGGTGGTCAACTTGCTTCCTAGGGAAAAAAAAGCAAGCCGGATAACACCAGGTTACAGAGTTAATCCCACAAAACATGACACCGCCTTGCAAAAACATATTCCAGCCTAAGCTTGTTTAGGTAATTAAGACAAAAGATCTTCCACCTTGCCTTTGCTATAAGGTATTCCAGTACAACTGTACCCAACACTTAGCCTGAAAACATGCCCATTCAAGTCTGGATACTGGATTCAACCCACTTGAAAATTCTTCTGCATAACTTGAAAAACTGAGCATATACTTCATTAACAGCTGGATGATCAGAGTTAATCAGCCATTTCACTCCTCTCTCACTGTCTCTATAGCCAAAGGCTGAAAGGATTCACTATAAAAGCCACTCAATTTATAAAGCTTTGTCACATGACAAATATGGTCATGATTTAAGATTATCACCAAGCCTTTCTTGAGTCAGCACCACCAGACTGACCCATCTCCTGCAGTGAGTGTCTGCACAGTGCAGCCACTTTACTCCGTGAGTACACACTCCAGCTCATATTTCTGGCAAAACTGCTCTATCCTAACCAGAGCAGGTTTTAACATGGATTTGAAGTTCAACACAATGCAGTAGAACTGTATGTCAGTATTCAGGGCTGCCAGATCACTAAATTGATTTGGTGTTTGTCATAGTTCATTCCTGTTTGAATATCGAGTTCTCTAACAACTCTCCAGACTAGCACAGCACACTCAGTTAGCAGCACAAGCCTCTCTCATATAGCTCCTCCTCAACCAAGAAACAAGAGCCCTAGAAGGGCAGAGTAAGGTATTTGTAAGCTTTCAGGTTTGGAGGAATTTCACTGAGTACATGTGTCCAGTCCCTCACTACCACACTCAATTTCATAGAGTAGTCTCATGAAGCTAGTTAATTCCTTTTTTTCACTTTGTGTCATGGGAAGGCTCTCTGAAATCATATGCTCCATTGATTACAGACCATTTGAGCTGCAGCACAGGTATATTTCTATCAGTTCATAAGCATTTATTCTCAAGCCTTCAGCTTCTTCACCTCCTTTCCCTTTCCCAGTCTCACCCATCAGTGCTTCATATATTGACATCTGTAGAACTCCCCCTTACACGATTCTCTGGCCAGGAGCAGTGACCTTTGGATTGGTGTAGCCAGGTCTTTGCCATCTAACAAGTTCCCAGTTTCTATCTTTCTAGCTCTGAATGATGAAGGCATCTGCCTGCAAGGGCCTGGACTGCAAGCAGAAGCATTTCAGAGCTGCTGCTCCATTATTTCACCTATGACAACATCAGGAGTTTACAAGAACAGAATAGGAATAGGCATGTTAGTTTTTGACAAGTTGGGGCTTGTAAATAAGAGCACGAGGGCATGTCAAGTAAAAAAAAATAGCATAATTCTCAGAGTTTTATGAGAAACTTATTGAGAAAACATTAATGGTTTTTGCCTGTATTTAAAACTTCACCCTTCACTTTCACCAGCGTTAACAGAAGATTATAAAACCTTTGTTAATTGCATTTGTTTATGTTGCTTTCTTGGGGGAGGAGGGGGGTGTAATCCAGACTTTGGCATCTGTTTCTCTCCCCTTGGCTCCCTTGACATTCCATATCACACTAGACTTGATCATGAAAGACTCCAACAAATTGCTTGAGCATTTTCAAGGATGTTAAATCAGCATTACCACTCCTCTCTCAATCTGCCCTCTCATGCCCCATGTAAGGCTATTCATTGTATAAGCACCACCTGTTGAAGGAGCAGACATCACACAACGGACATGTTTTCATAAGGTAGTGAGACACCTCCAGCCACCCATTTCCTGTGGATTCCCAGCAAGGATGGTCTGCTGAGATTCCAGGAACAAAAGAAAAAAACAAACAAAAACAAAATAACCAAGTCACAGTTTCACATCAGCAAAACGCAGTGCTTCTTCTGCAGCAAGTAGTGTGGACAAGACATTTCCTGGTATCTGCCACTCGCCTCCTCCAGATTCCAGCAGTTCAAGCCTTTCTAGTCAGCAGAAAGTCCTTTACTTCACGGGAGCGAGGGGATAAGAAGTCAGCTGTGCCATACAGCTGTGGTGTTATGAGACTGCTGTCACAGACAGCTTCAATCTTGCCAGCACAGACATATTTGTGAAGAAATTAAAGCAGCTTTAGCAACACTGCACGGCCACCTACGCATCTTGTGAAGTCACAGCTTGGCTCCATGTGCTGAGGAGACCTACGGAATGCTGGCAAGCAGAAACAGTCGCCAAAACCAGCTAACCAAAGTGGCATCAGCGTCGGAGGGAAACCAGTGGTTAACACCTGCTGCTCTAAGTCAGACCTGCAAGCGAGGTTCCAGAGAACAGTTCTGCAAAGCCATATACAAGATTTAACAAACTCCTGCAGTAAGGATAGAAAACCATTCATCTTAGATGTTTCAAGTACGAAAAACTGTTCATTTGTTCTCCCCAGTCAGACAGCAAAGGCCTTTTCAGTGAAGCCAGAAATAGGAAAAAACCAAAATATGAATTCTCCTTTCTTCATACATAGCAGGACAGGGAAATGCTGCATTCCTTATTCAGCAGAGGCAGCTGTTGAAGGAAGGCAGAGAGAGGAAGGAGCAGTATTGACAAAATCAGCAAGATAAACATCGAAACAGCTTCAATATCTCATCCCCTGCCTGCTGGCAAAGCAGATGCCCTTCTGCCAAGGCACAGGGGAAGGTCAGCTATCACAGAAGTAATTGAAATAGAGATGAACACTGGGGATAGATTTCCTCGAAGAGTCTCATTAACAGATCAACTAGAGCCTGATCTCCTCCCTCTTTACTATAAAAACATCAAAACATATTCTTTATTAAACTCCACTTGCAAGTGATTTCAGAGAGACTAGGAGAAGGGCACATTTAATAACAAAACATGACTGGAAGGGCTAGACCTGATTTAAAAAGTCAATAAAGCATGTGTTTTCATTTAAGAAACAAAACTTAACTGTGGTTTTAATAAAAATCCAACCTTTATTTGTTTTGGAGGAGGAGAGGAGAGATCAGTGTGCTTCTCCTCTTGCCTCTTCACTTTTGAATCCATCTCACTGCTCATGGCAACAACAAACAAAATTCAGCTCATTCCTACAAGAGGTTTGCTCTTATATCAAGTGGGAAACCCAGGCATGTGCTGGGTGGATAGAGGAAAACCACTTGGAGATTCTTGCATTGCTTCAAAGATTAATCTAACATTTCAATTTTAGACCAGAAGCAGCACAGCAAGATAGGGATTTTGTTTTTAAAGGGCAATTAGAGCCTTCCTCCTCCATTTGTTCTTTCTTTAGAAGAAATATCTCTATTGTCTTGACATTTTGGAAAGGAAAAGCCCCACTGTGATTGTTTCACAGCAGTTATGAAATGCAGCAGCCACACAATATGCAGCCCTAGGTTTGTGTTTTTGGTTCTCATTTAGGTGCCCAGTCAGGGTGGTGCAGGCAT
This sequence comes from Daphoenositta chrysoptera, assembly GCA_013397915.1. Taxonomy (NCBI): domain Eukaryota; kingdom Metazoa; phylum Chordata; class Aves; order Passeriformes; genus Daphoenositta; species Daphoenositta chrysoptera. The sequence goes on from VZRO01002404.1 coordinate 209,138, forward strand.
GAAATCATTTGCCTGACAGCTCAGCTACTGGTCACTTATCTAAGGAGAAAATCACTGATGACTCCAAACCAAGATAAACACCCCGATGTGCGCAATGGAAGAACTCTGAAAAACAATATACTCTTTCCAAGAGAGCCCACACATTAATTACCCATTGCTTTTCCACCTCAGCCACTACCTCTACCATAGTCATACCTTAGTGATCAGCGTATTCAAACTCAGATATAAAAATATTTGGTTTGCAGAGCACACACAGACTTAAGAACAAGTTACCCTGGAAGGCACACTGCCAAATTTATAGTCTAAAAACATCAGGACAACCAACCATCTACAGAAATGGCATCTGAAGAGCCATCTTAAAAGTCCTTTAATCTCTTATCTCAAGAAGACTGGCCAGTACCAAACAAAACGCAGTCATGTTGCCTGCTAGCTATGGTCAAAAGTTCTTCAACACTGTGCTGTATGACTTTATCAGGCATGAGAAACGCAGGACTCCTCACTGTGCCAGCAGCCACCCCACAACACTTGTAGTGAGTGCATTTTCTCACTCTAAGCAGTTCCCTGGGGACATCTCAGATTCTTCAAAATCTTGCCGTTTATGAGGTACTTGATTTTCAACCAGCAAGACTGCAACTTTGTTTCAGACTCTGAAGGAGGAAATTTTGGGAAGCTTTAGTCAAGACACAGCAGGACAGAAGCCCACTGCGTAAAGGCCAGGTCCTTGTTTATCCCATACAGCAGTCATCAAAAACAAAACCAAGAATTCCCAGGATTTTCGCCTCAGTTTAGGGCTGGAGGAGGTGCAGGGAAGTGTTTGGTATTTGATTCCAGATTTCCCACAGTGATTAACGCATTTTTAAGAAGTTCCCCGTAAGACACAAGAGCTGTACTGATCCAATCGATTTCACGCCATGACACTGACAGTAAGACGCCTTCCTGCCAACAGCTGGCTCTTACTAATCCTCCCATTCAACCTGCTGGAACACGATTTTGCACCCAAGGCCACATGCAAAAGTATCTGGCACAGGAGCAGAAAAAGAGATGCTGTTAAGCAGGAGAAGTTCCACACCTTTCCTTTTTCTATCCCCATCAATGAACACAAACAATGTTTGATGCCAGATCTCACAGGCCCTGAGATGGAGGCAGCAGCCAGGAAATGCTTCTTGAGAAGCAGGGGCAGAAGCATATGCTATAAATTAGGTACAGCCCAGTGCAGATGGCCACAAGGTTGTAATGTAATGCAAACCTAATTTTAGATTGAATTAATTCTGAGTCCAGAGGCTCATAGTACATCACTGAAGTCTCTTCTACTTACTAAATAGAAGAGACCAGGCAGTCAAGAGTCTGCTGTGAATTCCTTTAATCTGACGACTGCCGACTTGTATGGGAAGATCAAGGAGGCGAACAGCAGCTTCCAGCACATGCGAATGCCAGCAGAGACCGTTTTAAGAAGTTAACAGAAACAGGGCTGGACAGCAAAAAAGCCTAAACCTAAGCAGGTTCAAGGCACTCCAGCCCTTTCCTGCTATAACATGCCATGTTTAAATGGAATCAAGTTTTTATGCCTTGATCCAGAGAGGATTTCCTTTTCTAGGACAGAGTAGCATACCATTTCCTTCCCTCGTATAAAAGCAGCAAAACTAGGTCTTCTGAACTTAACTTGATCCAGCAATGCTTTGGGTCCATTGAATCCATTGAATGCTGATCAAACAACAAGGGAGAAATTATTTTAAAAAATAATTAACATAATAGTTCACTCAGAGACTGCCTTTGCACTAAGACTCAGGAAATGGATGGCAGAAGTTTTATTATAACTAGAGGGGGAACATTTTTCTTTAATAATCTCCACAACTGAAGTTACTCAGGTGTGTCTCCAGCAGACCTAGTCTGAGACACATTGCATAGTCAAAAGATGAAGTCATCGTCAGGGCAAAAACCAGTCTAGCCACCAAAGACGGAGGCTTTTCTCACAGTCAGCTACTTCCAGCAAACATCTGGTGCACCTGAACGGGGCAGAGCGCGGCCAACAGTCACAGAGAGCTCCCCAGGAAGAGGCACGACACGGAGCACAAGCTACAATTCAGTAATGGAGAGCCCCTGAAAGACCACGTTGCTAAGGTGTGGAACTGCTCTGTGTCACCAATGAGGGTTTAGGAACACTGACATACACCTGCCTTGGAGCTTCAAAACGAGACAACTGGAGAGCCTCTAATGCATCTCTCTCTCCTGTGTTAGGAGCACATCCCAGCCATCCAGTTGTAGGGCAATTAATGGTTAGAATTGCTTCCTGAGCAGGCCAAATTTAAACATACAGCACAATGAGCTTATGCAAGGTGTGTGCCATTTAGGACACAGCATCCTTCATTCAGGTTAGGTTTTATTTATTTACTATTTATGTCAGTCAATGATGTTCTCTCCTCTTCCATCTTAGGCAATTTCAAATGCTGTGAGGGAGAAGGAGAGGGGAAGAAGGAAGAGCAAACAACACCATAAAATCATAGAATGGCCTGGGTTGGAAGGGATCTTAAGGATCATCCAGTTCCAACCCCCATGCCATGGGCAGGGACAACTTTCCACTAGACCACGTTGCTCAGAGCTCCATCCAGCCTGGCCTTAAATACTTCCAGGGATGGGGCATGCCCAGCTTCCCTGGGCAATCTGTTCCAGTGTTTCCCACAAGGAAAGATAGTACTTCACTTCTAGTGGGACCAATCTGTCTCATGCTAGCTACCTTTTGTAATCCCGTTCTGGGGAAAAGCATGGCTTTGCTTCCCCCAATTTATGTTTGATTTTTGTCTTATTCAGTCTCCTAACCATTATTTCAATCTGGCCAAAAGGTGCTAAGACTGCAATGAAATCATGCACTTATTGTGAAAGGCACACAGGCATCTCTAAGTATCTCTACAGGAGCACATGGCAGCCAAGGAAAACTCCTACCAAATACCACCTGTTTGATATGCAGGGACTGAGAAAGCTCCTCAAGAGACCATTTAGTGCAATTCTCTACAGCAAGACAAAAATCAGTTCTTTCTCAAGAGGGGAAAATAGCAAGACGATGAAAAAAGGGACAGCATGAAAGGCAGCTATAAAAACAAACAAACAAAACAAAAATCAAAAAAATTCAACAAAAACAACAAACCCCCCCCC
>VZRO01002404.1:212292-244229 GCA_013397915.1 Daphoenositta chrysoptera
CCCCACCCCCCCCCCCCCCCCCAAAAATCCGCACCCTCTGAAAGGCAGCACAAAAGTGTGACACATATTTCCACTGGAACATTGGGGTCTGCAGCCATGGTGAGTTGACATTTACCATTTCCCATCTCCCCCCTGGGCAGTCTGTCCTTACCACTACACTAGAGCTGACTCTGCAGCTCCAAATAGCTTGGCCCACTTGAAGCAACCTATGATATAGATTTCAATGATACAGAAAGCCTCTCTGGTCAGATTATTAAAGGTCTACGAGGCTTGTGTTTCAGACCAGGTCTCCTGCCACTGATCAAACACCCAGCACATCAGGTGAGTCAGGTGGGCTTTGAGAATGCAGCCTCTGGTTTTGTTTTAGGTAGAAGGAATCTAGCTTGCATCTCTTGATGCTGCTCAGCAATGCCAGCCAGCACACAGGGCAGGAAGCGGGGGAAGTCAAGAGGTTCACTTCAGAAGTGCCTTCCTCATCCAAATCAAAATATAAAAGGCAGGCATGCCAAACTTCCAGTGCTTTTACCCCACACCGGTATCAGACACTTGTTCTCCCCCCTCAATTCATCTGCTCACTTAGGGAAGCAGAGAAGGAAAAAAGTTTCCTAAGACTCTTTGCCTTCTTGCTGCATACCTCTGGACACTTCTTTCATAAGATGAAGGGTTAACAGTGACAAAAGGACACAGCACGTTAAATCAAGGCTCCCCCTGTGCCAAATTGCTTCTCAGATGCCAGTGTGCTGGTTTTATTGATGGATGCAATCTCTGCAGCATGTTTTTCTCTCTTGTTTTCTAGTCTGCCATTGACAATGCTGGATGAAACCACTGGCTTGAAGAACAGCTTTTACAACTACTTTTGAAGTGCTCCCCCACCACTTGCAGCATTGCTTACCAAATGGCTCAAGGCTGGGAGCAGTGAGGGAGGAAGAAGACACTGCACTGGCAAGTCCATTGCATGGGCCAGGCTGGAGCAGGGAGGGAGCCAGTAGCTGGGAAGCAGCAGCCAGGACAAGGACCCTGGCACAGAGGGTCCAGCTGAGAGCACTTACTGATGGAGTGGGAGGGGTATCAGCAGCCACTCAAGAGCTCCCCGGCTGAGGAACCTCCCCCAGGAAATGCCATTACCACCAGTTGCATCAGGCTTACGGGCAGTGCTGTGCAGGGCCATGGGCCAAGAACAGATGGATGCTTTGCTGGGCTGCAGAGTCTGAAAGCACAGCTTGGTCCTATATAATAATATCACTTTTAAAAAGAGACTGTCACTTCTGGGAGACTTTGCAGAGAACGTAGATTACACACAAACACACACATACACACCTTTACATAGTTTGAAGAGCTTCTAGCAATACTCAAAACACTCCCAAGACTTCCAGTTGCTGTCTCAGTTTAATAGCTTAATACAGGACCATATACTTTCCCCTCTTCCCACATGCATGTCTTCCCCAGGTTTCCAGAGATCCACCTTTGCCCACATGAAGACAGACAGGGGTTACACTTCTGGCAGCTGGAGGAACAAAGCTGCATGATCTACACAGCAGATCTGCAGCAACTTCTCACAGCACAAAAGAGTGCTTGAGATAGAGAAAAGGAAAACACAAGGGGAACAGTGTGCTTTTCTCCAGCTAGGAGATACCAAGTGGGAGTGGTTTTGTTCATTTCAAAGGAAAAAAACAATAAATTCTTATTGGTATGCATACTATAATTCAAAGTCTTTTGAGCTTCTGTGCAATAGCGACCTGAAAGACACTGCCAGGCAAAGAACTGCTATATGGCAGAAACCTGAGTGTAAGTGGAAAAACCGCATCAAGTAAAGTTTTCCTCCTCTTCCGAAGGAGTTTTACATCAACTCACTGGCATTTCATTTCCTCCCTCCATGGCCCCAGTCACCGATGCTCCAAGGCTGACAGCACCTATCTGCATTGCTTTCCCCAGCTGGTTCAGAAAGCTATGACCAGGGTAACTCGATGCTCACAGAGGGGGATTCAAATCAAGCTAGGAAACAGTGCGAGTAGCAAAGCCAGACCCCTGTGCTTTTAGCAGGCTCTGCTTCTCTGCCCTCAAACAGCAGCCTCTGTCAGTCCCACTCCTCACTGAGGCCACCTTTCCTTCTAGTGCCCATTGCTGAGTCACCATCAAAGGACTGAGGTTAGCCTCTGGAAACCACCAATTTTCTTCCTTCCTGTAATGTGTGGTGATAGAGACCATACAAACTTTTCAGGAAAAGTCTGCCCCGAGGGCATGCATTTGATCACTGTCACCCAGTGACCCTTTTTGGCTGCTGCACATGTGCTTATTTTAATGCTGGTAAAGAACTATTCACACCACATATGCTACAAAAATTTAGGTGCAGTAGAGAAAATATCTGTTTATAGTATAGTGAATAACTGGTGTGAGCCACACATTGTAAATTTCCCTCCTCCACTTCCTCACCCAGAAAGAGGGCACAGCACAGCGAAAATAAAACAAATGTACATAGTTCTGTTAATTTGCCCACAAAGGACCAAGGCCAAGGGCATTGCTCTCCCGTCCACAGCGGATGGCTGCTCTCCCAGCCCACTCCGGACACGAGGCACAGGAGTATGAGCTTGGCACCACACTAACCCAGCTATGTGGCTTCTGGAGCAAAACCAGTTCATGTTCAGCCAAGAAAGTAGAGCAGCCAAAATGCAGCTGCCTGTACCACGATGCCCTTAGATACTTGTACTGCTTGTGTTTTCAGGTCAAATTTTTTTCCTTGGTAACTATGAAAACTAGACAACTTGCAGAAGTGTCTCAGAAGTTGACCGCAGGCTCTAGAATGCAAGGGCTTTGCAAATAAAAACACCCTGCACTGTCAGAGCTAAATAAAGCAGCTGAAGTTTACCTAGCTAAGAGCATGTTAACTATAAGATACTTTCTTGGAAATCACTGTTTCATTCTTTGAAACTATGAGCAACAGCGTGCACTGCAGGGCTGTCTCCCCAGCCTGCACAGAGGATACACTCTGCTACTTTAATTTTCTACTCCTTGAATTTTTCTTTGGAAGTCTCCACCCCCAACACCACATTCCCATCTAGCCACCCCCAAGCACTTGGACTAAATTAAGCCAAAAAAATCAAAGCCAGCTGATTATTTATTAAACAAACGGGACACATTTTGTCTTTGGTAGAATGGAGCACTCCTGGTTAGCTGCAGACTTTAAACTTCACTTTGGGGGGGCTGGGGGGTGCAGAGGGAAAGGAAGGAAGCAGTGTTTCACTTTAGGAGAGCACACTGAGAACTCATTATTTGACTTAAAAGCCATCTGCCTACAAAATGAAACTGTACACACACGTAAGACTTAACAAGCTGTAAACAAGCATCAATAGCAACAATCGTATTTCAGTGATAATTGCCTGCTTTGATCATGTTTCTTTAGGATAATCCTCCCCTTCAAATCATTTTCAATTCTCTCAACTCCTGTCAAGCCCATCTCCCACATCTGCCAGTTAAAGGAAGAAGCAGAAATTGAAATTAATGGGGGTGCAGGGAGCAACCTAGTGTGTTTTGTTTGTGTGCCAAAAACTTTACCAGGGTGCAGAGAGGTCCCTGACAAACAGAGTCCAGCAACATGTGCAAATGAAAAAAAGCCAGTTATGTACATGGAAAGGCTTCCCTAAATTTTTCCAGACAAATTCTGAATACTTCGTTTCCTGTGAGAAAATAAGCATTTGACTAGAGATCTCCTAATCAGGAAACAGACACGTCAGGTATTTCTAGAATGCTAATGAATGTACAGAACAGAGCAGGGATTATCTGCTGCCTGCCTCAGCTGACACCAGGGACTCCCAGTATCTGAACTCCCTCCTGCTTTTATTCAAGCCACAGTTTGCAGAAAGATCTTTAGCATGAAAAGAAAAACAATATGTGAAGTCAGTTCCCAAACGGATACAGAGAGCTACATGTGGAACTACAGGAAGACAGAGCTTAGAAGCCACTTGCACCAGGGATTGTTTTCTTCATCTGGTTAGGGAAAAAAGAGAAAACATATCCAAGACAAGAATGTGCAATAAAATCAGATTAAGGAATGTTAGTCACTCCTGGCTTCCCCTCAGAACAGAAGTCAACAAGTTTCCTCCATCTATTCACAAGATGTCTAAACAGTGAGTCTTGCTGAAAGAACAGGAAAAAAAAATTAGAAAAGTGAAAGGAAAGAAAGAAGGTTGCTCTTCTCAACCTACTAATAAACTCCCAAAGTGTTTTTCCTTCATCCATGTACTAAAAGCCAAAGCAATCCCTGCAGCATCAGCAGGCACCGTGGTCAGTGCTGGGTCCCAGCCAGCCAAGAGTGCAAATACAGTATTAAATGCATTCATACTTTCCCACTGAGACAAAGCCTGAATAGCCTAACTGCTCCATCCTCTGTGCTCCCTCTTCCCAGCTAAGCTCCTGATATTGCTCCTAAATACAGATGTCCCTGACTGCTTCCATTTGTGTTTACACAAGGAAGAGGCTGAGGGTCACAGGGTGGAACAGCTGAGAGGAGCAGGCACATTGCTGCAAACGTGTCCACTCTTCTTCAGATTTGGCTCTGGTACTCAATGCCTTTGCTATTGCTGTTCAGCATCCATTTACACAAACACCACTGTGGTTCTTGGAGAAAGCAGGATTGTAATTGAAACCACCAAAAATAACCATTGGCATACAACACTTGTTATTTAGCACAGACCCCCTTCAGCAGTTTTCATGGTCATGATTCAGCAGACACAGTGGCAGCACTCCAAAATAAGGTCTCTTTCTCCTTTTTGTGCAAAAGAACCGTGGAGCTGCACAGGCAGCCTAGGAGAGGACCTCATGGCCCAAGCTTAACCAATTTACCGCCACACTGCATTCCAGCCACAAGAGAAAACACAGACTAATGCAGTTGCGGGCAGAGAATTGTGCTAAGCCTTCACAAAGCCTCTCCCATGGAGCCCTGCTTCCCCACCGGCAAAATGGACCTGGGCTATTCCCAGGAGCTGATGAGTCAAATAACTTCATTATGAAACGCTTGCTTAAGAGCAGAGTTGTTATTTAAGGAGCCAGTATCTCACCTGCCTCTCCAAGATAATGCAGGTACACGAGACAACACACCCACAGCACAGCTCCTCTCTGTACCTACAGAAGGGATGCGCTCTGAAGCAGCTTCTGACTGCTTTAAATGTGTCACGCTAGCACGGGAGTTGTTTACCCAGCTTCTGCTGAGATAATAGAAGTGGATGTGTAACACCTCCCAGCAGCTGCAGAAGGTAGTCAACATACAAAATAAAAAAACAACCGCTGTTAGGTTTGTCTGGTTGGTTTTTTAAAAAACTAATGAAAACTCTTCATTTCAAAAGCAGGCCTGGCTGAAAAAGTTACAGAATGGATATATGAAGTGATGTTTTTCTCCAATTTTTGCCACATGAAGAGCACAGGGAGTAACATATGCCCAAGACTTCCTGTAAATGTATTTCAATACAAAAAAGATTGTACCACACAGTTTCAAAACAGAAATAAAACTCCCTTTGTCCCTATAAATCTGTACTTAAATTTCAGGCATAAGGTACCATATTTAGCATTTCCAGAAGAATGCACACAGAGATGACCGTGAGGAAGATGGCTGTGGTTGTAGACTTTCCTTTAAACCCCATCTTTTGCTTTGAAAACAAACACACTATGTCTGAAAAAGCTGTTTAACAGCACCCAGTTTACAAATCTGTTGGGCAAGAGAGTTCCCACAGGCATGACAGTTTTTATCTTGCATTCGTCACATCAGATCCTCTGAGCTGTCAGACACAACCATCTTCATATATGAGGAGTCAGAATCTCCTAATACAATTTGGAGGAACAATTCTTCTCCCTGGAGTCTTTAGGCCTTTAATTGAACCTGGCCCATCATCAGCTTTGAACCTCCCCATCCTCCAAAGATCCTGGGCTGCTGCCTATTCAGATTGTTACTGGTCATTGCCCCCTTGGGAGGGCTGGGAATCAGGGTACCAATAAAGAGCAGCAGACTGTAGCAGTGGTATCTGCTGGTGTTTGCAGAGACAGAGAGAAAATGGCAGACAGAAAACAGCTTTTATAAAAATTGTGGAATTGTGCGTTTGATAGTTTTTTTTAAATCAAATAAGCCACTCAGAAATGTATACATGTGTTCTGAGCAGATTGCTCATCATAAATATTTTAACTATTGCTGGCAACTGTTTCCCAGCTGATATGGATTCCCAGTTGAAGGTGCACCAGAGAACACACCCCAACTCCTTAGTTTTTTTCCTCATCATTAAAAACAACTAAGTGGCATGGGATCTAAGTGTCTTAAAAACACCTGATGATTGTTGTCCTCAATAAAAGCTTATCAGAGCAATGCAAAAGCTGTTCACCCAGCTCCAAGTGGGATGATAAAGAGTTAGGTATACCAACTTGCACATCACAAGAGCAAAAAAAAAGCGTACCCACCTCCGGCTGTTGGGAAAGCAGGATTCTACAAGTTGCAAAAGCTCATCTGCTTTATCATGGAAATGATTACATTATTCAGGAGTGGCTGGTGGCAGTGACTGTGCCACCACCCCGGCAGACACACCACCTGTGTGAACTGGCAGCTTGGCAGTCATCAGCCTCCTACCCTCTGCTTCCAAAAGAAGCACCATTCTGAAGAGTGAAAAGCAAAGCTCTCCAAAGCTCTCTCTTTCTCTTTTCTCTGAAAAGCAGAAGCTCTACACTGCAAGCAACTTCAGGGGCTGTGTTTCAGTAGCTCTACTCTTCCACCCCTTACCACAGAACTTTATTTTACTGACATTCAAGCTGCCAAAGATTGAGTTGAGATTTAGATAAACACAGCAAGTGTAGACAAATATTACAACCACTCTGTTTCTTCCAAATGCCAATATTCTCAGGGCTATTGACACTGATAAAATGCTTGAACTGTATACTGTACTTTACTACCCAAATTCAGCATCCAGCCTCCTTGTGTTGTCCTCTGTGGTAGGGTTTCTCCAAAGCCATTCTAGCCAGACTCTGGGATATCAGCTACCTAAGCCTCTCAAATTGCTGTTCAGAACAGCTACTGTTTCTGCACTTGTATTTTCAAGCCAGCTGGTTGAGAATGCTAAGTGCTATAGAGTTAAGCTGATTATTTGTTTTAAAATTATTAATGTTTTAACTACATTAAGAAGAAGTCTTTAGGCAAAAGATCTAGGAAGCAAGATTTTGCAGATAAAGAACGTGAATTTGGAACTGAAGTCTTTCTTTTTAAAACCAGTGAGGTTTTGCCTTTTTTTTTCCTCCAGTTTCCGCCCCCCACCCCCAATCTTTCCCATAGATATTTCCTGTGCATTCTCTCTTCCCCTGCACTTCGAATTTTACTAAAACTTCGTGTTTGTGGGAGGTAGATTCTGGAGGAAACCTCAGAGATAGGAAGACAGGAATCTCAGAACCATCAGACCTTCTGCAAGCTAATGAAGCAGGCAGGTGCACAGTTGGAAGTTAGGTGCCATGTGAGCCCAAAGAGGCCCAGACTGCACCTGAACAGGGACAAGACTTCCCCTTTGATCCTGAACTCTGCCCTAGTGCTCTGCACCAAAGTGCACCAACCTCTGGGTCAGCCCACAAAGCCCATCCACGTGCAATGCAGCCAAACACCGTGTTCAACGGGACAGGGTTCACTGCATGCAATAACAAGCATTCCTGTTTTATTTTAGGCTGCATGAAAGCTAGTAACATAAGCAAATCTTATGTTTGCCTTCAAACAGTACAAACACTAAGAGTCAGGGAACAATGTCTCAGCAAGACAGCAGGAACCAAATGTGAGTAATCACAGAAGAGTTTGGGTTGGAAGGTAGCTTTCAAGGTCATGTGGTCCAACCCCGCTGCAACGAGCAGGGACAGAGACCCCATAACTGCATGGCACAGAGCTGACAGCCTTATCATGCAGGAGGGATGCCAAGCCATGCCAGAGCCTTTGTGCACCTTACAGGCATGAGACTGCAGCAAGCCACCTTTTCAGACCTTTGGATCTCTCAGCACAACCCCTGAAATAACTCCAGCAGCATTCCCTCCACAGTGGTCCCTCCTCAGCAAGGGACACAACCTCGTACTTTGTTACTCCCTTGTGCAAGCAGCTAACCAGCAATTTATGCTACTGACACTGACAAGCCTTGTAGTGCCGGGAGGCCTCTAAGGCAGGGAGACCTGGTTTGCTGGAATTGCTCAGATCACACCAGTTTTGAGAGACCACCAAGGAAATGTACCATTCAGCAAGATGCTGGCAAGCAGCCTAGCTAACCTAGGTTACACTAGCAGAGAAACAATTCCCTCTCACAGCTGCTGCTGATGCACACACATAAGCATCTTCATCACACTGATCTCTTTCAGCTCTCTTGGGACATCCACACGGAACTGAAGTGGTCTGAAACAGAGGCAATAACATTTCTAAAGACAGATGGTGCTAGTAACTCTGATTTTCCAAGATAAGCACACACCCATAAACCAGACCAACAAGACTCAGGAGCGTGCTACCCACACACTGTATGACACCCATCATGGTAGAAAGGCACCACACTCTGCAGCTCCAGCACTTCCTCATGATGCAACACAGCTCTGGGATCTCAGGATGCAACTGGTGAGAGGAAGGGTGTGGGACATCACCGCCACTTATCAGCTGAACTGGGACCAAATGAGGTACAGTGCTAAAAAAAAAACCACCAGGGAAATTATTATTCCAGGCATCCAAAGGCAGGACAAGCTAGTTGCAGGGATGCTCTCCACATGGTCTGGTGATCTACACTGGTGATGCCCATTGTGAGACAGGGCTTTGTGCACACCTCCAGCAATATCCTTCCTCTTGCTCACCACCACTGTGCACTTGCCAGAGCAGATGCAGATGACACATACCCTTGCTGAGGGGTCATCTGAGCAAAGGAAGATGAGTTTGTTGTGGCAAGCTGTTTCCTGTGATCTGCACCCCATGAGCTGGCTCCTGTGGCCAGCTGCTTCTGGGAATGTTTCAGAGACAGGAGATGGGTTCTGAGGTACTGCCAAGCCACTCTGCCCACAGCAGCACATGTTAAATCACAACAGACATCCAGTCTGCAGCTTCTCCCAGAGCTCCCCCTCTCCTCTTCTCTCCATCCCTTCTAGAAGACATGGCGTGCCTGTGAGATTTGCTTAAAAACCTCCCTGCACCCCAGAGTGGCCAGCAGTGCTCTGTACCTCAGAGAGCAGAGTACAGCACAGAACAACCTCTAACACAGACCCTCCATCACACCCACAGGTACCACGCTTCTGTGTTACTCAGCATGTCCCCTGCCAGGTGACTGGAAACTGCGTGTGGCAGGGGGGGTGTGCTATGGTATGGTAGCCAAATACATCAAAGGAGACATTAAATCCCACTTTAAGCAAAATACAGCACAGGGAGCTAGTGTTCTTCTAGGGGGCAGGCTGGGACCCTCAGTACAGCCTGCAGACAGCTATTCAATTCCTCTCTTCCAGGGCAAGAAATGTTAACTCTACACATGGGTGACAAAAGCTGCCAGGTAATGCTGTCACGTTGCCTTTGAAGCCAGCCAAAAAAACAGGGAAGGGGAAATTCCACAACACTATCACCAGCACCTTTGCATCCACAAGCAAAAGACAACAGACCTGAACAGAAAACTAAGTTAAATAAAAAAGTTTCCTGTTTTTCAGTCACAGCCCATTACAAGCACAGATACCTTGATGAGGTCAGAAAGGCACCAGCCACACAACTACTGAAATCAACTAAAAAAAAAAAGTACTCTGATGTGCCTCTGGGCTTGGTCTATTTACACAAGAAGTGTTAGCCAGATCTAGCGAAAATCATGACCAGTATTAGCATTTTCAGTCACCCATGCACATGTTAAGCTCACAAGCAGATCATTGTCAGCACTGTTTGGCCTCAATTATTGTCTGTCCAGGGAAAACATTTGGGATACTTTTGGGTACAAGCTGATAAATGGAGACATCATGTGGTTACCCATACAGAAAAGTAACTCCCTCATTAAAGAACCTCACGGATGAAGAAGCAACTTTTGAACCTTAGCACTTCATGACCCAAGTTCAGTCTAACACTGGAAACAAGGATCTCACATTTTGTAAGCAGTACAGATAAATCCTGTAGCAGGATTTGATGCACAAATGTTGACTCCCTACATGCTACCTTCTCCTCTCTAACATGCAGGGATTTTAAAATGCAATGAGTACACTGCACCAGTGTTCAGTGTGCTTTAGGTGACTGAAGAATAATGCAGACATAATGCAGACACAGACACTCCTCCTGCTATTGATACTCTTTGTCTCTGCTAAGAATCGTTGTGAAACGAAGTTTTTCAACATTTCTTGTTGCATACTGTACTCCAAATGTCCTATACCTTCCCCCCCCCTCAACAAAGGATACAGCATGTTAGAGTTATGCTACTTCAAAAAATACAAGCTTAGGAAACTCCCATTTTTAATTTTTATTAGCCACAAAGGCACTACCCTTGGACTTATTTATGGGCTCTATTACAAAGCATTCATTTATTCACTCACAGTCAGAAAGGATTTCTCCCAAACTGCAAGAAACTTTATGGTTTTCTGATTAACACAATGTGTTTTGTTAATGCAACAGGTCTTCCTCCCCTTTACTCATGTCAGCTGCATTTAAAACTAGACCTTAGTAAGCACACAAAAGCAAAAACACAGATTACATTATTTTGTAAACAAAATCACTGCATAATACTAACAAAACTACCAAATTGCTTGGCCAAATGAAAACAAAGCCACAATAAACCAGGCTAATAAAGTGAACAAACGGGTTGCCACCAATGTCCATCCTGAGGTCATAACTAACAGACCTCCTCTTAAGACACCTCCATGGCATCCAGGGATCAGGGAAACAGCTTTAGCCCTTGTCAAATCCTCACCTGGTAACTCAACTTCAAAGGGAACAGTTGTGTTCACCTACAGCAGCTGAAGAGGCAGAAAGGCTGGCTCAGAGCTCACCACTGCCAGCAGCCTTGCAGTGCCCTTGCAGAGACTGAGCTTTTCCCCACTGAATCCCAGCTGATTTCCAAAGACACCAGACAGTACGGAATTTCTTATTTATATATCAATTCAAATTCAATAATCATTTTCCTTCAAAACTTTACAGTTTGTTTTTTTGGGGGTTTTTTGTTTGTTTTTTTTTTTTGTTTTCTTGGTTTTTTTGGTTTTTTTTTTAATTCTCAAGTAATGTATGATTTCTAATGTAAAGGGATAATCAGAAAACTAACTGGTCCAAGACTCACAGCAAAAGGCCAATTCTCCTCATCAAGTGTTACTTCCATACCCATTCTGTCACTGCTCTCCAAGTCTTTTTCTAGTGCTGGGAGTAAAACAACCCCAGCACTTGTGTGCTTTCACCTAACACATTCTCCTGCCCAGGGAGCAACAGCATTGCAGAGCAATTAAAAAGCTGAGGCAAGGAGTAGAAAGCTGACAGCTGAGAGGAAGAAAAAGGAAAACATGGGAGAAAAAGGAGAGAAAAACGGCAAGAAAATTGGGGGTGGTGGAAAACATAAGTGGTGCAGAAGTTATTAATGTGGAGCTTTTAGAGGTTACTTAATATCAGCATATGGCAGCGGCCTGAAGAGCAAGAACAACAGTGAAGTTTTCTAGGTTAATAGTTTCCTTAATATTCCCACAGGATTCTTTACTACTCTAAACATAGCACAGAGGAAAAAATAAGATCCAAGGAGATCATCATCAGGGGCAGGTTCAAGAAAGGGTTCTTTTAACCTCCCCCAAGCTGCTTTCTCTCTTGGAGCTGAAAAATATCCAGACTTCTTATGCAGTATTAATACTGACACATTTAAATTTGAAACATGCAATCCCAACAACACAGGCAGACTGAAGACAAGAGAGAAGGTTTCGTTTACTAAAAAAAATAGTTTGAGTGGAGTTATATTGGTTGAGCTATATTTGGAGTTAATTTTTCAATGCCTACTACAAACACCTAGCTGAAATATCCTTCACTGCATGCTTGTTTTCAGTGCAAGAGTCTACCATTTAAGTCGTCCTGAGACCTTTAATGTACTTAAGAGTTCAAAATTCAAAAATTTAGCAGAAAACCTATTTCTGAAGGCCTGAATCTTGAGTTAATGTTTGTATTTGCACTGTGCTATCTACCTTAATTTGCTACACGAAAACTACTTCAAGTTTGCGAGGACTTGTCAGGTAAAATCCGGTGTCAAAGAAGAGACTGTCCATTCCATTATTATCTGCACATTATACTTGTTTCCATCACTCACAGAAGGGAAATGACAACTAGGCAAAACAGGAAAAAACCTGAACCATGTGCAGGAAACAGAATCTCTTGTTTTGACTACTAAGGTAAGAAAAGGTAAATAGTGGAAAATTCCCCTCATAGGGACCATAACAGAGGTGGATCATTTGACAAGTCTTCCTCATCACTGTTTTTATACAGCCAAGCCACCTGTCAGAGTAGCTTCTCTATCTTAAATAAAAAGCATCAGACCAAGGAAGGAAACAAGAAATAGCATTACTTGAGACTATCTGGGAGTACACATATTTGGGGAGTTCTTGTATTTTGGGTTTTTTAAGTACCCTTAGGGCAGCAATCCACAACTGTAAGACAACAAACAGAAGTTTGGAGGGACAGAAGAGCATTTATTTGCTTGTTCTTACATGGGTTATGAACTGAAGATAGGCATGGAGTTGAGGACAGGCTCCTATTAAAGGCTACACAAGTTCCCACTTTAAACAAGTTTCTTTAGCCTAAATTCAGCACAGTCTGTGGTGCTGGTACGAGCCTGATGCAATTTTTAAGTCTGTGAAAGTCTGTTTTTGTTCTTAATATAGTTGGTTATGTGTATTTATTAAGTTATTAAACTTTGAAACTGAAAACAAATCCCATGTAGCTTTAACACGGAAGTGCAACAAATGTTTGCTGTTTTTGCCAGGTTTCTGTTCTGTGCTTACTGCACACTGCAACTACAAATATTTACGCAGAGCATATTTCCACGACAGTTCCCACTATCAGCTATCGACCGACCCCACAAAGCCTAGCTGCAGGCTATGCTATTTCCACCCCTCTTTCACTGAAAATTCTTCCTTAGCAGCTGTTCTGGTTGCAATTAAAAGTAACTGGTGATGAAAATCAAATATCTTCATACTCTAGAAATGGAGTTTTTGAGGAGAAGGGAAGAAGCAGCCTCACAACGACTCTGCTCAGCCACCAGGTATCACTAATCATGCCAGCAACAAAATCCAAGCCTGTTTTTGTTTATGTCTGACAAGCCAGATTAAAAACTTTATGTTTTTAAAGTTGCGTAATAAACCAGTAGAAAGATAATGATTACCCAGTCTCATCATTTGCACATGAAAGGTGGAACACGAAGTTACAGTAATTTGTTGCCAGACTTCACTGGAACAAACAGCTGCATTTTACTTATCTTCAAATATCAAAGGACTTGAGTGGGACAAAGATTACTTGGCTTGACAGGCTTTCAAAGACCCCTCCAGCTCAAAACCAGAGTTGTTTCTGAAGAAAATCATGAAAGGATTTAATATAAGCCTAGCAGCAATTCCTATTATACCAACACAAAATTTACCACCATCCTCTAATCTTGTCAAAGCTAAGACAAGATGCTTTGCTTCCTTTCCAAATCCAATGGAATTGCACACTTCCAAAGGCTAGAAGCAGGCAAGTTCTTCCTCCCAGGAAAGAAGAGGCTTCATGGCAGTGTTAAGCTGCTTTAAATTTGCCCATCCCATGCTAGCTCCTCGCTCAAGCAGCTTGTTTTCTGCCCAAGAGCCTCAGGGAGCTCAGCCACTGGGTCACATGAGTGCCAGGGCAGAGGACACAGGGTAGCAGCCCTGGGACAGGGCACAGCCACATCCTCCAGTGCACCCACGGGCTACACCGAGTGTCAGCAGAGCTTCTTCTTCACCCTCCCACCCTTCTTATACAGGAGCAGACAAATTGAAGATCTCATCACTGTCTCTGCACTTAAAATTTATTTTATTCCCTCAGACTCCTAGAAGACCATTGTGAAAATCTGCTCAGCTCAACCAAAAGCAAGACCAGAAGGAGTTCAGTATTCTCCCTCCGTATGTACTCCAACCTGCTTTATTATTCAATATATCAAATACCTTTGACAAGAGCAGTAAAATCACATTGTTCTTGTTTGGAAATACAACATTTTGAGAAAGCAAAGTCAATGCCTGTGCTGCAAAACAAACAGGAGGGTTATTGAAGAACCAAAAAGAAGATGTGAAAGAATTGAACTCAAGCTTTTGTAGCTGTACCCACTCTAGAAGGCTGAGCAGAGAGTTAAAAGTTTTAGGTAGCTGGAAATAGCTCCTGCCTCAAAGCCAGTTTTTGTGTTTAACACATGTGGTTAGACAGCCAACAACCATTCCTGGGGATTATCTGCTCAGAGTATGAAAGACAATAAAACAACCCACCATCGTTTTTTCAGGCAGACCTGGGCATGATTCCCGTTAGCACATTTTTATTTTAAAACTAAGTGTGATCGCTCTGATTTTATAATACAAGAAAGCTAAGCAGAGATGTTGGCACTTAGAGCTGAACAAAACCTTGCCAGGTAAATAACGAATTGCAGAATTATGAACTGCTTCTGAACATGTACAAATATATTGCATGGCACAGCAGTTTAAATACATTAGTCACTGTATGCAGTTGAAGAAAAACAGTATCTTCCACTCTTTACATTAAAACAAGCCAAACCGAAAACCCAACCAGGTAAATGCACATTTTTCCCGTGCTGATTTTGGATCAAGCTTTAAGTGAGAACTGATGGTACACTGCAATTCTAACCACTCAAGGAGGAAAGCCGTGACTGGTGTTCAGTACTGGTTTACTGTAACAGTAATGGATTATTTTAAAATGTAACTACAAAAGAAAAGGCACTTATACCGTGTTTCTGAAGATGATACTTGATGGCTTTTTACATACTATCAGTTTTCCAAACTGCAGAATGCAAGACAACACAAGATATCAGAAGTCATCAGCCTTCTCTAACTTCCATCCACATCAATTAACAGCTGCAGTTAATTTGTGGTTTTTACTAAGTTATGATGTAAGACCCAGCTCCATTTAGCCGTGGAATGTGGTTTAGGGTATTGGCTATTAGAACTCTTCAGCTTGTTCAGATTTTTTTTTGCCTTTCATGTTCCTACAAGAACACTGTAACACTTGACAAAGTTAACCTAACATACAAATTTGTCACCTGACACTTCAGTGCTTCATCTGTCTCTTACTTGCAGGAGATTTATAAAGAAACCATTTAAACCTTTAGAAAGCTTTAAAATTTTACTGATGGAAAGATTGTGAATTTGACCTAGAATTTGCTTTAGGGATAAAGTGCCCCCACATTCATTCATTTATTGTTATTTTTACAGAATCAGAACGTACCTCCTGTTGTGATGGGGACAAAACAAAAGCTTCTCCGACAAGTTCATTTGACCTCAGTCTGGAATCAAGATGAGATCAGACGGGCTGTGCAGCACCTCTCTCACCTCCTTTGCAACTTGAGCTGCAGCAGATTTTCTGCTACTGCCCATGCAAACCCTATAAACCCTGATGACTGGTAGGAAGTGAAGGTCTGTATCAGTTCTCCCAGAATAAGAGTCGTTAGCCTGGATTTTCAGTGATGTGCTCAGCTAACCACTCCCTTCACACTGCTTGCTATACTTGGTACCACTTGGAAGAAAAAGAAACCTTGGGAAAAAGGCACTGCACGGAGTACTTACAGGGTCATCAGCTTGTTCATTTTGCCACACTTCCCTGAGTTTCTGAACTTTCTAGGTTGAGCACACCCCAGTAGGTAACCCAAGCAAAAGAGGAGAAATTGTGAAATCCCTTTTACTTGGTAGACCTCCACTTACATCCTTATACCCTGCCTGCAAAGTTCAAGGAGTCATTTGAGGCAGGTTTACAATGAAGAACTCATTGTAATTCTGCTACTTATTCCACTCTATTTGAGATGCTCCAACACAGATCAGTTTGAACACATACTGTGCCTCTGTGAGAAGCATTAAAGCAAGGTATGATAATAATTTCATTCCATTTAATCACATAAGAAATAATGTAATGCATTCACATTATGCAATACTAACTCCTTTCAGGTTTTATGTTTCTGCTTGAATTCATAGCTTACACCTAAATATTTTTGCAGTATACAGGAGATTGTCTCAAGTGCTGTAGTTTAAGTCAGACACAGACCAAACAGTCTTGAAAAACATGATCAGCATCATCAGATAAGCTCTTCCTTGATGCAGGTCTTGGCTAAAATGCAAGAGTTCAGTTATTATGGAGCAAGTCAGACACATCCTTAAGTTCCTGCATTGTTCTAAGTTCTGTGGGACAACCATCCCTTCCACAGCAGCAGGCACCTTCCATAGAGGGTTCTGTGTATGTCTGGTATCAGTTACAGCTGAGTGAACAAATCCTCATGCTCAAAGCGTCAACTGATGTAAATCACTACTGTACAAACGAAGCCAAAAGAGCCACGTCAGTTTACAGCACAGGACATGACCCACACTTGCAGCCTGGGAAAGCAAGTCAAAGGAAAACTGCTTTTTCTTTTTATAGCCTGGTTCTCTAATTAGGATTTTTGTCTGCACTGTAATTTGGTATTGGAGAAAAAAAAAAAAAGAACACCACACACTTTCAGCAGACAAATCACTATGAGTTATAAAAACTTGCTATAGCTGAATTTACTCAAACATAACCTGCAAATGTCCCAGATTCTTCAAGACCCAAAAACTAGGAACAGCAATTGTTGCAAGCATACTGGGAACACCAATTCTAGTCCTTATTAAAGTGGCTGGCTAATAAGCACTAACATCCCCTGTGTGGGACTACTGTGATCCTGAAAAATCTGGGGCTCGGGAGACTTTCGGGAACACAAAAAAGAAGGAATAAAACACCTGGCATGTGTCCTGGCATGAAGAGTTCAAGCAATGAGCACAATATCACAATGTTTGCTTCTGGGGAGGGTGAGAGAAAGGCTTTTGAACTGAAAAAGTGCAAGACTAAGCTCAGATGAAAAACACCCAGGCAAACATAAACATCAAACTAGGAGATTGTTGCTTGTTAATTGTGTAAAGACTAAGTTACCTATTTTGCCACTCTGAGAATATTTTAAGTGTTTTAAAATGACTGTAAAATTGACCTGACAAGAGAAAGGATAACTCAGCTATAAACTGGGAAAACAGAGAGGATGACTAATCATGCAGCTGATAAACAGTTTGCTTTGCTAGAAAAAGAGACCTGACCTTCAACTATTCAGTCCTTCTGTGCCTGCATACTTCTGCCGTGTTCCCTGAAACCCTCCCTACTCTACAACACTGTGAGAACAACCTCTGGCAGCCAGCTCCCAGGAATACTCCCACTGAAAAGCAGTGATCCCTGATCCAACAATCTAGAGAGCCCATGGTCTGCAGTCTCCTTCAAAGTCCCAAGAGATCACTGCTCACATATTTTACTAGCATCCCTGTCACCCTAATTTCCTGCCTCTGAAGTCAGAATTTAGGGTGTGAGCTGAAGCTCTGCAGGCACACCACGTTCCCCAGAATGGCACAATGTTTTCTTGGTGCTAGTCACCTCGTTCTCCTGTGCAGGTCTCCAACAGAAGGACCAGCACTGCTCTGTCACCTGAAGACAAAGAGAGCAGCAGAGCAAAGGAAAAAGAGATGAAGATTTCGCCTTCTTCTGGAAGGGAAGAATTTCTAAAGGCTTTGTCTAAGCAAAGGAAATGAGCATGACTGTTAGGGACCATCCACAAATATGAATCTCAAATGTTAACCTCAGGAGTCCCTTAGGAAAGTTAGCACTAAGCAAAGGGATGGGCCAGAATTTACTGTTCCCTTCAGGTTTATAGAGGGAGAAGGTGTATTGGGACAGCTTTCAGGCTTTGCCACACGTGAGGAAGAACAGGCCCGTCTTCCTTCACTTGTCAGCATGATCCTTCTCACTGAGCAAAAGGTAAAAGAAAAGCTTTTAAAAAAGGAAATAAAGCCCTTTTCCATTAAGGTTAAAAGTTAGAAACCTTTATAACCAGCACACTGCTCCTAGAAGAAGAGGGAGAATTTTTTCTATATGTAGACAACAGTTCTCTGATTTGCCTGCTTCTGTGATCAACATTTCAGTGGCAACCCCCTCACAGTGCAGGGTTAGGAACACTCAGTTTCTGCAGTCTGTCCAAAACAGAGGAGGGACAACTGTGTTCTGAACAGGACCAATCCAGAGACATGAATAAACTTGAACTGAAGCAGGCATGACAAAGTCACGCAAAGGATTTCTCATGACTTGACCCACCATGAACACTCACAAGCCCTAACAGGCATTGCAGGAAGACCTGATTGGATTTGTGATCCACATTTGCACTTTCTGCCCAAGAAGGAGGAGCAAGTTTTCTCCCACAGACATTTCCACTCACCTAATAGACACACCAACTAAACTGCTCTAAATCTTCTTCTTAATTGCCTCCTTGAGCATCTAAGGAACGCATCTAAAAAATCACATCGAAAAGGTGGCAGGCAATGTGCTCTGAACAGACAGGAGCCACACAGCCCTGGATGTATTTGCTAACAACAAATCAACCACACACTACACCTGCTCACACCAATGAGCAGGCTGGAGCCTTCTGCTAAATCCTTATCAGTACACAGCAAGAGTCCAGGCCAAAAAAAGCTACATGACTGCCCTAAGTCTCAAATCAAGTCTTGTTTCTGAATCCGTTGCTGACGAGACTTTAATTCCAAAAGCCCTGTGCTATAAATCACTACATGGCTGAAAAAAACAAAACTGTGGAGGAAGTGTTAACACAGTGTTAGGTTCCCTGGGATTTAAGGAGCTCTGTGAGAAGACACCTTGTTATAAAAGCAAATCCTCTTCTGAAGCAACTGCCAAACATGGTCCTTAAGGAGAACAACACGCAGGCCACTTAAACCTGATGTCATCTTGACATTCAGACAATTCTGCCCAAGGTTTGCTTGATGATTCAAAATGGGAAGAATCAGCACTCCTTAGTGTAAGGACAGAGGGTAATAAGTCATCATTTGCCTGTTTGCCAGGCTAACAAAGTCAAACAAGATGTCATTTGTGACTTTTTTTTTTCCTTTCAGACACACTACACAGGCATGAATAACTTGGGTATGACACTGACTATCAAGATGGACAGATAAGATTTCTAAATGTGAACTAGTAGTACTAAGATCCCTTCCCTCCAGCAAGTGGAATGGTGCACTTGGTATGTTCAAGTGATGACACAGTACCAGCAGCAGAAAGTACATTCCCCTCAGAAAATAAAGGGGCTCATGGTGATTCTCAGCATGGTATCCTTCCAACACCTTACAGGCAGCAGTGCAGTCCCTCTACCTGCTATGAAGCCACAACATTCCTGTCAGCTGCCTGTGTGGAAGTGCCTGTGAATGAAGTGCCTGTGAGGAAGAGCAAGATGGCTCCTAGATGCCTCTTACATAATTTCAGCCTTTAAACGGGTGCCACAAATCCACTCTTCCCCTTGCTCAGTACACTCTGAGGCACTGAAATGAAACTGCATCTTACCTTGTCTTTGGATAAAAACCCTGAGCAGTGGATGAGCACTTGAAACAGCCTTGAAGAAGTTGTCATCATTATTAATAGGGAGAAGGTCTCCATGCACATCAGCATATCCAATCATCACTTCCAGGTTGGCTATGTGATGAATGTGAAGAATTAGTTTGTAGAAGTCTTCAAACTTTCCTGGCTTGTAGCGATCCAGAGAGAACCTTCTGAACTCTGCCCCAAACTGCAAGAGAAAGCAAACACAGCATCAGCAGATGTGTCACCACAGGCCAATGCTCCAGTCTGGCATTTGAACATAGTATACATCTACTCTCTTTTCACAGAATTAGAGACCCACAGAATCAGTCAGGTTGGAAAAGACTTCTGAGATCATCGAGTCCAACTTCTACCATTTTAACTTACTCCATGTTGAATACAGTCTCATGGTGCTTACAAGTCTACTAATGGCCTTTTAGGTCCCCCCATTAGAACACAACCATGGCTACCAAGACACCACAGGGATACTCAAGTGTTCCATCTTAAAAGAAATCACATCTTTAAAATATTAAGTTTTCATTAAGTCCTCTAGAGGATAACTGCATTTGTAGGATTTAATATTGAAGGTCCCTCATTCATTATCATCATCTCAGGCATCCACAGAACTGTTCTTCTCCAAAGCAGAAGTATTCCCTCTACTGCATTCAAAAGAAGTTACTTAGCTATTCAAACAACCTTATAAGAATTCTTTGCACATTTCCCATCAATACCTCTGGGATCCCAACCACAAGACCTTTAAAGAAGCATGGTATGTGAGCGCACAGCTTGTTATTAGAAAATACACCCACTCTACATGACCCCTGAATTTCCTGGCAATCCATGCAGCAGAAGGATAGTTCGTTTTCATGGCTTTAATTTTTTTGTCACTCCACTGGTTTTTATTTTTAAAGCTTTATAGACTATTAAGTGGTTGTCAAAAAAAAAAGAAAGTGGGAAGAGGAGGGTGTGATTTGGCACAAGACAATAGAAAATGTTATAAATCCATGAAGCTGTTTTAAGTAAGTCAAAGTGATTGAGGAGAAGATTTCAGTGGACTGACATTAGAAACAAAATATGCTATTAAGAACAGGAGGGAAAAATTTGATCCTCTATTAAGGGAAATTGAAATAATGAAAACAGGCATCTAGTCAGACTAAATAGCTTAAATCACCTTTCTGGTACATTTAATTTAATATTTCAGATTGTATAGTATGAGTAAACTACCGTTCATCAACTGAACCTCTAAAACTGTCCTAGCTCACTCTCGAACACATGGAACCACAGCCACAGATCCAAGAACAAGTAAGGCTGTAACTAGGACCTTCATGGAAGTTCTTATTTGCAAAGTCAGCCAATACTAGGACTAGAAACCAAAGACACAAAACTAACAAGCACACAAAAGAAATAAAAAGGGGGAGAATCTTCTCCAGACAAATTCTTCCTCGAAATGAAGAATGACTTCCTTAGAGGTTCTCAGCTGTTAAATCAACTATACATGCAAGCCACTCTTCTGCTGAGACTAACAAAAGTATGAATCATCACCATAATCATCTTCAAGCAAAAAGGAAAAAAGAAGCCAACATAACCCTACCGGCTTTGGGCACAAGCATGTTCTCAAATTACTTCCGCAGTTATGAAAATCCCACTCTTGGGCATCAAAGCCTAGTTGTGATCATCTGAAAGCTTGTTTAGTCAAATTATGCTGCTTGTTTGTAATATTAACTGCTAGTTCCAGTTTGGATTTCAGAGTGCCCATCCAAACGCACAAAACATGAACAAACCACAGCTGGTTCCAATGGAGGAAAAAACATTCTTCCTTTGTCCTCCAGCCCCTGCTCCTCTCCAGAAAAATCCAAGTGGCAACTTACTATTGCAGACACACTTCAAACAGAGAAAAAAAAAGCTTAAGCCTTTTTATTTAATAAGTACCTTAAAGTTTTCTTTTTCCTAGATTCGAGCTAGAAAAGGCATCTTCAAGTGTCAAGTTTAATATCTATCTACACGATAAACTAAAGGGGCAGCAACAAGGTCTTTGTAGGTTTTGCTTGGAGCTGCATCTACTGCTCTGCACACCTGAACAAGAACCCAGGATTCCTCGGGATTCCCTTAGCCAAAGGCCAGGGCGCTGAGATGCCAGTCCCAGCAAGCGTTTGTTCACTGGACAGCTTGTTCAGGACCATCAGCACACACGGCACTTTTTTGGGAGCAGCTGCTGGGCAGTCTGACCCCAGGCAGTGCAACACCCACCCCACACAGCGCCCTCGGAGCCGTGGTCTGCTGGGGGAACCCATCCACCCTGCTCTGCCAAGCACACAGCCCAGGCAGAGCTCAGGCCCTGTGCAGGACACTGCACCAGCAGGACAGCAACGTGGAAAAGGACAGAGGAAAGAACTAAGGATGGTTACTTGCACTTGGCTGGTATGACCCAAAGCTCAGCTTAAGCTGCCACAGGAGAAGGCAGCTGGCAAAAGGGCCAAGCCTCCCGGCCTAGCCCCTGCAGGCACACTGGAAACTACTGGTTCAGTGGAGCCTGACATGTGGGAATGCCATTGCAGGCTTGGGGCACTGAGGTCTGACAGGAATGCTGTACAGTCAAATTGACTTGTTCACATGTTCAGCCTTAGGAAAGCCCAAGAGTCAATTTCATTTGCCTGGGAATAGCAGAATGGTAAACAAACGCAAGAGATTTCACTTGTGCTTTCTGCATGACCCAGCTTTTTGAGGCAAGGGAGCTAGAAGGTGATTCTGTAGAGGAGAAGGGAAGAGTCAAGAGATTTAAGCAGATAATGAGAATGACTTTCTTTTTGTTTAAAGGTTAGTATTACTGTAGTAACAGTTTAGCTGATTTATTCACCCTGTGCATATACACAGGCAGCAACCATTGTCAGCAGGTCTTTTCACAAGAGGTTAAAAAAATGCTTCAGCTCATTCATCATCCCTAATGAGGCTGATAGGGAGTATCACAGTAATAATGGGGTTTGCAGTACCACTCAGCTTGGAGACCGGGTGCTCTGCATTGTATTCAGCCAGGATTCCAAGATAACATCCACCGTGTATCTTACAGAAACTACAAATTCTGATAGCCAAAACGACTGATCTGCTTCTCTAAGTCACAAAGTTCATCTTATCATATCCCTTCACAGAAAGATACACAAGGACTGGTGTCTGCCAGCAAAGTCTCCACCAGAACAATACTGTATCACACTGTTTTAACATGCAGATTAGTTTTCCATAATGAAGGAAATTACTCAGGCCTACTTAACTAATGCAAATACTGCATCCAGTATTGCAAAAGTCAGAGGACAGGGGGGACACAGGGAACTTAAAAGAATTTAGTCTGACAGAGCTTATTATGACTGAAGAAAACAACTTAGAAAGAACTGTACATTTAGTTTCACAAAAATAACCTCTGTCCAAAGATCCTCAAAGTATCAGCCAACCACTATATTTGTTGTCTCTAGTTTAATGACAAAAAGAACACAACAAAATACAACACATCAGGCAGGAACCCCGAGCAAAAACAGATGCCCAGAAAAGTGTTCTGATAAAAGTTGTGTTAAAGAAAAAGGAAGATACAGCTAGCTGATCAAAACTTACACAGGCTGATCAAGAGCAATCAACTGCTTTCTTTGGCTTTTTTTCTGGCTGAAGGGTACAAGAGGTCAGAGGAGATGAGCGAGCAGGATTTTGAGGTTTGTTTACTTAGAGAGCTGTTATTTTGTGAAATTAAAGAGTTATTTGCAAGCAAAAGAAAACAAGTTTTTTTTTCTTTAAATTTTAAGTTTCAAGATGTTTACAGGGCCAAAAATGAAGCCCTATGTTTATGAGGTGCCATCCCTCTAGTTTATTGCTGGCTTTGAAATCAGGCTATTGTAATAAGAAGACATCAAAGAGCAACATTTAGCAATAAACATGAATTACATTAGCCACCTACTTCTCTCATGAAGTAAAAAAAAATCAAAAACAGAAAGAAAACTAAACACTTTCATCCTTGCATAGACTGTAATTTCTGCTTACATGTGAGATTTTCAAAACTGGGAAGGCCTAATCAGGGATGCATTATCAGTGACAATGGGCAGAGGGCAAGAAAGAAGAGGAAAGACAGTGTAAATGGTTTTGCACTTGCTGCCTTCACCCGGGACTTCAGAGCTCTGCTGTCACATTCCTGTCTCTGTTTCTCTGCCCCCTTCTTCTCCCCCAGTTACATCTTTCCCCCAGCTCACTCAGCATTCTCTTGCTCTGCTCCCAGCCTCAGAGTGGTTGTCACTAGTGGCAAGTAGCCACCGAACAAGCAGAAGTTCTCTGCAACAAGTTCTCTCTTCAATGGCTTGCTCCAGAGCAGCTCTGCTTCACTAAAATGATTGAGCAGCTGGAAAGTGTGAGATTTCATGTTCTGCTCAGTCCCCTGCTCACATCTTGCTATTGCTTTCAAAAGAGAGTCACAAGAGCAAGACAGCCTCTCTTTATTTGCCCTTCATAGAAATCCCATCAGGGACACACTCTCACTACTTTCTCCCCCAAACATTTTTCCTGATTGACATCATGACATACTTCTACACTTCTTCCTTCTATTCCCTCCTTTTACTCTCCCAGAAAAACAGAGCCATGCTTTAGTATCTTAAATGCTTAGAATAGTTTCTCTTACCAAAGAAAACCAGTGGTTCCCCTTCTTTTTCATGCTTCTTTGACACAATGCTTCACATCTCTGCTTTTCGTTTGAAGAACAACCTTTGTAACCCCTTCAGTTCTCTCCAGTGGTCTGTAAGGCTCAGTTCATAACAACACTTTTCTCTCTTCTCCATCAACTTGGAAGAGAATTCTTCTTTCTCTGTTACTATCACCCTCAAATCACCTCCTGCTCATGAGATGCACCTCTCATTCAATCTCATATAGATCTCTTCACAGATGCTTGGCTGTCAGCTCAAGGGCAACTTAAAACCAAGGTTACCCTTCCCCCTGCCTCACTTACCTTGTTTCACAGTTTTTGAGAACTAGACCACTACACCGCCTATTCTGCCTCACTACCACATGGCAGTCTGTGAAAACAGTTATCCACAAAAACAATTTTATCAGCCTGTTTGCTTGAATCCATCATCCCTTTCTTCGCCACCCTTGCTCCAGTAGTTCCTCTGCTATCAGGTCACCCACGTAGCTGTTTTCTCCCTACCATCTCTGCCTCCAAGCAGCACACTGCCAGCCTCCTCACTGCCTCACCTCTTGATATTTAAACCCCCAATGCCATTCCCCTTCCAGAAACAATGGTCTGCAGGAAAGTAAAGCCTTTAAAATAAATCTGTGATTTTAATGCCAAGTCTACCTTTCCAAGAGCAAATATCTTCCTTTTTTTTATTCCAGTCCCCCACATCTCTGGGAACAAACCAAAGTCTGTCTGCAAATGATGTAGACCAAGATGGTCCTGTATTTTTATGCAACACACACTCTATCACACCACGGAGCTTAAGCACAAATATAGCACATGATGCATACATCCCAGGCATGTCACCATCAGCATGAGGGGGAAAGGGAAGATTTGGCACCTTGCCCCCCAGGGGAACAAAGCAATCAGATCTGATCAACATTGATAAGCCCGTGAGCCTAGCTTCCTGCAGAAAGGCAGTCCTGCCCTACTACAGGTGCCCAGCAAGAGCAAACCACTTTAGGAACATTTACTGAGAGCTATCCACACGGATACAGGAAACCTGTAACCAGTAAGGGCTCTGGCTGGTTACAAACTTATTTAAGACCCTTTTAGCTGCCGCCAGAGGTTTCCCCGTGAGCTCAGCGCCAGCACCAGCTGCAGAGAAGTAATTTGATGCACATGCACGCACACCCCTGGCCAGCCCCGAAGGGGGACTGGGAACAGCTGTGCAGGGCGGAAGCAGCAGGGATGGCACAAGGCCGGGTGGCCCTGGGGCTGGTGCACCACACCCTTCCCCAGACATCTCTGCCTGAATTAACTTCAGGCATTTCCAATGGGAACGGGACTACCTCTGTACCAGGAGAGTTTGCCTTCACTTAGAGGGAAGCAATGTCTCCCAAGGTACATTTCATCTTTTAACTCCTGGCCTGCCACTGTAAAGGTAATTAGGGGCAAGCAGTCAATCCTTGGAAAACTTTTCTTGGTTCCTAAAAGCTCAGATTAAGTGCACACAAAGTCTCTCACAAAGGGAATGATAAGGGACTACAGAGGAAGGCACTATTACTTGCACCTCTGAAGAACTCCTTGGAGGTGGCTGGTCCTGGAGCCTGTTAGACAGAGCCTCCACAGGTATTTTAACCTCACACAGGAGACATTCCTTTCTGACTTGGCTGTAAACAACATTTAATTTTCTGAGGTGCTCTTTAAAGTTGAAAGGTCCATTGTTCAGTGTCCTTTAGGACTGTTTCAGTGTGGCGAGACTAAATTTGAGAAGAATACTCACATAAGACAGACTGGCTGGACGAAGTTTCAAGCAGATCAGAAATTCCCAAGTTACTAGACTAAAAAGTATTACAAACAGGAGAGAAGCTGGAGGCAGGATCAAGAATGGGAGAGTATGGGAATCCTGGAACACAAGGTAGCAGCCCTAGGCTGCCTGGTCAGTGCCAACCATCCAGTTAGCACAGCTAGCACCCGAGCCCATACCAATACACTTGCTTCAGGAGCTCTGCGGGAGGAACTACCATCTTTCTGGGACTAGACGGACCTGAGTCTACATAAAACCTGAGCACCAGAGCATATCCTCCACCACACCATGCTCTGTGACACCAGGCAGCTCAAAGCAATGTCCAGCCTTCCCTCTCTCTCCTAGAGGCACTTCTGCTCCCACAGTGCCAGAGGACAGGTCAGAGAAGAGAGTCACACCGTGCTGGTGCTTCTTGCAGCTGTCACCCGAACAGAACTATTGCAGGATGACTCGTCTGTGTGACACTTCTCAGCTAAAAGGTTTGGCCTCTCCTCCGTGAAGGGCAGCAAGCATACACAGGACCCACTGTTGGGTCTCAGCTGAAAGCTGTGGTCACTTTCTCTCATATCACCCAGCAGACAGACTTAAGGTTACTAGGTATGACCACTTCGGAAGGCTATCCTACTATGAAAAACAAAGATTTGTAATGAGAGAGGAACCAGGAGTTTAGTAGGTGCTATTTAACACATCAGAATAAGCACAATACCTGCTGTGAGGAGCCCAGCAAACTGGGAGGGAGGGAAAGGAACAGAGGCAGCACTTCTTAAGAGATTAATGTTTACAGTCTCTTTCTCTTGACATGTTTTGCAACAATCCAGACCGTCTCAAGTTGCTATTACTGTGGCACACTGTCTTCATTTGAGAGGGGGAAGCACTGCGGTTTTCTGAGTCCGTGCCACATTTGGTTTGCATATAATCGAATATGTTTTCAAGCTCAAAACCAGAAGTTAAATCAGCTGGTTGCAGGGATTTTTACTGCACTTATTTTGGTTTTACTCCAGGTATGACAAGTATGACCTTAACTTGGAAGAATCTAAAATACTGCTTAAAAACTTTAAGCAGACTTAAAGTCTGTTTTAACATTCTGTAGTGTTTATAAAATGTGCTGCTTTTTGATCTATTTTGAAGTGTGCTACACATGGAAAACTTTCCTTAAAACTTCAGAAAGCCTGTACAGCTTCAGGGTTAGAGTGAAATCAAAGTACAAAAGGCTGGAAAACACAATTTGTAGACCTCTCTCACTTAGTTAACATCAGACAGTGCAGAACCAGACCTTTAAAATCTCTTTAGAGGAGGCTATTAAAAGTAAGCTTGCTCTTACTGCTATTGCTGCAGTTTTGACACTGCTTGATGTTACTCTTTATACCTTTCAAATACACAGAGTGTATACATATACTGCCACAGCTGAACAGTCGTGTGGACAGGCAATATCAGCAACTTTGGCAGGGGAGGATGGTGCAAAAGGTTTAAACCAGCGATCTTTATGTGACAGCATAAGCACACTTCTTCTAAGAAGGGGAGAGAAGATATGAGCAGGACAAAGCACCCACAAGCTGTTTAAATGCTACACCTACCTGGCAGCTGGGCAGGCTTGCTAAAGCACTGACTGCACACGTGCCTCAGACCAAAACACAGTCTTTCAGCTGCTACTGAATTTGTAAGAGCACAGCTGATTCCAAACATGCTTTTTGTCTTTGAACACCTTAACTGTATCACATCTACTCAGGACATATCAGAAAATTATTGAAAATTTATTAAAAATCCATTTGCAGCACCCATCTAAACACCAACATTTAATGAGAGCCAAAACGGGATAGGAGAATATAAAAAAATATGGTTATAATTAACTGGTTCTATCTCTCTTAATGAGTTTGTTTATAGTAGTAGGATGTTAGTCACATCATTGTTAATTTGTAAATCAGTTTGCAATGCAAGAAAACATGACACTATTAATAAGGCAGAAATGCAACAGTCAGCACGTGAGTCAGGTTGCTGTGCTTTTACACTCCTCAGCCACTATCAAAAGTCCCATTGTCCCAGAGGGTTCATCAGCAACAAAGGGTTCTTTTGCAAAGGACTTATCAGGGAACAATGAGTACATTTAGCCATTTTTGAAATCATGAAAATTAATTCTTACTAGTACATACAGTTTACAAGAATTCATATAGTAGTAACAGAAAAACAGTACTCTGCTGCTTTTCATCCAGAAACATGGAACAGTCAGTTTCAAAGGGAAAAAAAACCCAGCACACACTTTCACAAACAATTCAAAGTGCTGTCATTTAAAGGCCTGAGGCAATCTTATACTTCTACTATTCCAGAATATCTAAGAGACTAAAGAAAAGAAATACCCATTTGGGCTGATAGCTACCCTCCTGTTTGAAAAACTGAGTATACAATTCAAGGGAGCAAAAAATAAAATTTCCTTTCACTCAGCAAGACGAAAGAAGATTGGCGACATGGAGTAATAATTAAAGAGAAGTCCCTTCCCTAATGTAGGAATTCCTATTTTAAAAGCATTTGTTCTTTTGTAGGCTTATACTCACGGGAAAAGAAGCCAGTAAGCTCTCTGTAGAGCTAAAGACAGAAAATGAAAAATAGGTTAAGAACTCTGCCTGTGGCCACGAGATCCCAAACAAAACAAACAGAAAAAGCCCCACACATTGCAGGCACTGGAGCTCTTGCTAAAAGGGAAAAAAGGGGAGAGAAGAGGTCATCTGGAAACCTTTTTCAGAGATTAGAGGCAGTTTCTTGAGAGGGGACAGATACTTCACTTGTCACCCAAGAGAGGAAAGGAGCCAGTGAGTACTAGACACATGAAAATACACAGTTGTCCTAAGCCAGCAAGATAATGTTTTCAGATCCTGTCTAAAAGGGCTGAAACATTAATCCTGAGCTACAGAGACAACACCTAGATAAGAACTGAGCTTCTAATTTATTTTGTCGTGAAAGATGAGAGAGAAGGGCTAAGGTGTAATCCCATTTCAATTAATATTTTCCTATGACATGTGCCAACTTCTAAGCAGGTTTCTCTTTACCCTTCCTCTTTTCTACCTAGAAATAAGCTTTGAAGTGTTTTGATTTTAAGGCCAGCTCTCGGAGGATGAGGCAGAGGAAGGGAGAAAGCAGGGAGCCAGACAGAAGGGGACTTCTTAAAGCAGAAGACCGCAGCAATTTCCACCACTGCCATGTCTGAAAACAGAGGTGTGCACAGATGGCGAAGGGTTTTCCCCTTCAGTATTTACTGCAGCACAGAGATCCGTGAAGCCTTTGCAGCACCTTACAGTCACAGAGAAAAAGTGACCTGACATACACCTAAAGGTACAACACAGTGCCACAAAGCTCATCCTTCTGCAGTGACATACAGCCAGAGAACATATCGCTGCCAGTGTCCCCACCATGTAGTCGCAGACACGAGAAATCCACGGATACGAGAATCATGAGCTCTCATGCTTTGGGCCACATTCCCAGCAGGGGTGATGGGTCAGGCTAGGTTCAGCGGAGGTACAGGCTGGTTCAGACCCACTGAAATCCGATCATCCACAAACCTCACAGGTCTACTGGACAAGGAAAGAGGAATACTGCCTGCAGGTTTTGGCCCTTTGGCACAAGAAGGATGTTGAAAACTGGAGTAAGTTCAGACACCAAGATGCTCCCTCCTTCTCCTCCCCACCCCCCACCCTGCTTGGTTTTCAGCAACCCTCTAGCACACATCAGGAACCGTAAAACTTAAGGATACTTGGGGATTTCCAGAAGTGTCTTACCCAATACGGTATTTAGTGCAGACAA
The DNA here is from genome assembly GCA_013397915.1 of Daphoenositta chrysoptera. Lineage (NCBI taxonomy): Eukaryota > Metazoa > Chordata > Aves > Passeriformes > Daphoenositta > Daphoenositta chrysoptera. Next base: position 242,110 of record VZRO01002404.1, read on the forward strand.
ATTCTCCCGTTCCAATAATCTAGGGCCTAAACTGACTTTCAAGAACTTGTTTTTGGAGAAAAGGAAAGAAACTCAGAAAACTAGATTTCACAGGAGCCATTTCTGAATTGTGACTAATGCAAGACACCAGCTGGATGCCGGTTTATCCTCAAGGAAGGAACCACCTGGTTATCGTAACAAAGGCAGGGATATCAAAACCCCAGCATCTGCAGTCTATCTCCCATTCAACTCCCCACAACCATTTTTTTCCAGAGCTCCTTCTGATCAAACTCAATGTTCAGAGGAGAAAAGCTATTTCACACCATTGTGTAAAAGCAGCACTCTCTCACACTCAGCTCCTCTGCTAAAAGGGATTCCACCTGCCCACGGACTGCCACTTCCCCAGCCTTTGAAAAGCCACCAAGAATCCCTTGATCCGCGGCCAGCAGCATGCTCCGGCGCAGAGGCTGAGCTGCACCCACCTCCGCTCACCTGGCAGCCTGAGCTCTCAGGCGATAGCTGCAAAATCATGAGTTCTCAGACTCAACTTTCAAGTTCTCAGGCAAGCCCAGACAGGCCTCATACTTACAAAACACAGGCAACTAAGTGTTTAAAAGGTTGACTACATACAGCTACCAAAAGTAGCATTCACTGAATCTTTTTGTTACCCCAGCCTTAGACACGGAGACAAAAAACCTCAACAATCTGTATTTCTAGATGATCACAGCACAACAACACAGTGATCCACAGGGACAAGGCTGCCAGCATCACAAGATCACCATATTTTTGTAAGAAGTATAAGGTCTTTATACAGCACCTTGCCAGGTACAATTGGCCAGAGCTTTTCACTGGACCTCCTCCAGACCATTGAAGAGTAACTCTGTGAGAGGGAACCTATGAGCTTTACAGGCAAAATAAAACCATCTTGCAATGTCAGCACCAAAAGCCGGCTACATCAACAGCCTAGATGTTATTGTGCCCAAGTCATGCTAACAGTAAAACCCACCAGCACCAGGAAATTCAACAGCACAGCTTCCACTGACACACACTGCAGGTTCACAGATCATCACTGGGTGTAGGCCCTCAACAGGGTATTTTGAATTTAGCCTCTCTTTGAAGTTTTCTTCCAATGCAGTAGTGTTCTCTATAGTAACTTCTGGGCCATCAGCAGTGACAACCCTGAGCTACAGAAGGCCTCCAGTAAACCCCTTCCACCCATACAATCTATTTTCCGTCCCTCTAAAAATCCACAATCATTCATAGGCTTACAACCTCCCTATATCACTCTGTGTCTATAGAACCAGGTAGGATTCACTACAGAATTCCTGCAGCTGTAAGGGAAGCTATGAGCTCTTTACTATAAGGTTGCTTTCTAATTGTTAATAGAACAAACTCAAGCTATGGCAATATTGAAGTAGAAGAGAGAGGATGAACTTAAAAATTCTTGTATGTGGTCAAGGCTTTAGTTTAAAACCCATAGAATGTAAGGGGTATAATTCAGTAGACAGAAGACGGGATCTGGAGCTTTTGGGAGCCACAAGGAATGTCGTGGGTGGGTTACATCTTAGAAACAGTACAAGCCGAACCAAAACTTTCCAGCTACGGAAGCAAAATGAAACTTTCTAGGCCAGTTGCACCCTTTGAAGCAGCAACGGGAGGTTAGGAAATAAGGGCCTGAACCCACATTTTAGGTGTCATGTTTAGAAATGATTGGGGGCTCCCCTGGACACAAGGTACTTCTCCCACTGAAGCCATCTCTGCTCTGTGTGTTGCTCAAGGCCATTTGATCTGAATGCAAATTTTAACAGCAGCAATGGACAAAAATGAGCAGCACCAAGCAGAGAGTCCTAAACCATCAAGTCCAACACCATCTCAGCAGGTGATCAGGGACTCCAGGAAAGGCTAACGTTACCCGTACTCTTTCCAACTTATGCGTTACCTACACGTTGCCTGTTATATGTGCATGAAACACGGGCTTCCAAGGAGATTTCTCAGCTTTCCTTAAATGATACGTATTTTTGTCCTCAGAGGCGCGGGCAAGATTTTGACTGGCCGGTTCAACCGAGAGCGACCAAAGCCTCTTGACGAGAGCTCAGCAAGACCAACGTGAGGCACAGCCACCCGACACCATCCCGCGAAGC
>VZRO01002404.1:245141-272392 GCA_013397915.1 Daphoenositta chrysoptera
GGGGTCCGGCGCTCCCGGCGGAGCCGCCGCGCTGCAGGAACCGGCGCGGGAATCGCCCGGAGGGCCCCGCTGCCGCAGCCGCGCGCGGAGCACAAGGCGCGCCCGCGGTACCGCCGGACGGTGGCTCTCCGGGTGCCCCCCCGCGCTCGGAGGTGCCCGCCGTGTGCCGCAAAGGAGACCCGCACAAACTTTTCCAGACAGCGCCGATTACTCTTTAAAGAGGGTTGGGATCTGAGAAGTGCTGCGAGTCATTAATTTGAGACCACAGATCACCAGGTTTGGGAGGAGAGTTTCCACCACGCCCTCCTTGAAATAAATCGGTGGACTGCCTCCCTCTGCTAGCAGCTCTTACTAATTAGGTAGGTTATTAATTTGAGAATCTCGAAGGAACTTAAGTTCTTTCCGTCTTCTGCGAAGGATATTTTTAATTTTAACAGATCTTCTTCCTTCAGTCAACTTCTTTTAGTCACTGAGAGCCTTTGAAAGTGGTATTTTTTTCCTACACAATCCTGCCCAAGACGTCAGTCGTGATGTACAGAAGCTCAGGACACGGCACAGACCTGTGCAACCAGTTTTCTGCTGCTCGACATCTCCTGGGATCATCTGCCCGTCCAAGCAAGGAGCATAAAGTCCTAACAGACATTAAGCCACCCATCTCATCTCCAGACTCAGAGGTGTCAATGGCAGTGATGGGAATAGCCATGAATTTAGGGGCAAAAAACAAGAACTGAGTTGAGTTTTCACATGACTCCAAGTAGGAGGATCAAAGCACATGCCCCAAATACAAACCAGCTCCATCTGATTGGAAAATGGACCTGCAATGAACATTTGCCACGTGTTCTGGGATTGCAATGTGTTTGGAAGGCTTGCTGTAAGTTAAACTGGAAAAATAAAGTCTAGAGAGCTGAGAAAGGAAATGTTTGTATGAACTTGATCCTTTCCTCTTTTCATCTTAGCATGAGCAGTGCAGCAGCTTTGCTTTCCTGCTGTGATGGCCAAGGCCAAGCTGTGGAGATACAGCATCCCCAGGGTGCTTAGAGGCTGAACACCCCTTTTGGGATGTTTTGATGTAAAGATGGATCTTGAAATGCAGCTGGATCTGTATGGCTTAGTGGTTCAACATCTGGAGCAACAAGGCCAGTTCACTGGCATGAAGTTATTCAGTAGCTGAAGGACTGGTCCAGTGCTGGTGTTGCTCACATCACTGGGAGAAGCAGAGGGCCTTTGGGTGGGATGGTACCCCAGCCTGCCTGTCCTCCAGCTGACCCATGGAAAGGGACCCTGCTGCTTCCATTACCTCCCGGGTCAGGAAACAGTCCTGGGACTTAGGATTTACACTACACTATTTACATGCGGTGATGTGGCTGAATTTAGAATCACAACCACAGAGAAGGAAGAGCTGTACTCATATTTTGTTACAATTTCTTTGTTTTGTTTTGGTTTGGTTTTTTAAGAAACAAAGTTCTCAGGTGGAAATCAGCAAGCAATTTTAGTCTTACTTTTAAATCTTGTATTTGTGATGCCCATTTGAGAAGAACAGATTAAACACGCTCATCTTTTATTTTACGCTTACTTCAGGGAGCACAAATGTTTCATTACCATCTCTTTTATATTAATAAAGACTCTTCAGACTAATAATGCCTAACAAGTTGTGTGTAACCAGAATGAGAATTCAATGAAAATGAATAAAAATTAAATATTTTTGGGTGAGATAAAAGCTGGTAAGCCATACTGAATTCATAAAGAATGAAGATATATGTTTCAAAGGAAAAAACAGGGTTTTATTTACCAGCAGAGCTTAAGGGATTTCACTCTCCCTTCCCTAGCCATTGCAGATCCTGTTCATATTTCCACCACCCATGAACAGACAATCCTCTTCTTCTCATCTACCCTGTCTTTGAAGCTAACAGGTATATTGAGGACAAGAATTCCTTTATTTGAGGAGTGGAGCTAATATTTTTTCTATTTCTTCTATTGTACAAGAATTTAGAAATGGTGGATTACTGCCTTTCCTTTTTTCTTTTCAATTCACCTATAAGAAAAGCTGCTTTTTGGCTGTTTCATTCCTTCCCAATTTTTCAAGCTTGCATTAAACACTTACTATAGGAAACAAAGTGAATACACTAATATGAGGACATACGCTTTTTATACCTCCAAAGAGACTACTTCTAGGAAAGGTTCTTTACAAATTACTTCAACAAAATCTGGTGTCTGCTGTTTTTTCTCAATCTGAGTTAAATATCAATCCTTTTGTAGATCAGTGCAGACACCTTTAACCCACTCTGATCTGAGAAAGGATCAGTTTCTGGATAGCTTATTATTTAGGCTAAAATAGGGGGTCACAGTATGAAAAACTGGCTGTATTCTCTTGTTAGCAGAAAAATAGAATATTACATAAGTTTTTATAAATTAAGTATGATTTCTCAATATTATTTCTTAATAGCATTTAATAATTTATTAAAAGTGAATGCTTCTCAATCAAGCTCCACTGAAACCCAATTCAGCCCATTCTTGTAAATTCCCTAAGATACAATTTTCTTTTCCCTGCTTCCAAATTAGTTGCAGCTTTAGTCCCTTTCCTCCAGAGCAGAGCTGAGGCACTGGGGGCAGCTTGAGAGAACTCCTTTTTCTCTTGCCTCCCCTTTCCGTGCCCGTGCAGTGCTGTGAGGAGCAGTGACTTGTGCGCGGCACAGCAGCAGGAACCGAAGCGCTGGCGGTGCTCGCAGCCCCAGCCCGGGCTGCACGGGGCGCTGCAGCCCCTGCCAGCTGTTTTCCTCCTCAGACTCGGTCACAAAGATGGTTTTAATTTAACCGCTTTTGCTCAGCCACCTTTCAGGGCTTTTTTTTTTTTTTTTCTCATCGCTTGCCAAGGGCACAGCATTCCTTTGACAATTTCTATAAATCTTCATCTGTTTTAGTCATCTGTGGTTACTTTACCCCGTTTCTGACCTGCGGAGCTTTTAAATCACCGTTTCTTCCCGGGTGCCCGTCTCTCAGCCCTTCCTTGCAGCCTTGCTCCCAGATGCATCTGGAACATGGGGGCACATTTGCTCTCACCCAGCCCCTTCATGAGTGCAGCACTTCACCAAATAATCCTGTTTCTTGCCCTGAACTGGGAAAGGAAGTCCAGGGATCCTAACAGGCCATTTAAAAAATATTCAGATTTTCCTGTTCTCACTGCTTTTTATTTACCAGACCAACAAAAAATGCTGCAATATGTGCCAGACTGGCATTTCTGCAACGCTGTTTTTCAGCATGCAAGGAGCTTCCCTCTGACTTGCTGCATGCCTCCTCGGTATTAACAAGTCATCTAAATGCTCTAAGAGTAAAAAATACCCCAGCCTCACATCCACGGAGTTACTTTTCTAACTCTACACCCTGCATTGAACTTGCAAGAGTTACAAACAGCACATCCGAAGGGCTTGGGGAAACTGCTGCAAGGACAGACTGGTTTTCGTTTCTTTAAATGTAAACCAAAATGAAGCATAGCACGAAGAAGGGAAGAGTGGGGATGACAAGTGTTTTGCTTGTAGCGAGCAATGTTCCTGCCACAGTGAAGATGGTTTCTACTTCATCAAACTCGGACTACAATGCCAGGGAACATCCATTGCCCTACTGCAGGAGCTACCTAGAGGGGAAAGAGAAGAATCATGCCACCAGCCACAGCAGTAATGGATGCTCCAGGACAAGAGACCAGCTGCTCCGATAGTTTTCCATTGTTCCATCCCTTGTGGTAGTGAAACGTCTTATTTTTCTTTTCTTTTAAGAGCTTTTGCCTTCAGGCCTACAAGAGATGTACATGCATTCAAGAGGAGAAAGAGCGGAGAGAGGGGTATTGTTCCTCCTTCAAGGCATGGGGAACTTGATGCTTCTTTTCTACCAAGGATGATGAAGCCTTGAGGAAACATCTTGTGTGACTTTACTACAAAACGCTTGAAGAGGGGAGACCAGAGCAGTAGTTGAGGAAATGGCACCTGCTGAGCTGCATGCAGAGCTCACACGAAAGCACGAGGATGAGCATCTGCCGTTGCAGCTCCCAGTATATATCCAGAGAGATGTGCTGGGGAGAGTGGATGGAGGTCCCAGGAGTGTCTGCATACCGGTACTCCGGCTTCAGCAGATCAGACCAACATGCTCTTGTGTCAGCTGAACAATTTCCCATTTGGCTTTACTGGTGAATATTATATAACCAGTTATGCTTTAGTATCAGTGTGAAAATAATTCAGGAGCCAGAGCTGCTGGGACACCACCATCCCAGCAGGCAAACTGAGCATCACAAGACAGGGAGTAAGGTGGGTTGTGAGATCATTTGTCCCTTTTCCAAATTATGCCTCAGTTGGGATTAAACACAACAGTCCTTTACAAGGATGGGAAAGGTGAGTTTGGTTGCCAGAGATGAGTTTAGGATTGGGAGGAGGAAGAGAGAGGCTCATGCTCCTTGTTCTGCATCCAAAGTATGCTTTAACTTCATGATTTGCCAGGATTCGACATTTCCCACGAAATACAGAAATATTCAAACTGTGTTTGTTCTGTACATGAATATGCTGAATTTAATGATCTTTACCTCCCTTTCAGTTGCTTTGATTCTTGGTTTTCTGTTCTTTACCAAGGAGGAAAAAATCAATAATGTTTCCCTGATGTCATTTAGTGCAGCAGAAAAATAGATATCATCCTCTCTCAGTGTCCGGAAGTAGGTCCTTCTACTTCCTTGTGGGTTAGAAAAATTGTTTAAAATGTGCTGCTCTGCAGATAGCAGCTACTTATGATGTTAGAATGATTACTGCAAATACTTTTAAAATAGAATTGATTTAAAGGCAGTACTGCTGATCACAGGCCTAGGGTGTGCAAAGGTCTGTCTGGTTCTCTTCTCCCTTTATTGCTGGTCCTACTTCTACAGGAAACTGAAGCATAATTGGGAATTTGCAAGTGCAGCATACATCTTCTAATTAGTCCAATGCTATCAAATAATTTATGCAGATGGCATCATCTTTATCTTCCCAAGCACTTTTTCTGTGTGAAACTATGGATATTGAAACACACTGTGACACTGGAGTAATTTTTCTGCAGTAGTTACCAAATTTTCTAATGGAGTTAAGCTGACCGGATCTGGAAAGAAGATTTGTATTGTTAATTTTCAAAGTTAATGTCTTTAAGAGAAAGCTGCTATCATGAAGATATAATCACGCCTTCCTTTGAAGTGCTTATCTAACTTGCTCAGTGAACAGAGAATCCTGCCTGTGGAAACCTTCTGCCATTCTTCTCCATCACAAACTGGCTTTAATCTCTTTTGGCTAACAATTTAACTCATCTGAATGCTGTCTACCATCTTTGTTTCCTGGCAGCTGAAGTGTAGAATCTGTTAACAGGGTAAGAGAGTATGAATTTTGCCCAGACTGACTCAGTCCCTCACCAAGAGCACAGAGAGGTTTTTAGCTTTGCATGGAATGCAACTAACTGCAAGGAGTGACCAAAATCTTCGTGAGAATATAATTTATTGAGAATTTCCATTTGGGAAGTGACTAAATGTCACCTTAAATAAAACCCCAATATTCCTGAATTGCAGCTTTAGGCAATTTGTAAGGCACTATGTCTAGCTAGTAAGTCAAGCCCTCTCTGAAGTGGTGGTTTGTGGTCTCACCTGCTAATAAAGGAAAATAATAAGAAACTGTCTTAGCCATGCAAGTCATACAACAAACAAATCTTGTCTGTTTGCTTACTGACTTGAATTCCTAAAAAATGTAACAAGCTGCAGCTGAAATCTTCTTAGTTAAAAAAAAAAAAGATAAATAATTTTCAGATGACTTTTTAGACTTTTTAAGTCCGCTCTTTGCAAAATTTCTTTGGCAGATTTGCTAGACCAGCGGCAGTGTTAAGATAAAGATAGATTCAAATATGTCATTCCTGATTCAAAATAATAATAAAAAAAGGGTAGAGGGAAAGGTCACTTATTCACATAGCAAACTCCATCTGATGTTAACTGCACATAGCTCTACCAGGCTGAAATCACCTGATCCTGTCAGAACTACTGAAGCAAACTCGTGTATGGAAAGGCACTGTGAAGCTCTAATTGGCTGGGACTGGTCATAATCTCTTCTTCACCCACCTGATTTGCAAAGAGATTTGCCAAGAAGCGGCTTACTACATTGGAGATGTCCTTCAGCATGCCTTTGTGCCCTGCAAACACTGAAATTTAAATCATTTGTGCACAATCAATCCTTTCCAGAGCTTTCAGTGAAGGCAAACAGCCTCATGTGAGGTTTGAAGAAGCCCTTCAGAGCAGCTGTTTAGAAATGCGTGAAGCATGAGACACATTATATTCTCTTCCCACAGGCTGAGGGCCAGATGTTCAGTGGGTGTAAAGCAACAGAGCCTCAGTGTGGCTTCTTTGGGGGGCCACGAGGATTTATACCAGCCAGGAATCTGGCCCTTTGTGTTTCAGCCAATTGACTTCCCCAGCCTCTGCTGCTGAAGAGCATGATTTTGTGAGGTGAGAAGGGATGGGAAGTGTTCAGGACTGCTGGCGGAAGGTGCTGAAAAGAGAAATCTCTCAGAAGATTCCTGACACCACTTCTCCAGGCCAGATTGCTGAAGCAAGCTCAGGTTTTTGGTTGTGATGCATTTACATATTTTCCTTCCCGTGCTTCTGCTGCTAGCAATGTACGTGGGTTCTTTATATCTGTTTACTCCCAAAGCAAGTTCACTTTTCCACCCTCTTAAGATCAGGAAATGAGAATATTTCTAAGTAGAGGTGATGTTCCTGTATTTTTTTTCCCTTCATAACTTCCATCTTCCTGAAGCATGAATGAGAATTACTCATGGGAGTATGGATTTCAGAATCAGACCTTTTGGTCATTTTGACAGTGTCATGGGAGAAAAAAACTGTTTCCCAGAACCAAACAATTTTATTGCATTCCAGAATCATGTGCAAAACAGGGATCCCATCTGTTCAACAGCATTCCCACTAAGTACAGTTCTGCCTGTAGCTCACCAGCATGAGCAGCTCAACAAAGGAGCCTCAGTTTTCAATGATAATGTTTTCTTCAAAAAACAAGACACCAGTAGAAAGGACTTCATAATAATTGGCACATTTGCCAAGATGTATTTTCCTTAATACTGTTTTAACTGCTAAGGGCACTGCAGAATAGTCGAGCACTAGAGCACTCACTCATAAATTAAGCCTTCTCTGTGATCAGTTTTGCCAATTCTTCCAAATCCACAATAAATGAATAAAAAATAAAAAACTAATAATCTCAGAACTGATGGATTAAAATTGGGCTAAAATAGACTTCTTTATTTTTTCCCTTGACAGCTTGGAGACTTTGAGTAAAGGGTGTCTGATTGCAGCAGTCTAGGTTTAGGCTAGTTTACTAGAATGATTCTGCAATAAAAGGATTATGAAATAAAAGCGAGAGGATTTAATTTATGAGATTCCACTAACTGAGGACTGGTGCCTGGGATTTTTACCATCACCATGAATATCAGCAAGTTTTGCTTAGCAAGTGCAATGAAGAACTTAGAGAAACTCCAGGTTAGAGTTTTATAGTTGCTTAATTCTGCATATCTCCATTTCTAAGTGTCTGCTTTGAGTTACTTTCAAGTCCTCTTAAGCGTTGCTCCATCTGACTGATGGAGAGCTCTGCTTGTGTTTTTCCTTAGAGAATCTGATCTGAGAAATGAATGCAATTTCAATGCTTGCCTGTAGAATCATTGTTGGTCTGGGGAGTCAGCCTTGCTGGTACATATGCTTTGCCTGTGGGCAAAGAGTGATGCCCACCAAGCCCAGTTTGCCCCAGCCTCCCTTGTTTCCTGGAAATACTTGTACCCAGCTCATGCAGGTAGCAAGAGGGCCAAAGGGAGATGTCAAGACAGGAGCTGAAGTTGTTTTCTCCTTTCCTGTAAAGATTCAGAGGGAGGGCAGGATATCTATCAAGCCTTATTCCACCCTTTCCTGCCCAAAGTCCACCTGAGCACGTCTGGTGCAGCAGAGCCACCTCTTTCCTGTAGTCCTCCTATACACACAGCTCTGGGATGCATCACCAGAGGGTGCCAGCACCCTGATCTCCCAGGATGTTTCCCACAAGACGTAGGTATTACAGCTGTCACCCTTTGCACAGATTTTCATGCTGGCTGGGATTTAGCACGATGCAGGCAGTTCACTGTGAGCAGACTGTAGGGTGCAATGGAGATAGGTCTGGCTTTCACTCCTTGGATTCATCTGTAGGTGCAGGTGTCATCAGGGCCACATGCTGGGCAGTGACAGAGAGAAACAACCCATGGACAATTAGGAATCATCCCTTGCCTGCCTAATGATTGATATGGGTATGGGTGTCTTCAGGAGTGCATCCATGGTGAGCTCCCAGCTTTTTGAAACGGGGGAGGTACTTCCAGGGCAATGATGTAGGGACAATTACAAACATTGAAATTCTTTGTGATTTTCATCTTTGTCAGAAAATTTTGTTAGGATTTTGCAGGGATACTGGATGTAGTCTGTTCATTCTATCAGCAACAGGTCAAAACTTGTTGATGATCTGGCAGGTAGAGAGCACCTAGTGGCTAAAGACGAGATGCCAGCAGAGGGCTTGGGGTTTAGGACTGAGTAGCAAGCATAAGCTGGTCGCTTATCTTCTTCATTTGTAAATCAGAATGAAGAGAAATAGCTGCATCACAGGCTTAGCACGAGGCTTAATTGACTTGTGTTTATGACACCCTGCTGGAAAGGTGTTAAGATAATTAGAAACGTAACTCCTACATCTGTTCAGGACTACTCCACTGGGGCCACAGCCTGTGATTAAGATTTGTAGCAGATGTCAGAATGCAAATGGCGATGACTTGTAAGTGGGAGCACAATACCGAGAACAGGCAGCTCTCCTGCCTCTGAGGACAGGTACGCCCATGCCACCACCGCTGCCCACCCACCCTCGTGTTGGGTGAGGTCCCTTCAAGGCATCCGGGCCCACACCACGGTGCTGCTCAGCTCTGTGTCCAGGGGCAAAGGGAGAATCTGAAATCTGAATCTGAAAAATGGATTTTTAAGATAATCATGAAGTCTCTGCAAAGCAGATTAATCTGTTCCATGCCTTCTACCCTCACTGCAGGCAACTGCAGAGAGAGGCACTTGCTATTGGAAAGCATGCTTTACTGACACTGTTAGGGAGCAGAGTGACATCATTTAAATTTTTTGGAACAATGGCCTTTTTCCCACAACTGCCTTGGCTTTTGTTCCCTTTGCACTGGCGCCGTGCAGCTGGCTGGGATCTGACAGTATTCCCCTGAGTGCCAGGAGAAAGCAGTCCCTGGAGAGTGGGTGTTTGGGAGGAGTCAGTGTAATGTTGATGGGCCCCAGCTGATTTTCGGGGGAGAAGTGATGATATTTGGTTTTAGCCTGCTCCATATTTCGAACTTGAACCTTGTTAGAAAAAATGCCTGTCTGCAGAGCAGGGATCCAGTCTGTTGGTACCTGTGGTGCTTGAGGTAGTGACACACATGGACAGGAGGGAGATGAAGGTACCTATGTGAGGTAAGGCCTGGAAGCTCAACGGTCTGGATCCAGGCTGGAGGACAGAGATAAAACAGGATCCTGTAAATAACAACTTCCCTCATTACTCTCCTTCCTCTCCAGAGCAAGTCACTCCTTTGCATCAAGGTGAATCTTGGTTCTCCTGCTCCTCCTCTACTGCTTTTTCAAAGTTCCCTGCCTGCTTTGCTTCACTGATCCTCCTCCTTAGCTGGATGCTTGTTTCTTCTGTTGCAGCCTGGAGCTGTTTCCTACCAAGCCCGGGGTCCTTGCTGCTCACAGGACTGATGGGGCTTTTACCCCACTAGGGTGCCCTGGCCTAGCATGACCTGCAGGAGCTGAGAGTGGCTAACCAGGAAAGGTCTTCTGCAAATTTAACCACTCAGATCCCTGAAAGTTGTTCAAACTAGGACTCCTCACATGTTTGGAAAAAATTAGGTACATGTCGCTGGTGATGCCATCAGTCTCCTACTCAGTGTACTCAGCAAAACACTGCATTAAGTGTCATCTGCATGAACACAATCTCTCTCTCTCAAGTCCTGCTAGTGTTAGTCATTTCCAAATGAAAAATCACACAATTTATTTCTTTTAAATATGGGTAAGAGGTACCTTCCCTAGATTCTTCCTTGACAATGGTGGAGCTGTTTTGGCTGGGAGAAACAATACAAAATAATCCCAAACAACCCCCTCCAAACCACAAAAATCCCAAACTGAAGTCAACTCCCAACAAGACTAAACTAGCCTGAGGTAGGCACCCGGGGAAGATTTCAGCTTGCTCACTTTTGGCAGGGCCGTAAGGAAGCAAAGGCAGGATCTCCTGCCAGGAATGCCAGGCAACCTGAACCTGAGGCAGGCTGCTGCTCCTGCCCGCTGAGCTGGCCTGGACACTTGGCACCCCGTTCCAGGTGCGTTGGCTGTGCAGGGCAGGTAGCCTCTGTTTTGAATTCCCGCTGGCAAGCCTGCACCTGAAAAGCAGTACAGCGACTTTTTCTTAATGCAAAACAGTTTGAAGCATGTGAAGTAATAAGGACTACGTGAGGCTGTTTGGGTAATGACTGTGCAGAGGTTTGGTACCTGGTTTCTAGAACAGCGATTTCTCGGGACATTGATTCAGAATTAGTGGAAAACACAAAGGGAGTCTTGGGTTTATTGGGAGGGGAAGGGCAAAGCTTCAGCAATGTCATTATCTAAACCCACTGTGAATATTGTTCTTAATTATCTGGTGCCTGGTCCCAGCCCCATATCTCAAAAGTGGCATAGCAGAATTTGAAAAGTGCATAAAGGGCTAAAAAAGCTGGGCTGAGGTGTGATACAGCCTCTCTAATACAGAAGATGAACCTAAAGTTCCACAGTCTGGGAAAAAAGAGGACTGAGAAACTGGAGAGGTTATAAAATCAGTAAGTGAACGAGTCACAGAATGCTTTGGGTTGGAAGAGACCTTAAAGATCATCAAGTTCCAACCTCCTGCCATGGGCAGGGACACCCTTCACTAAGCCAGGTTGCTCAGAGTGCCATCTAACCTGGTCTTGAACACTTCCAGGAATGGGACATCCACAACTTCTCTGGGCAACCTGTTCTAATGCCTCACCACCCTCACAGTAAAGAATTTTTTCCTAAAATCTAATCTAAACCTACTCTCAGTTTGTGCTGTCACTACATGTTCTTGTAAATATTCCTTCTCCATCTTTCTTGTGGGCTCCCTTCAGGTTACTGGAAGGACACAATTAGGTCACCCCTAAGCCTTCTCTTTTCTGGGCCAAACAAAACAAATCCCCTTAACCTTTCCTTACAGGAGAGATGCTCTATCTCTCCAGTCATCTTGGTGGCCCTGGACTCACTTCAAGAGGCTGATGTCCTTCCTGTGCTGGGGACAGGAAGGTGAATAAGGAGTAATCACTGGCACTTGCTCCTAAGACAAAAATCAGGAAGCTTGAGATGGAGGTTTAAAGCAAAGAAGAGAAAGTAGTTTTCCCCCATAGCACTTTATTAAACAGTCGGATGCTGCAGGATGCTGTGAAGGCTGAAAGATTAAATTAGTTCTAAAGCACTTAGACTTATGGAAGACATGCTATCAGGGCTAATAAACACAGAGCTGCAGATATGTTCTTTGGCTCTAGAAACCTCTGTCTGCCAGCTGCTAGGAGCCAGAACAACACATCAGGAGGAGCAGTACTGTATGCTGGTCCCAATCCTTTATTTATTTATTTATTCCTTTTGTATTCAATCCTAACACTTTTCCAAGACTACAGGCTGAATGGCATTACACATAAGGTGGTTGTTTTACTTACAGTGCAACAATTGTGGAAAGGCACCATCTATCATTTGAGGCAACTGAGAGAACACCATGTCTGAGACAGGGTTCTCTGGGCTGGAAGTTCATTAACACCCCATCAGCAGAGCTACATCAGGCATCAATTTGTACTGTTCATTTTCTGCTACAAGTAGCTGCTTGGAGCACTAGTCCCTTCCAGCTAGGTTTGGTGGATTGTGCTTCCTTAGGAAGGTTACAACCTATAAAATAGCCATAAGCAAGACAAGTACAAAGAGCACTTTGGCTGGCTGCTGGTCTTCTCCCTTCATAAAAAGGATGAGATTGGAGTAATGTGCAGCATGTTTTAAGTTAGGTTGTATAGTTGCCTCAAAACCATTTCTTAGGGGAACAATAATTCTTGGGAGGAAGAGCCAGCTAAGAATTAATACTGATAAAACCTACATATTTCTTCCTGAGGATTCTCATGGGAAATGTCTAGGTTTGCTATTTTAAATTATTTTTTGAAAAATGTGCTACCAGTTAGGTGTTCTGGAAATAGATTAACTAAAGGAGTAGGTGGCAGGCATAAACATAAAAAAAGAATGGTGAACCCTCTGTCACTGAGCTTGTCATGTGCAATTTGAGCACTCCTGAGAAGAAAAGCAGTGCCTTGGAACCTGTGAGTTTTTAAGCCAGCCACCAGATTGCAGAAGCAGGTCTCCCAGTTTAAATCAGCTTCAAAGTGAATGACTGAAGAATGATCTTGGAAAAAATAAAAAGTCTCCAAAGGTATCTTTTTCCTTTAATACACTGCCAAGGGTTTTCTCTACAACAGGAAGAGTTAGTTCACAGGGACAGGGAAGCCAGGATTTGGGCCTCAAACATAGCAGCAGGAAAGTTAAAATGTGAAATTATGCTGCTAATGAGCCTCAGACAGTTGGCAAGTCATTATCTCCTGTCAGAGAAGCTGGAAAAGCAGTGTGAGGAAGAAGAGCCTGTGCTGCCTGTAAGACAGTTTTGTCTGCTAATGAACCTGTATGAGTGAAAGAACATCAAAACCAGGCCAGGAGTCCTTCTTGTTTGCTTATTTCTTCCTGTAGGAATTTGTCTGAAGCTCCTCAGGACACTGCTGTCTGATGCCTTCAGGATTCATCCAGATCATTCCACCTCTGAATAAAGGACCTCAAACCTGTTGCTGATGGAAATAGGTGGCTTTAGACAACTGTGCCTTTCAGATACTCCCCGTTTTGCCTCCTCTACTCTCCACCATCAGTTTGTTGTGAGGTTGCTAATGGCACTGAAGTGACTGTCGTGGCTGGGCATAGTCTGACACAGCATGGAGCCACTCCTTGCTTTTACCTTGGCATTCCCACCATTGTTCTTCTCCATATGGAAGCCTGGGAAATTTTGATTCACCTCCTTGTTTCCCCAGCTGGGGATAATCCAGTGGCTTTGTGATACCAGTAAGACTTCCTCCTCCTAGAAAAGAAAGCTGTGGGAAATGTTTTCTTCTGCCTTTTCAGTGTCAGGACATCAGGCTGGACTGTATTCACCTCCTCAGGTTTCAGAGTGAGCCTTTGATACCAGACCCCACATCATGATAAGATTTTCCTCCAGCCTTTAAGAACATACTGCCACAAAATAACCATCCCTTCTTCATCTGCATTTATACATCACCTCATCATTTCCTGATACAAGATTTTCTTTCCTTCAGGCCGTAGACCTCTTACTGTCCAAATGCCTTGTGTGCATTTCACCAAGTCCTAGTAATTTCTGACTGTTCTTCCCATTTCCCTGCCTATTTGGGCAATCTGGTATAAACCATTTTAAATTCTCTTTCTAAGAGGAAGGCAAAGCTCTCCTGCAGTTAAAAGTGTTGACTCATTTTGGCACTTTTATGCTAACCTACAGTAGGTCCGCTGCAGAGTGATTGCCCAGCTTCCTTAACCTTTAGAAGATGACCAGCTTGTATTTCACGTTGGAGAACAGGAATGTCATCCAGGGCTCTCAGCGAAGATGAGGGAGGTCTTGGTAGACAGTGAAGCCTGACCTGGAATTATTCTGGGGTGTATATATATATAACAGGATTCAAATTTTCACTGACCTTTGTCAGAGGTTTCACCATTGATATCACCCTTGACAGGGCAGAGAAAGCACCATTACAGCCAAGAGACCAAACAATCAATAATCAGTGTGTAGGGGAATAGCAGATTCAGCTTGGCTTCCTGATGGAAAAGCTCACACGGAATAGTTGTTTCTTTCCAGTGACAAAGAGGGAAGAGCTGCTCATTTCTCAGAGTCTATGGAAAAAATGAAGCTGACGAGAAAGGCAAGAAATTATGGAGATGAAATAGTCAGATGAACTTATTTCCCATATATGCAGGCATAGAATATTTTTTCTTGAAAGAACCTGATATGAAAAATGTTATCATGGTTGGACTATGGGAAAGGAAACATTTTCCCTTCTCATCTTGGCTTGGTTTCAGGAAATGGAGCTAAAGCTTCCTTGTGCAACTCACAGAAGATGTATTTATCTTAAAACTTTTTAGCTGGAGCCCAGCTCCTCACCATCTGAAGGCACTGGTGTATCCAGGGAAGCAGAGCATCCACTGAGCTGGGATACTAACTCTGTATTACTGAGGTCAATTGAATTTTGGTTCCTGAGTTTAGGGAAAAGTTGTATGGATTGCCTGGGAATTGCATGATCTCAGTAAATAATCAAAAAGGCTCACATTTATTAAGGACATTCAAAATAGAGTCTCAAGTGATGGGCTGATCGTTTGAAAGACACAACAAGGGGGTGAAGCTCATGTAGTTTGTGGATGGAATCAAGTCTGGGCTGCCTGGTTATGGACATTCAGTTCTGGGATGAAGGAGTACAAGGAACTTGGGGTGGGACCAAGTCAGGCTTTGCTGAGCAGCAGGAATAGGAGTCACATGCAAACATTAATTTACTAGTCCAAGTACACAACCACTAACAATGCCTGGGACCATTCCCAGGAGGCAGGACTTGCTTGTTCTGTTGTTAAACAATTTTGTTCAAATTGTTGAACAATTGCAAAGTATTGTTAAATTGTTAGCATAGCTCCTGCCTAAGAGCATCTTCCAAAGATCTCCCGGCCCAGAAACTGTTCCCAAAAGGCAACTTGAGCATAGGCACACTGTTTGGTGGGTAGCAGAGGTTAAACATGTGGTCATGGGGCCCTTAGTGCCCAGGAGTGGAGCAGGGCACAGTGAATTTACTTGTACAGACGGAAGAGAAGAGAAGAGAAGAGAAGAGAAGAGAAGAGAAGAGAAGAGAAGAGAAGAGAAGAGAAGAGCTTGATTTGAGTGCTCCTGAACAACCTACTTGAGAACCAGCAATGACTTTAAAAAGGGTGTTAACCAAGCCAAAACAAAGGCCTGCAACCATGCACTGGATGATACCAACCCATGAAGGGCTGCAGGCAGTCTGTGCTGCTGCCCTGTCCAAACCTCACGCCAGTAAGAGAGCAGCTATCAGCTGGGGGATGGCCAGCCATGGAAGCAGAACTCTCTTCATGCCAGGGACTTTGGATACCAGGGTCTGGTTTTGTGGAGGAGAAGGGAGCGAAGTCCCACATTACAAACACTGTTGTTAATAAAGACTTATTTTTTCCTATTTAATTTAAACATCCACACAGACAATCCTTTAGGGTTGTAAACACTTGCATCTGGTAGATTAATTTGGTTGTTGCTCTATTTGTCACGCTGGTACTCGAGAAACTGAAAGCGGAAACGAGTAGAAAACAAAGGGAAACAGCTGAGTTTGTGTTCACCCTCTGAAGTAAGTAAATCAAAACCAAATAAATAGCACAGATAATGTAATTGGCGATTATAGGACTACATAGGATCCCTTCAAAACACAGAATGAAACAAGCTACTCTCTTGATCTGCCTGTTGCTTATGCAGTTCTTGTTAAAATGCCGTTGAAATAACAGTGTGCCAAGAAATATAAACTGCAAACACAGCATTTTAATAAGCTCAAAGTGAAATGAAACAAGCCAGAACAGATCTGCTGGCTCTTGTAGTTTTTTGTTTGCAAGATGGGGAGGTCGGAGGTGGGAGGCGTGTAGGGAGGGTATTATTCCTTGCACATGTTTGTCTGGTGCTGATTAACAGGGCCGATGTTAAAAACTTTCTGTGACAGATTACAGGCTATAATCTTCAAATTTAGGGCCCTGTATTGCTCTCAATCTAGTCACAGAATCCCCATTAAGGAGTGTGGAGAGCCCTGAGGAATTTGTGTAATAGGCTTTAATAGCACCTAAGAAACAAAAATCTCCTCCTTAATTTTGCCCAAACCATCTTTTCTTACAATTTGCAGAAGGACCTTGGATACCTTGGATAAGGTATTTTTCCTTCCTATAATCTGTTGTTCTTTAAGAGTGCTCATCTAAACGTGGGCTTAAAATAGATCTAATTAACAGATCTGACCAGCTGCCTAGTCAGATATAACAGCCACTACAGTGCAGAAAGGTTAATCCCAAATGTGAATTAAGCCAAGTGACATCCTCTCTCCCCCCCAGAATGCTCCATACACCCGTCATTTTCCCTGTCACATTCTCCACTGTTTTAGTGCCTTGGTTAACAACACCATCTCCCAACTCACATTGCTCAGTTTTTCTTCTGCTTTGCACAGCTAAAATCCCTGTGAACTTCTGAGCTGAAGCTTCTGCTTCAAATCCCAAAATACCTAGTCTTTTCCAGGCTGTAGGCAAATAGCTGTGTCTGTGGTGGTTCCCCTTTCTGAGCATGACCACCCTGTGCTGATGCTGTCGGAGGGGTGTGGTGGATGGAAAGAGGATGTTCATGGGTGCTGCCAGAGAGCTTCTGTCTAAGCAAAAGCATAGCCAGGCAGGGCTGGGAGTGGGGGGATTCAGGGACCAGAGCTCTGCTCCCTGCATGGCATGGCAGCCCCCAGGACAATGCCACCCCAGCCCCTTGCTCCACCACTACCTCCCTCCTCCCCTCTGAGCAAGCTCCTGCCTGGTGTTTTAGAAAATTAATGCTAAGTAGAAAACGATGAAAGCATATTACCTGTAAATTACCTGACTAATCATATTCTCTCTCCTGGGACCTATTACGCTTCTGAGCTTGCAACTTAGTCATCCTTGCAGGCAAGCTCTCTTCATTTCCCAGTTTTGTTCATCAGGTTCATCCAGAATACGTGCAAATTTCTTCGTTTTCCTCCAAGCTAGCTGTTCAGTCCTGCCAGGTGCTCAGCTCCCTGAGCTCCCCCCAGGAAATTAATTAAGCACATGCTTGACTTTAGGCATGTGAAGCTGATGGCAATTAGGAAGATGGCAGGTTCTACAGCACTCTCTTTTTGCTGGCAATTCCTTAGGTAGGTGGGATGAACTGTGCTCTGGAGACGCTTGCCTCTCTCCATTGACTTCTGAGGAAATCCTGACAGCCTGTACACCAGTAAGAGCAGTTTGGGTATACCAGCCAAGACATAGCATGTGTATCCCTTTAGTAGGGTATTTTGACTCACATGGAAGATAAGTCAAGCACTATTTTTAGCATCCTTTATTGATTCCTGTATAATTTCCTTTGCTCTTCCTGTGGAAGTTCCTTCCTTTCCAGTAACACCAGCATTTGAAGTAGCACATCAATCCCTATTATGTGTCAAACCTGACTTTTTTTCTCAAGCCTCGGCATGATGCGGAAACTCTTAAACACAAAGTCTTCCTGTAATTTAAACACCCAACTGTATGTGTAATTCAAATAAGATGTGGTGAGTACTAATGAAGTTACCCCTGGGCTCAGCAGATAATACAACTTTCTGGATTATTTGTAAGGAGGTTAATATAGAGCCATAAAAGACTATCTTGCCAATGGCTCAATGAAACCTAAACTCTAAATGACTTTGGCTCTGCTAACATCCCTTTTGTGGTTCTGATTTATTCTTCCCATCTGAAAATTACAGTGAAAAAGCACAGTTACTCACAATTTTATTATACTTGCTTTCAAGCAATCTGACTCTCAAAACCTCTTGGAGGAGTTGCTGCTTTTAAAATACTTTTACCACCAAAAAGAATTGATGTTTAATTCAAACCCCAAAAATATAGAAGCAATCTGGCCACTAGTTCCAAAAGCCAGATTTAGAGGTGAAAGCTAAGCATCCAGTGCTGATACCTGCTTGTGTCTTGATAAACAAAAACAGGCTGTGTGAGATGAAGAGTACACAGGTGTTTTCACCTCAGCAGCAATGTATGCTACATCAGAGCTTTTTAGGTTGAGATCTGTCTATGACTAACCATAAAGCACAGAGTGAAGCAAGTGCAGTTTGCTCATTAACTATTTTTATCTCGTTCATTTGCTATTGGTATGGCAGCCTTTGTCTCAGGATGTATCAAATGCTATTGATTTTGTGTGGGATGACAGCAGACAGAAAGGGCCTTGAAAATTTTTGCATCTTTAGGGCAAATTGCTTCCACCAAAGTTCTTAGACCCACATTTTCAAGAAGCATCGAGCCCTGTAAAAATGCCAAGACATACTCAGCGGGACAAAAAAACCCCGAGTTGGTTTCTCTGCTTTTGCTAAGTATAAAACATTTGTCCCCGATCTGTGAGCTACACACACAGTTTCCATGGCAGAAACTGTGAGCACAACCACATTGACCACAACTGCATTGAAGCACAGGGACCCACAACCTCCTCAAGGTTCACAATCCACCAGGCATGTGTGCACTAGGGGAAGAGAGAGGAGTGAAGGAAGATTTAGCTATTTATGCTACACATGTATGGCAGGAAAGCCAGCTGCAGGGTGTGATGCTCTGAACTCATGGCTCTTCCATACTGGATGAAATCCTCCCATACATTGCTGTATTTGGGAAATGAAGGGGTTAACCAAAGCAGTGACACTTGTGACCCTGCCATGCTTCCCAACAAATACTGCTTTTTGATTGCCATCTGGGTAAGGGCACCCCAGGTCCATGCTGAGCTTCTCCGTAAAACAAGGAATTTCTCTTGGCTTCCCACTGCCCAGGTTTGAGGACACAAGTGTGGAACTGATACATACCAAAGACAGGGGCCATTTTTCCCTCCTGAGGATATCATGACAGCCAGCAAAGTGTGGGAAAGCTTTTCACTAAGGCTGCTTTCTGTCCAGCTCAGGTGAGCCCCGTGGGGATGCATAAACTCCAAAAGGCTTTGAAGGAAGCTTGAAATACTTAGTCAGTAGGGACAAATTGATACACTGAATGTCACAGAAGAGTTTTCTGTCCTTGTACCTAGGTCACCAGTTTGGCTTTTGAATGCCAAGACCTAACACACAATTCACAGGCTGCAAAATTTTTATCATTTTCTTCTAAACTCTGAATAGCTTTAAATGTTTCTTGAAACTCAAGTAAAAGCTAGACTCAACAACGGCCAGGCAGCTTGCACAAAAATTTAGCTGTCTACCTTGCTTTGCAGTTCTGAAATGCTTTAGATGGATGTTCTTGTGCAACACTAGCCCCGGCTTCCACGGTGTGCATTAGGACTGTAATAAATAAGTTGTGAGTTACACGGGCCTGACGTGGTATTTATGAAAAGATCATATTTACTCCTTTGAAACAGCCACCCTGCAGAAAGTCTGGCGCTTGTACAAAGGCATTCATTCGGTGCATCCCCTTTAAAGGTCAGGAAAGAAAACTGAGAAGATGGGTAATTGCAAAACTGGTTCTGAAAATGTGCTCTTATCTGCTGGACGAGAGGGGAATGTCAAGAAGGCAGGGAGGTGAGCTAAAGCAGGCTCAGGGAAGGTGCAAATTCCAGGACCCTCACGTAGGCAGATGTTACGAAAGGAATTCCTCCTGCTTTTGCCATCTGAGGAGTGCTGTGCTGTCTCCAGCCAGTGGCAGAGGTATCCAAGGGAGGAAAGAGCCATAAACTATTTACCCCACCTACCAATTTTTTGCAAGAGTGGGAGCAGAGAGGAGAAGAATTCTGTTTAACCAGCATTTAACATTGCATTTGGACTTCCCTGTTTTGGTATGGACTGTCCTTTTGAGTACCAAATCTACCTTCCTATTCAGACTGGAATTTTGATCTGGCAGATGTTTCAGTGACCAACCCTCTTTTCTGCTGACTCCAGCAGATTTAAGTAGATTTTTTTGACTAATGCTGCTGTTCAATTCAAATAGACATATGTCCTATCTGGTAAATAGCAATTTAAAAAACAACCTAGTGTTATTCTAGTCCCGCTTTTTTAGAACTTGTTCCCCAAGACTGACATTACCCTGTTTTGCCTGCTCCAGTACTTTCTATCCACATTTTCACTGCTCCCAGGTTATGTCCATGAAACGCTTGCTGCACTTTGTTACGTGACAGCGAAGACTGGTGTTTCACTATGCAATGTATGTAATGTATGGAAGCACATGCCTTGGCTTTGTTTGGACTTTCAGCCTCTCATGAGTAGAGTTATTGCACACCCAGAGCACAAGCCTTAATCCTTTTTCTTTGGCTTACAGTGGCGTGTTGAAGGGCTCAGGGTGGTCCATCCTCAAGCACAGTGCAAGCTTTTAAACCAGGATTTCTGGAGCATCTCCAAATCAGGTACTATAGTGTAGGAAGGAAGGATGGGCAGGACTGATCACCTTGCAAAATGGAGAGTCTCTTACATGGGAGCAGGAGCTCTTGTTGCAGGCAATGCTTGTTCCCATGAGTAAGTGTAAATTACAATTCCTGAGTTTCTGGCACTGCCAAAACTTACTGAGCAGACAGAGAGCCCAGCTCAGGGAAGTAGAGAGGCACTGGGTGTCACCGGTTTCACTGAGACTCAAATGGAAGATGTCCAAGGACTCCTGAAGCAGCAAAACCTTCTCCATAAAGACCAGATGAAGATGTTGTTCTTTTGAAATCACAAGATGTGTAATTTCTCCATATACCTCAGCTGTTTCTTTTGTTTTATTCAACTAGAAATAACAAAAGGAGATGTCAGAGCTTGTCTGGAGTTAAGTGACAAATACCATGTGAAGGAGGTCCACATTTCTTGACTGTAAATTGGGACAGGCAGCATGCCAGAGAGACCACAAAGCAAAGGAAAATAAATAACCATTTGTGGTAGCAGCCTAAAACCCCCTCAGTTTCATGTCTCCCTTTTATTTACAGTATTCATGTGTTGGAACTGCTGCGTGGATCTGAGCCAGTCAAAGAAAGCAGAATTAAACCCCAAAGTTCTTGTTTCTGAACCACTGTGGCCGTGCCACAAGGAGCAGCATGTACCCTGTGCTCTGGTCAGTGGGAGCAGCGCTGAGCCAGGACAGAGGTGACTGAAGCCAAGTCCTGGAAGGGAGAGCCATGGGCTTTGCCGCTGGCATTGCCCCGACCCTGCTGTGACCTTGGGAAGCCTCTTTGTCCTCACCACCATTATTTCTTTTATCACCCTCGTGAAGGTGTCAATTGCTTCACACTTGAAGGGCTGCTCTTTTAGTAAGCTCTTTTAGCGGCTTCATTCACTCAGCCAGCTGGAAACACTGGATTTCACTGCTGTTTGTGCCAATGCAGTGGAAGAAGAGAGCCAGCCACAAACCGAGCAACAAAACTTGTGAGCGCTGGATGGTGTGGGGTGTGCAGCCATCTCCTGCCAAGTGAAAGAAATATCAACATTCTGCTCCCCATCCGAAGCCCGCAAACACTAAGGTAAGAACAAAACACGAATTTAAAGCTTTACACAACAGCCACCAGGCCGTAATGAGATGTATTCTGTGGTCTCTTAGATATTTTGGACTGTTAGGCCCAGCAGTTCACAGCCTGTGGTTTATGCATATCAGACTTAGGGCATGCATCTGGAAGAATGCATTTATAGCGGATAAAGGTGAGCCCCTATGTCTCCAAACTGAGCTTCTAGTCTAGTCTAGACTAGTCTGGTTTTTTTTTGTCTTCCTGTGTCCCACCAAAGAGCACACACACATCATCAGATCTCCTTTTTGTCCTTGGAAAATTTACAGTAGTTACTAAATTACGGACTTCCTCTCCTCTTTCTCTCCCGTTTTTAAACAAACCCACAGGAAAAAACAATGGAATTGAGCATAAGGAAAGCTAAATGCTAGGAGTGCTACTTCAAAAACGTTTTGGAAAAATGTTTATTTGTGGATGAATAGCTAAGTGTTCCTACTCATCCCTCTGCACCTGGCATAATAATGTAACCATCACTTTTAGCAGCTATACGGATTTGAAAAGCAGTGAACTTACCTGTCCCATCTAACAAACTGTGAATAACGAACGGGCAATTGGGGCTGATGCATCTGGAATCTGTTTTCCCACTTAACTGTGGACTTCTGCATGAGCACACGTTGGTGCTTCACCAGAGCACAAATCTCGTAATGCCATGACACCAGCGGTGGTGTGTCCACGTTGTTTCAAGCCAAATGCACAGCTCTCAAGACACAGGTCTGAGATCCACCAACAGAGCACTAGCAACTGCTGTGACAGATCCTCACATCCTCCTGGCACTCACTTTCTTTTTTGAGTTACACTCAATGGAGAAAGACAAGAAGGAGTGAAGACATGCAGCTTGTGCTGCTCAGAGGAGTCTCCCCCACAGTAATTCCTTGGGCTCCTTGTGGAGCTATGCAATAAGGAAGACCGCTGGCACTCATTGGAGTACAGCTAGCAACTATCATTTTATTCTTTTAGGTTTTTAACTTACAAGAAGTGGACACCCACAGTCCTCTCTGCCTATCACTGAAGGTCTTCAAGAGTCTTGTCTGCATTCAGAAAGGGAGACTGCATCTTTAATTCACTTATGAAGGGATTTGAAAATGCATATATTTGATGCTGTTGAAAAGTGGGAGCTATGGTAGGGATGCAAAGAAAGTAACACGAGCCTGGAGGAGAACTTTAGGAGATCAGAGAAAGATGAATATTTAGATATGTTTATGAGCTGAGCAAGAAGCTGTGCAGAAAATTGGCATGATTTAGATGCTGCCAGTGCCTGAGGATACGAAAAAGGAGTAGCAGGTCAAAATAGCAGTTCATGGATAAGGTGTAGATGTATGACAGGAACCTAATGGCAGCGGTGTCTGCAGCAAGCAAGAGAATCAATGTCACACTTTGCTGAAGAACATGTTTATTCAGAAACAATTAAATGAGAGTGCAGAGCAGCTGCCCCTTCTAGATTAGCTCACTGTTTATAGAAACCACTCACACACCTTTAAAACCCTCTTCTTTTAGCCTTGCCATTCTCTTTAATGAGTGTAATTGGTCACTGTTTCTCAAGGCCACTAACCTCAAGATAACATCACTGGGAGGCATAACCAAGAATCACTTGGAGGCTGGCTGAGAATATCTGGGCTTTGCATCACTTCTGCTCTGAGGGAGCATCTAGTGAACCACACCAACACATCAGTGAAAGTCAGCCTTACTCAAGAGGGTGACAGCAGATTTAATTCAGAGGTTGCTTCTGCTCGTGGTGCGAGCAGCTTTGTTGTCTCTGGCCAGAGGCCTCTTTCTTTGCTTATTCTCAGTGTCCACTGTAAAGTGCCTGCTAGTTGCTGTCTCTTGACTAGGTTGAAGTTTCTACTGCATGCCTTTGTAATATTTTTCAGGAAATAGATTCTGGGCACTATCGCCGTGAGAATTTGGGGACTTTTGTTTGGTTTTGCTCTGGGAACAACCTTTCCAGCCATCGATGAACAAACAGGTTTACACAGGTTTAACACAAACTCATAGCACAAAGCAACAGGTTCATTCCAGTAAAGACTTGGCTTGACATGCAGTTAATAGGCAACCTCTGAGGAGACAGTAACAGCTGTCCTGTTTGACTTAAATGCCTAGAATATTTAAAAACCAAAGTTGCTTTCTCTTGAGAGGTGCCGGACAATGTCCCTTCACTAGTCAAAAGATGCTAAGTATAGACCTCAGAGTCTGCACCAAAGACTCCAAATTTGAAAGTGCTGGCTGATATTTTTGCTGTCACACTGAGTTAGTTTCTGGTAGCCATGACTTAAACTGGGACGTGAACCTCTTTTCACTCATCTCAGTCCCTGATGTGTCTGCTTAATAGGCACATGTAACAAAGAGCAGAATTTGCACCACCAGGGGAAGTTAAGCCCTGGCCACAGGCTGTGCTTGTTCATGATGAGTGTCCCTGTGCATGCTCTAAGGTCAAGATAAATTTCAAGTGATTTGAGTTGATCAGCTAACTGTCTCTCACTGAGGGGTAATTCGATCAACTTTGGGCTAAAGCATGCACATGAGCAATTACCACAAATGACATGGAGCAATGACTACTTTGTGTAACTTGAATACTCTCTCCTCCTCCAGTGTGTCACTGAAGAGCACGCCGCAGACCAGGGCTGGATTCTGGCTCTACTGACGCTTGAGCAGCTCCAATGTGAAAAGAAGTGAATCCAGCCTCATGTATAAGAATATTTGTCTGTCCCCTCCTAAGTACCTCTCGCTGCTGCTGAGGTTTGGTTACATTGAGATTTCTCACGATTTGTCATGCTGTGCACTTTCAGGACAAGCTTTTTTTGCTCAGTCCTGTTAGATCTATCTGAAGTTTTCACCTTGCAGCCTTTTATCGGCTGAAATGATGTTTCACTTACAAAGGTGCTGCCAGCCAAATGAGCCTTATTTATCCCCAAATATGACTTTGACAGGAATAACAGAAAGTCCATCTCTGGTCTTAGACAACCTTAGCCTGGCTCAGCAGCTGGGCCTTTGGTAGGAGCTGCGTGAAGACATTAATCCACATGAATAACACACTTACATTTTACTGAAAAAACCCCAACCAAACACCAAAACAACATCAGGAGAGTTTTGTTCCCTCTGTTTCTCCTTCCTATCACCACTGTAAAGTGCTATTGAATCAGACACAATCAATATTTGCTTCCTAGCAGGAAGCACTTGTGTGGCCAGGCAGATTTATATTTAGAATGGGAGTGGTTTAAGACGAGGGATGGGAGTTGCCTCCAAACATTGCCATTACTTCTTTAATGGAATATACAGCTTGCCTCCCTCTTTAAATAGCAGAACAGACCTCTGTAACCAATTATTGAAGCTTGCAAGCCTTCCTCAGGCCCATAGATGGCATATTCCAACTATTTGTGTTCTGTGAAACCAGCAGTGGGCTGGAGAGCAGAACAAACTAAAAGGCAAGATTGAAACGGAAAGGTTTCTTCACAGGCAAAAGAGAATAGCAGGGTTTTCTCCTTGGAATTCAAAGGCAGAGAAGTGAGGAGCTCAGAGAAGACTCGGTGAATGCTCACAATGGACTCTCACCATTTGTCTAACTATAGACAAGAAATGCAATGTGATGGCACAAATTGTTTCTGTTTTCCTGAAAACAAAAGCGACTGGAAAATGAGGCGCTAAATGCAATGCAGATGGGAACTACAAAAAAACCACACCACCAATGAATTTGGGGAGAGCCACAGACTCTTTTCCATGCCTGCTTTATATTGATCTCAGCACTGCAATGGTCCTTGTCACACTGGTGAAGCTGTTTAAAGCTGATCCAGTGTTACACCAGTGAGTGGCCTTCCTGGACAAAAAAGGCAACACAAGGGAAAGAAAAAAGCACTCAAGTTTGCTCTCTGAGAGAGATATCTGTTAAAAAGCCTGAAGAGGATAAAAGATGTGCAGATGAAGTAGGACCCGGTTGACCCTTCTGGGCCTTTGGTTTTGAGCTTCCTATACCAAAGTCAAATCCAAGAGTTTGAGTAAAACTAAAATTGTATCTTCCTTTCCTGTCTCAAATCCATGCAAATTAGGCATGCAGATTCTGTATAGAGGTTAGGTAGCTGGGGACAAACAGTGAAGTAATTTGGGAATTAGTTAGGGGTGAGTAAGCTGATTCGTGTGAAGAGGAGGAAAAGATCTTATGCTCTCCAAGCATTTTACAAGCAGCCCTAATTATTAACCTGCTGTGACCATCAGTGCTGCGTTCTGGTACTGAGAGGCTCACATGTAAACATGGGATAAACCAACCCAGCTTTCAGCAGGAGTAGCCTGGGGTAGAAGGGATAGAGAGGATGCCTAAAACATTTCTGAGTACCCATATGCCCATCATAGAAGCCAAATTCACTTCTAGCTCAGCAAAATTAAAGCTCAGGGACATTATATATTTCACTATGCAGGAAGAAGGAATAATGCTTCTTGTCATCACTGGTGGGGCTGTTTTCAGTGTCTTCAGATGCATCTCTGTGGCCACAACAGTGTCTATGGCAGGACACGAAGCACTTGTGTGCCAGGCCGAGTGGCACAAAGAAGGTCTTATCCATGCCACTCATGGTAGCCACCCCCAGGGCAGCCTAGTTCCACCTGCCCTGCAAATTATGTGGCCTGGTTCTATTGTGCCCAATGCAGCACCCCAAAAATACTTTTGTTTTCGATTTCAGTGCATCTGAAATGGATGTATTGCAGCCAGAGTGGGGGTTTTAATAGCAGGAGGCTGAAGTTTGCACACTGTGTGCACTAACTTGTGGCACAGGGAACAGCCTGAGAGTACAAAATGGGGTGATGAGTGGGACTAAAAGCTATGTAGTTCCAGTGTTGTTCTTTAGAACATGAATCATTTAGTCCTTTAGAAGATGAGCTCCAGACATTGTCCTAGAGGAAATCAGAGAACTTGTTAAAAAGAAAACCCAAGAAGCTCAGTATCCCCTGCGCAGTGCAGATGGTTAAAAGTTGCAGACCAGACAACAAAACTATCTCACATTTTAAATTTACTCTGACCATTACTGGTTCATAGGTTAGTCAGGCCAGAGTCAAATAATCTTTTGGCTCCATCCTTGTGAGGAAAATACTGCAGAGATCTGCCTGTACAGTTCTTGGAACATATGAGGAACATATCTGCTAGCAGAGAGCTCAGCAGCATCCAATTTTAGTATATGTGTTCTTGTGTGCTATGCTGAGGAGTCAACCTTTATTGAGGTTTGTTACACTTTCTTTGTGTGTGTGTGTGTATTTTGGCACCTCTGCACCATAAACAAAAGAAAAACTCATGTTTTACAGAGCAAAGTTTGCTGTTGCAGGGTTAAAGGTACCTTTGTAATCCAAACTGCAATCCATGTGCAGCAAAGCTCACCAAAACCTAATAAAATAAACAGTGGATGGAAAAAGTTTATATAGGAAATTATATCAATAACAGCATTAGAAAAGCAGGCCACATGCAAGAGTGCTGAGAATTCATCAGAAATTGTTCTGATGATCCTCAAATAACAAAGGCTTATTCTTCTTTGTTTTTGTAACACATGCTATGGTGAATTTTCCTGTGTCCTTGAAGTCTGCCAAGAATGGGGAAAAGCAAAAGAAAATTAAGGAAAGAGAGGGGAATGTACTGCAAATATGAGATGACAGAGGACAGAAAAATGTGGAATGAACTTTGATGTGGAGCAGATGTACCCCTGCATTCCATAGGCAAAACCAATGCTGAGGTCACTCTGAAGGTAATGAAGAGAGAAACATCTCCTGTCTCCCTTTAGCTTTAACACAGAACCATTTCAAAGATGGGTGACAGAAATGTTTCTAATA
>VZRO01002404.1:272452-325980 GCA_013397915.1 Daphoenositta chrysoptera
CCTGTGGAAGGAAAGGAGCAAAAAGCAGGCAGAAAGATAATTACACTCTGCAGCAGTGCTTCTCCAAATTATTTCTGGATTCAGACACTTTGCCAAGTGCCCTATGTTACCCTCAATCTGGGGATATTTGCTCTGTCTCCTGGAGATAAAGCTAGAGAAACATATTTAATGTGTTGTATAAAAGTGTTCAATTGACATAATATGCAAATATGGAAATGTATATTTTTATTTTTTATATTGCAACAGCAGAAAATATGACAAATGTATAAGCAACAGCAAATTACATTATTCAAATATTTTCTCTTTTTCTAATAACATTAGAGATGATCCTTTCGAGCTGTTAACAGCACTCAGGGAGGCGGGGGCTGTGTCACAGATGATTTGATATTCACACTGAATCCAAACCCCCGTGGAAAACTTCTGATGTTAACATTTCTGTTAATTCAGTCTGGGCAGAGATTGGAGTGCAGTACTGGCCCCACAAGGAATGAATGGCAGAAGCCACACTGACTTCAACAAAACTATTGTTTAACCCTTTGCATTTGCTTTATTAGAAACATCTGCCAAAGACACAAAGAGCTGTCAAGGAGACAAGAAGATTTTCCTTGTGGTTTTGGTTCTAGAAGTATATTGAAATATATATGTGTGTGTGTGTCATAATAGGTGGACTTACTGTGTATGAGTGTGTGTATATATACACTTATATGTAAAGATGTGATGCTTTGAGATGCCTTTTCCATGGGTCAGAATAAGTATATTTTAAAACTTCCAAAAATTAGTAGTAAGACGTAGAATGCCCCATTGAATTAGATTATTTGAAAAACTAAGTAAGAATTCCGAACTATGCAGCATCAGTTATTTTTTTCAAACAGATGCAGCTTTTTCAGGGAATGAGTTGTGTATCATACATTACTCTTTTTTTGTTATTTATATGGTTGAAAGTCAGAAGTGTTTGCAATCTTGTGTACAAAAATATTCTTCCCTTTCTCCAGCCTAGTCTGTTCAATGGGGACAAATGAAATGTTCCAGTAATACAGCAAATTTGTGTTTCTTGCAAGATTTAATAATTTCTATTGAATGTGTTAAATAAGAGTTAAAATAAACATCCGAACATAAGAGAACGATAAGACAATAAGGATGAGAATAGTTACTGAAAACACATACAAGTGTCAAAAGTGCTCTTTACATCTGGGGCTCCAGTGCAATGTGCTGTTGCCTTTCTGTGCCCTGGTGCACAAGGAGTCACACAGGAGTCACACAGGAGTCACACAGGACCAGAGGTTTTGCAAACAGGACACGTTGGCCAGGCTGGGCTCACATAGGAGGATGTTTGATGAATCAAGCAGCCAAGGGTGAAGAGTCCTGTGAGAAGGGCCACAAGCACTCTCGTTTTGGCATACAACACAAAGCACGCAGCACCTTCAGAAACTTCCTCTCACGTGGAGTGGTGGCATGTCCTTCACTTCCATCTGAAACTCCTGATGGGGCCTACAGGTGGGAAAAGAAGTGTGGGACCTTGCACTGGCTACACTGTGGTTGTGCCCAGGAGCCCCAGTCAAAAAGCTCAGAGGGCACAAATGGCTGGTGGCATTTTTTCCTTCTGCTTTTTTACTAGCACCAGCTCCTGGAGACCAGAAGAGACTCTACGGGTGAATCTGCACGGATGCAGCTGAAAAGATCCCTGTAACAATGGGAGATAGTGTGCTGGGACAGTGGGCTGTAACGGGGAAGTTCCCAGCAGACCTGTGGAGGAGGTTGCCATGGAAGTCCTTGGAGCCACCTATTTGGAAGGAAGTATTGAGAAAACATGAATTAATTCAATCCTTTTTGGTTCTGGGCACACGGGTCTTGTTGGATGAGTGTACAGAGATCCATCAGGTTTTTGCAGCCTGCCCTGGACAGTGTTCCCTGCACAGGAGCACACAGGGGAAGCAGGATTAGGCCTGAGAACATCAGTTAAGGATTAAGCTGAAACAAAACCTGCCCTGTGGCAATAAGCAAAGTATGATGTTTTATTTCACACGTGCTGGGATATGCGTGGAAAGGGGCTCTTTGGAATCCCCAGTGGCCGAATGAAATTGATTGAAGTGCAAAAGTAAGGCGAGGATAAAAAAAGCCCTGAAAGCAAAATAATCGCTTCCAGATGTTTTAAAATTGCCTTCAGAAATGAACAATCAAATCCTATGTGAGCAAGACACAATAACAGAGGCAGGGAGAGCCAGGAATATTTATGAAGAACACTATAGAGGGCACCTCTTCTTTCAGCAGGGACATAAAAGACTTAGCAGCCAACACCACCCAGAAGTCCGTGTTTTGGATGGTGGCCTGCTATGGACCTTCAGACTGGCAGCCAGTTAAGTGGAAGCGATTGACATGCTAATTACAAATGAACACAGCCACAACAAGTGTTGTTGGCCACAAGTTTTTCAGGCCTTAATTAAACGTGATAAGACACACAAAGACTTGGTTTATCAAACTGTCAGAGTGAGGCTGCTGCCTGTCATTCATCTTTAGATGTGGTCTTACGACAAACAGGAAGGTAAACTTAGAAACTATTATTATAACTATTGGGTCTCCTCTAACTTCATTTTAAAATTAAGATTTTCTTATGAAGTCCATCCACATATACATTTTTTTAAACTCTAAAACCCCCACATCTGCATTGTACTTCAAACTCTTACAGGTCAGGGCAAGCCATCTTCCACCTCCTGCCCTCTGGAACAGACCCTAGGCTCAGGTACCAGAGTACTCTGCTGTGCCTTTAGTCACACATTCAGTGTAAAGAACTGAATTGCCCAACAGCATGTATTAAAAAAAGCCCTAGAAGCTGTTCAATTTACTAAATAGGATTTTTGGGGGAGAGTGCCCCCACCCAGCATACTTGAGCCTGAACTGAGTACCGAAGAGTACTGTCTTAACATCCACTGTCCAAATGCAATTAAAAAGAGCTGTTTTTCAAGAAAGCTGCACCCACTACAAATGAAGAGTTCAAAACATTAATCCATATCTATACCAGCAGGTACCATACTGACTTACATGCAGTATGTAAATAAATGAATGGAGTATTGAGGGAAATCAGAGAAAGGATATGACTACAGGAAAAATATCAAATATAGATTTTTAAAAATAACATTTACACAATCAGATTTTTTGTGTTGTGTTTGTTTGGTTTGGTTTGGTTGAGTTTTTTTAATGAAGCGCTGTATCTATGTATTCTTCAGCTTAAAAGACAAGCAAAAAACAGAGGGCAGTATAGGTGAATGTGGTTTCTATACAGGGATCAATGTGATTGGAGCACAGCTAGCTCTTCCATGCTAAGGTGGGGCTGGAGAGGTAATCTGTCTCCCTCTGGGATAGATGTTTGTAATTAAGACACCATGTCTCATCAGCACGTAGCAAAAAGAAAAGGTGCTTTGTTCTCTGTGGTTCCAACAGGGAGTTGAGGAAAGGATTAAAGAGATTAAACCAAGCTGAACTGCCGGAGGAATTGTTTCTGAGGATGGTCCCTGCGCTTGCCCGCCCTGGAGCTCAGCAGCAGTTCCTCTGCGCAGGGGGATCTCCCTGAGCACACGTGCAGCAGTGAGGGGAAGGGGGTGCGGATGACACATGACGTCTCCAAGCTCGTGCTCTCCAGTTTCACTGAACTGCTCCCCTTTAGCATCACCCCGAAGTTGGTGTGAGGCTGTTTCCTGGTACTGCGCTCACACTTTGGCACGGTGCAGCTGCACCTCTGGAAGATGCAGCACAGCAGATCTGCAGAAAGGAGAACAGAGTGGAGGGGCTGTGCCAAGAACTCCTTATTTGTGCTCACAGATCCAGGTCTCTACCATTCTGTCCTCTTTAGGGTCATTACTTCTGATACAGGTTATGTACAAGATACTCTAAGTCTGGTTTGGTAGCATGTTGCTTCTCTTATAACAACTTGAATGGCTATTGCAAATGATGAAGTTAAAATGTAGAGCCTGGTTGTGCCAGGCAGTTTTCTTCCAAAAGCTCTGAAAATTACTTGTTCCTCCAGCTGCCAAGTCAGTCTTTGCTCTGAGTGGAGAAACAGAACTTATGTTTAGGTAACTTGCATTTCTATAGAATATCTTAAGCAAAATGAATTTTTTCTAAATGTCTTTATGACAAAGCTACTACAATTTATTTTTAAGACAAGTTAAGATCATGGCCCAGCTTCTCTTTTAATGGCTACAAATTCATTAAGATAACGAATCTAAATTTGTTGACATCATCTGTATCACTTTGTAAAGGATCCTTACATCTGACATGTCAAGGTGCATGCAGGACATGTCCATCACACTAAATTCACAGATAGGCTATTGGTATCTGCCCAGTGCTGAGTATGGTGCTTCCTGACAAGACTGACAGGTGACCAAGTTTGGCACGAGTTGCCCCCATGGTTGGCTAATGATGCTTCTGGTGCTCCACAAAAGCCAGATCCTCCAGGGTAGGAGACTCCCTATTCCTAGAAGGTGGTTTTTCTGCATGGGAAGAAGTTGTAGCCTGGGAGTAGCTTGGTCTGTGGCACTGTGTGCTCATGCTGAGGATAAGGTGCCTTGGTTTTGGGCAGCCCTCACCTAATCATCACCTAGAGAGAAGCCCAGTCTCTTCTTCTTGGCAGTCTGATGATGCTGGCATTACATCCCCTACTAAGGGGAGCAAAACCAGACATCAGTTTCCGCTCCCCATCTTTAAAGTTTCATGTCTTCCTGTCACCAGGTTCCTCTCTGTACCTTTCCCTGACCAGGAGGACACAGGTTTCAGGCTCACAGCCCACAGGTTGTCTCTAGCTCCCAAAGGTGGGTGTCTCTCAGCTCCTCACCCAGCCCTTTACACCTGCTCCCTGTTCCATCTCAAAGCACTGAATGTACTTGCTTGGCCCTGGGCATTTGTGGTCACTTGTGGTGGAGAGAAGGGGAGGGACTCAGCCCCTTTGTCCCAGGGAGGAAGACTTCTGCTCCAGGGAGGCTCATGCTGAACAGATAAGTAGAACTTCCAAGTGAGAGAAGCCCAGTGTGTTACCTGATTTAGCAGAATAGCTGACATCAGACAAAAACAAGAGGACCCCAAAGATTAACAGACACCAACCTCTCTAGTGGAATTAAGGTTGATTCCAGGTTTTTTCCCATACCTTGCCCTCTGGCAGTCTGTCAATACTCCTGAGACTAAGCACAGCAAAGTCAGCTCCATCATGATCTGCTTTCAGACATGCTCAGGGATACCCCGAAGGTCGACAGCCTCTGCATCTCTCTATTTTCCCCCATTTGTATTAACACAGCCTGTGACTGCCATGTGTTTTCCAACTAGGTTTCTGTTATATCAAAAAAAAAAATCATGCCAGAAGCAACCACTTCATTGGCCTTTGCCTCCCTGTTATGCTGCAGGCAAAGTGCCTGGGATCATTCCCTCTGGAGCCAAAGGCTTTGACCTTCTCCCAGCACCAGCTGGCATTAAAGTGATTGTGTCTCTGCAGCAGTTGTGTAACAGGAGGAAAGGAGGACTGAAAATTCCCTGTAACTGAACTTGCTCCTGCCTCTTTGATGAGTTATTTAATCTTTGTGATAAAAATTCTCCCTCTCTCAAAGAAAATGTTGCTGTTTTAAACAGCTCTTGCTACACTGTTGAAAGCAGCATTTGAAAGCAGAGGCCATGGATGCACATCTGGACTTCCCCTTTAATTGTTCAGAGCTTATTTTATGGGTCATCTCTGCTTGGACAGTCTCATGCCTTCACAGGCGCTTGAGAGAGCCAGGACTGATAGCAAGAGGAAGGGCAAAACTTAATATTGCTGCAAAGCACATAAACACTTCATTTTCCCTGTCTGAACAGCTCTCCTGACGTCAACGGGAATGAAAACTAGAGCACAGTTAAATACAAATCTTACATGTTTGCAGGATTCAGACCTTAAGCAAGCGATGGTTGCTCCACCTAGAAGGAATTATTTGTGTTGGTCTTTCAGGGCAGGCAGGCAGAATTGAGCAATACAAGATAAAGGTTTTGTGAAGTGAGACACAAGCCATTATCAGCACAGAATTAACTGGGAAAGTGATAAAGATCACAGTGGTTTTTCTAGACTCGGGATTGACTAAATTTCTATGAATCCTGCACAATAACTCTTTTAACAGATTAATTAGTGTGAAGATGTATGCACAAACCAGAGAATATTGATAAAATGAAGACATTCCCCATACAAGAAGTGAAATTAATTCTTTCTCATTAGAATAATTTCTCTGTCTCTCAGGTGCAGAGCCCCCTGTGCATCAGTCCTGTTGGCCCTTCTGTTGTAATCTGATATCTTTATTTTGCACTCCAGATTCTTCTCTTCCACTCTCTGCAAGGGGTACAGTGTATAAGAGCAGGAAGAATTCTCACCAACTCCCTGGTTGATCAAAATGCTTTTTCACCATAAACAATGTGAAAGAAGTACCACAGGGAAACATACATGCAAAAAGAAAAGTAAAACAAACCCCCAAATCTCACATAGATTCCCTTTCCATAGGGGTACTTCCACGGTTTGGAGTTTGAAGATTAGCACAGACTTAGGTGCCATAACCACATGCAAACTGAATTTTTCAAGGAACTTTCCTGTTTTAGAACTGTGGCTTAATGTTTCATAAAATACCTTATTACACAGTGTGGAGAAGGTGTAAAAGATGATAGAAGCATAAAATATATTCTATAAACTCAATTCTTTCCTATACCTACTATTTACTCATGTAAATGGTCCCAGTTAGTTATCTGGGAGAGGTGAGCAAGGGAAGAAGGTATTCAACCAAGGAAAGGGGAAAGGTTTGCCAGAAAATTCTTTTTCTCATCCCTGCAACGAATACAGATAACACTAAGAAAATCTCCTAAGAAAAGATTTTTAACTTTTTAACTCCTAAAGACATTAAAGAGTAGCTCTGCAAAAAAACCCAGGGAGACAAACAGCATGGCTTCCAGCTGTTCAGTGCCTTCACCAATCTTTGGGACAGTTGTAAAGACAGAAAAGCCTTTTCACAAGGCAGCAGAACAAGGTCATTCTGCTTTAACCTAAGAGAATTGCTGATCTCCTGATGACAGTAAATCAAGAGCAGAAAAGAATAATTAGAAGGGCCATTCCTGCAAGCTTTGCTATTTGCTATCACTGCCCAAATTTTTCATGTGGTATAGATGAGGACACCTGATGTCATCCTGCTATTTTGAGGTCAACAGCCTTTAATCACCAGCAGCTGCATCTGGACCTCTTCTGATGGTTAATCTCCAAACTCCTTGAGAGGTCTATGTTATCCAGTTAATCCGTTTTGAACTTCATCCCTTGCAGGTGAGTAGAAGCCTTGCTTTTGTAGAAAAAGCTCTTATCTATAACCATTCTTTCCTTTTATGGATGTTTTTCCTGTCCCCCAAGTGCAAAATACCCTGGGCATGGCTCCTGCCAACCCTTTATTCTTGTCTAGGTTTATTCTACTCTCCATATGCTCCTGTGGCACTGCATATTGATCAGCTGTTTCCTGGTAACAACTGTATTTTCTTATTCACATCAGCTGTGCTTTGCCGTTTGAAATGCCTTGTTTTCAGTGTACACAACATGAGAAACAATAGCACAAATACAACGTTGTCAGCAGTTAGACTGTGGTATCCAAGGCATGATTAAAGGATACCCCTAGGCTAGAATATTGGTTGGCAAAGGCTGAGTTGTCAGTCTGAGCCTTAAATACTAAGGAAAACGGCATCATCTGTGTGCCACTGGAAGCCTAATTATGCATCTCCTACACATTTGTCACAGCAAGAGCCTTATCTCTAGGTTACAGTCAAGAAATAAAATTAAGAGGTTTAGTGACTTCTAGACCAGCAATATTCAACTGATATCCCCACGTGGCATTTGCAGCCTCACCCAGGGGATCTTTGGAAAGTGGCATACTCCAGCCTGCCCTCCCTCCCAGGAGTGCCTCAAGACCAGGCTGGCTTTCCCAGCAGCTATCCTGGCCACGAGTGTGAGCAGTCAGTCAAGCAAGCCTAGATCCCTACTGCTTTTTTTTGTGTCTGGTTTAAAATATTTGTCTTTAAAAGGGACACTGGAAGCTTCTTCACCCAGCTGACACCAGTTACTCACACTTAGGTGAGTTAGTTAAACATTCACATCAGCATAAAGGCAACAACAACATTATAATCTGCTTGTTCATCAGTATGCCTCATTAAAAGTAAGCAAATAATTATTTCTGAGGGTGTATTGCAGTCATTTACATACAAGGTGTGTTAATGCTACCAGAGGGAGCGCTCATATGGACCAGGGAAAGGAGCTGTCTGGAAGCCACACTGAGCCTGAGCAGAGTAACCAGGTTACACAGCAAACCCACACTTATCAGCAAGGGTGCATTTGCTTCTGCTCAGGTGCCAGGGCAAACAGCCCAGCAAAGGCCTCACAGACATCTGCCTCAGTCGCTTCAGTGAGGTTGCTTGGCTTGCTTGGTGAGTTTTGACATGTGCATGCTGTTCTTGAAAGCTACCTGGCTGAGAGGAACCTAAATAGTTCTGAATGCAAATTATCTCCTTTAAATACCATTCTTGTCGTCCTTCCTTGAGAGGACCCAGAAACCTGAAGCAGCATATTAAGTCTGTGATCCTGCCCAGAGTACTGAAGTTAGGAAAGCAATGCTGGCTTCATTAGCTTTCTCTGTGAATTCATAGCTAAACAAATAGCTTAGAACAGAGCCCAGGGAATTGGTGCCCTGCCCTACAGAAATCCATGTACTCTAGGAGTGAAGTTATGGACAAGTATGGATACCTTCTGTTACAGGTTTTCTTCTCATTGGGATACCAACTTTTTGCTATGAACACCATATGCAGCTTGGGTAGCTTACCACAGCCTTGACTTTAGTTGCCAGAACCGGGATGTCAGGGTGAGGGACTTCCCACAGGAGGCCTGGATACAGCCATTCCCATGAAAGGCAAGGGCCAGGGACTTTGATGGAACTTGAATTTTCCCATATGCTTTCTCTCCTTCCTTTGTACATCTAAATATGTTACCGATGGCAGGGCAGTTTTAGAGTGTAGCTTAAATGAGAAATGTGAGTAACTGAAACCTAACACCGTCCTGTCTTCTCAGCTGACACCACACAGCAAGAAGAGCACCTCAGCTCCTCTAAGAACACAGAAAATGTACATTAATGAATCCCCAAGTTCATTAAAAATAACAGAATGGAAATGAGCAATAAATCATTTTACAGCATTACCATGACCTGGGATTTAGGATGAAGTACAAATATTATCAAGGAAGACAAGTTCACACTGTCTTAAAATCTGGCTTAGGACCAGTGACTGCAGTTACCTGGAAAAACACTAATTGCTGTTAGCAGCTCTCACTTTTTCCTCCTCTGAGCTTTTTGCTCAGTGCAGTTTTTTTTAAGAGATGAGACAAAATTTGTCAACTAAACTTTGGTGCTATAGAGCCACTCACCATGGAGTACCTTGACCCAGGGCACCCTTTGGGGGCCATTTTGACGTAGAAGAAATTTGTCTGCCCAGCTCTCTCCTTCCACTATATAGTCTCTGCAGGGAGTGGAGTGTCGTGGCTGTTTTCCAGGCATCCTTCTACAGGGATTTAACTTCAAAGCTCCATGATTGGTAAGGAGTTCCCCCCACTATTAACCCATAAGGATTAATAGCAGTCAAAGGGTATTCAAACTCCATGTTGAATCCCTGGCCTTTGGAAACCTCTTATTACAGAGAGGGCCCAGATAAAGTGGGAGAGATTTCATATTTTGATTTTTGTACTCTGCACTGGGTATGTCTTTATATTAGAGGAAGATCTGCACAGTGCAAACTGAAGGAAACAGGTCAACTTGCCTCCTTATCACCAGTAACAGACAATAGACTAGTCCATAGATTTCTACACGGATGATGTAGAAATCATGCCTACCTATGCCCTCGAGAATTCTTCTTACTGGCTCAGGAATAACAGTCTTCCATAATACTGTGGGAAAGGACCTCAGTTCATTAATGTGTTTGGTAGCATGAAGGAGAGCAGCATAGGAGTATAAAAAGGCACTTGCTCAGAGAAAATTGCTCTGTGGGTAGTGGGACAGAGGACACTTCCTCTGGCCTAATGAATTTCAACTTCATATTTTATGAAGAGCAGCAGCATTGTAATAGATGGAATTTCTGGTGTCGTGGCTGATGCTGTTGCATGGGGCTGTACAGCTTAAGCACATCACTCTGAGTCCATCTTCTAACCCCAGCACACAGGGCTCTCTGCACTGCTTTACTTGTTTACTCGACCTTCCTGGTAGTAGCTCTGGTCAGGCTAAGGTTGAATGGTGAAGTGATGAACCATACGTGACTGAAGGGAGTTTCTACCTCCTCACAGCTGCATGTGGTTTTGCCCTCCCTGTGGTCAGCCAGATGCTGACAGTACCTACCACAGTCATCATCGGGTTTCAACAAGTGTCTGAAGGTC
Organism: Daphoenositta chrysoptera; assembly: GCA_013397915.1. Classification (NCBI taxonomy): domain Eukaryota; kingdom Metazoa; phylum Chordata; class Aves; order Passeriformes; genus Daphoenositta; species Daphoenositta chrysoptera. The sequence continues at coordinate 282,891 of VZRO01002404.1, forward strand.
TGGAAGGAAGAGGTTAAGAGAAAAAGAGTCCTCCCAGCCACACATCTATTTCTGTGCACGCACAGTGCCTGGCACAGCAGCGACCCTGATCTAATTTGGCCTCCCTGTGGCAATACCTTTTAAATGTCATTACTTTGAAAATAAGGATGTTGATGTTTAATGAAAAAATGATCCCAGGCAAAATAGGAGAGTAGATTTCATAAGGCATGGGAAAGCTTTAAGGGAACTAGCCTGACATGAGTGTTTCTTCAGGGCACAGGGTACTGGGACCTGCTGGGACCCCGTGTGTCTGGTTTGCTTCTGCTCAGGTGAGTTTTCACAACTGCCCAACAAATAAACATCTCAAGAGGATTTGTGTTTTTATGATCTTCACTTGAAATGAAGGACTCAGAGGAGAAAGAGATTCTGATGCCAAAAGGAAAGGGCCACCCACTGCAAAGGGCTAGCAGTACAGTAACCTGAGTGAGGACCACTCCAGCCCCAAAATGAGCTGCTGTCTATCCCAGTGGTGGTAGGATAGCTTCTTTACTTAAAAATTTTAGTGATACTTTCTGTGATAAGAAAATAAATCTAGACAGAATCAGATTAAAATCCTTCTCTTATTTTACAGTGTACACTGCAATGATTATATGAAGATAACTTTGAATAACTAGTCCCCTGGGACCATGATTCTATGTTATCCAAATCCTGTCTTTAATCCACCCTGCAACTGCACAGAAACAATTCCAATCAGGCCAAACGCAGCAAAAGGATGCTTTTAATCTATATGTCATCACTTAGTCTTGCTATATTTTGTAGCTATTTAATGCTTTGCACACTTTCTTTCAAAATGTTGGATGTGCTTATCCCTCTCCAGGCAGCTTTCCAGCCACTCTTTCCCAAGCCTGTAGCATTGTGTGGGGTTGCTGTAACGCAAGTGCAGGACTTATTTGTGTCTCGGTGGTGTAGACCATTTCTGCTTGGATTGTGGGTGCTTCATTCTGCTCCCCATCTTTGTCTTCCAGCTCAAGGGGCTGTGTACCCCTAGGACAACTGCTCTTACTGTTCAACACTGGGGTAAAAGAGGCATTAAGTACCTCTGGAGTTAAATCCAGTTTGTGGCCAGTCACAAGGGGTGTCCCCCAAGGCTCTGCATTGGGGCCAGTCCTGTTTAATATCTTTACTGATGACCTGAGAAGGAGATCGAGTGCACTCTGTCATTTTGCAGACAACACCAAGTCGTGTGGGAGTGTTGATCTGCTGGAGGGCAGGAAGGCTCTGCAGAGGGATCTGGACAGGCTGGATTGAAGGGCTGAGGCCGATTGTGTGAGGTGCAACAAGGCCGAGTGCCGGGTCCTGCCCTGGGGTCACAACAACCCCAGGCAGTGCTGCAGGCTGGGGGCAGAGTGGTGGAAAGCTGAGGGTGGAAAAGGCCCTGGGGGTGCTCACTGGCAGTGGGTGAACATGAGCCAGGGTGTGCCCAGGTGGCCAAGGAGGCCAATGGCATCCTGGCCTGTGCCAGCAGTAGTATGGCCAGCAGGAGCAGAGGAGGGATCATCCTTCTGTACTCGGCACTGGTGAGGCCTCACCTCAAATCGTGTTCAGTTTTGGGCCCCTAACAACAAAAAGGACATTGAGGTGCTGGAGTGTGTCCAGAGAAGGGCAACAGGGCTGGTGAAAGGTATGAATCACAAGTCTTATGAGGAACAGCTAAGGGAGCTGGGGGTGTTTATCCTGGAGAAAAGGAGGCTCAGGAGCAGTACTTTTTTGATTTCTGCAACTACCTGATGGGAGGTTGAAGCAGGTGGGGGTTGGTCTCGTCTCCCAGGTAACAAGTGCCAGGATGAGAGGAAATGCCCTCAGCTTGCACTAGGGGGGGTTAGATTGGATACAAGGAAAACTTTCTTCACTGGAGGGATGGTCAGGCATTGGAACAGGCTGCCCAGGGAAGTGGTGGAGTCACCATCCCCGGAGGTGTTTAAAAGACGTGTAGATGCAGCACTTGAGGATGTGGTTTAGTGGTGGATTTGGCAGTGCTGGGTTAATGGTTGGACTCAAGGATCGTAAAGTTCTTGTCCAACCTAAAGGATTCTATGACTCTATGTCATAATGTACAATGCCATCTCAAAAGTTTTTTGCAAGGCTTTTTGTTAACTTCTCCTCTGCCAGCTCACCTTTGTGAGTCATGATAACCAGCAGCTGAGTGGCACATAGTATTTGGATGTCCTTAGTACAGAATTTCCCCTGAACCATAAAGCTCAGAACATATTTTGTGATTTAGTTTTTTTTCCTGGCCACACCCTGGGAACAGTCACCAAACAAGGTTTTAAGAACTCGGAGCAGGGATGTCTTTCCTCAGGTATATTTATTCAGAAGCTGGCACAACAAGGTTTTCAACTGTTAATTTAATAATTACTTGTCACTAATAATTACCACCTGTGCACTAATCATTAAGTAGGATAACTTTAACAATTGGTTGGTCCAAAAGGTGCTGTTAATGCCAGGCACTCTGTTTACTCAGGGACTCTACCTAGCAGCCCTGTGGAGTTCCCTGGCCACGTGGCTGGCGGATGCATGCTGGCTAGTGCTGCAGCGGGGGAGAAGCTATGTCAAAGCCTTCTTTCCCTGCCAACAGCAGAAATTGGCTGCTGGACCAGGCTGGACCAGACTCAGTGGCAGCCAGCTATTCCCAGCTTCTCAGTGGCTCCACAGTTCCAAACCATCGAAATTAAACGTCAGTTTGACTGAGTTGCTTCCACCCGAAATGTTAAATTACAGTGTAGAGCAAACCTCCAGAAGACTTGAATTGCTTAGAGGGTAATTTTACTGTCTCTGGCATCCCATGCATGCTTCCATCATGGTTTTCCTAATAAGACATCCCTCTTGTTTTTTGTTTGATTGAAAGAATACATGCAACCTCCAAATAAAATAAATATGCACATGCCTAGTTACTATACAGAAATTCTAGCATTTAATCTGTGCATGTATGTTAATATATTTGCATACACACGGCCACGATGTGTAGCAATGTGTGACTGATACATGTTGCCCCCGAAAATTTGGGATTGCCTGATTCTAGTTACAACTGCATATTGGATTCCTGTCTGTGAAGCCCTGTTGCACAGCAAAGCTGTTACCAGCACTAATGTCTCCTTGGTGCACAGGTCTTCAAGCCAGAGGCAAGGTGCTCTCAGCCCAAACTGTACCTGCTGGAAAGTGTTCCTGACCCAGTCAAGGCTGGCAAACCTGAAGGTTGTGGCTCTGTCCTTATAACAAAGTGAGCAGAAATATTAATCTGTTTTAGCAAAACAGACTAAATAAGATAGATAAGAAACCATGAAAAATTCTGGAGCACAGGATTTGTTTTGACACCACTGTAGGAGTAAAGCACATCTTGACTTTTCCCCATTTGCTCCTAGACTACAAATTGGGAGTTCATCTACAGTGATGCTTAAGTGTCTTCTGTAAAATATTTACTCCGAGTTTGATCAGTTATGAGCAACTGGAAAGTATTAACATGGCATTAGTAGCATTAAGTGAACACTCTACCTCCAGTCCAGAAAAGAGTTTAAGGCTCGTGCTACTGAGCTGTGATCTCTGGCCAGCCTGATAAAAGGTTTTTAACTTGTGTTGTGCCAAACAGTTGCTGAGCAGCCTCCGAGCTGGGGATGCAGCACTAAGGCTGCTGCTGTGCCTCATTGATTCCCCATCACCCAGAACCCCTTTGAGTGCCCGTGCACCTCCCTTCCCTGTCAGACAAGCAGTGTTTGGGAGCACTCTGGGCAAGAGCTTTGTGGGGAGCAGGATAAGCAGGTTAAAACAGTAAGCCTTGATAATTCTTTTCAAGCTCTCTATTGGTTTAACACTGGCTCCCAGTGTTCATGCAGGGTGGGACAGAAGCAATGAAAGCCTCCTGATCAAGACCCAATTCTTTACCTGCTGTAATTACCTGAACAAATTTCGTGGCTTTCATTGCTTCTTGTTCTCCAGTTATGAATAAAACAGATCCTTGTTATGGCTGCTAAGCATAACTGCCATAAACACAGTTTTGTTATCCTTCAGCATCATTTACAAATAGGAAACAAAGTGCCTATTCTTACAGGAAAGAAGCACAGAAAAAAAGGAGGGGAATGAGAAGGGACTCTCTGTGTCCTTGGAAATTAGGCTGAGGATGGGATACAGGGATTCCCTCACGGGTGGGAGACTGGCATGTTAGACTGACGTGAGGAAAGAGCCTGACTTGGCAGAAGCTGGGGCCTGTGAGATTCCAGCTTCGTGCTAACTCTGGGTCTGGCTGGGAGATATTCAGCCAGGTGCCATGAGCTGGAGGTACAAACGTCAATTGGCACTGTAGTCAAAATCATACAAACATCTCCTCCAGACAGAAACCTTCCTGTGTTCCTATTAGCAAACAAGTGCATAGTGCCAGTGAAATAAAGTTAAGACAAGCTTAAGCTGATACTGAGAAGCTGTTATGGGCCATATCCTTCTTGGGAAGAGCTGCACTCCAACGGATGCATCAAAACCTCTGCTTTTCTTTATTCAAAGAAAAACACAGAAAAAAATCCTTGGAAAGTTATGGAAAGCTCTATGAGCCCCACAGGCCAGAAGTCTGACTGCAGTTAAATATACTGCATTTAACCATAATTGCAGATCATAAAGGGATGCCTGTGCAGCCCACTGCAGGTACAGCAACAAAGAGAAAATGTCCCAGAGTCTGTGCACACCAGCCTGGGTGCTCTGGGCATATGTTCTGCAGGTGGCATTTTCAGCCCATCTTCCTCCATGTTGCTCTGTTTCTTCACTTTGGCAAAACCTCTAATTTGTGCATGAAATGGCCATTTCCTTGAATTCCATGAGGCAATTGAATCTAATTTTCTAATTTGTAGTTTCAAATGCTTATTTGCATGAGGAGTCGTGTCTGTGGGCAAGGGGGCTCAACCACGCAAGCACAGACTGCTGCACATCTGGGCTGTGGGATTTGAGAAGCACCAGGAAAACAACAAACCTCACAAAAAGGCTTCAGAAAATAGCGTGACCTTTAAGTAGCAATATTAGGAAGAGAAAAAGTAAAGGGAAGGAAACAGAAGTCATTTAATTCAAGTGGATTTTCAAATATGATGTAGTTAATTTAAAGTTAATTTCATTTAATAGTAATTTTAATTAGCTCACATCTGTTGCAGATATCCACAGGACTGATTTAACCTGTGAACTGGGGCTACTTTTCCTTGCAACCCTCTACATCAGTTACAAAATCCTACCACACTGTGCTACACACATAGTTGCTTTCTTTGGAAAGGGGCAGGGAGAGGATGAACTATGAACTGGTCACATTGCTGAATGTACAGCAGAAAAGACATACAGATTCTGTGCTGACAAGCAAACAGCTCTGACATAAACAAGAGAGAGCCTACCCAGAGCTATAATTTGTCTTAATATTGGCCCATGCAAAATTTTCTGTAGAAATGAAGATGTGAAAATACTTCCAAAAGTCCTGGCTGAAATTTAGAAGATCACTGACCACTGGTCTCTGTTCCTTCACTTCTTGTATGCTTGTGACTGGCTGAAGTCTGCTTTTCACATTGGTTTGTGGTAAGTGAATTTTAAGGCTGTGAAATAGTCCCCACTGGAAAATTACACTGAGAACTCAAAAAAGGAAGACTAAGATGATTTTTTAAGCCAGTTTAGGTTTTTCAAAGCTGATGTTCTGCATTGTGATGATTTTATATGGATGTAGTATTGCAATTTACAGCAGTGTTAGAAGAACAGAGATCTGGATGCACTGAGTACCCTTAACACAACTCTCAAATGGAATGTGCAGCAATTTAAATTAATGAATCACTAATTTCCTGCTCTTTTAAAGAACTCCCTTTAACACAAAAATATTCACAGAAACACGTGGACACGCGCCTGCTTATTTAGTGGTGTGGCCTACAAGTCTTTAATAGGACTGTTAAACTAAACAAGAACAAATATCTGATGCATTTGTACCAGTGATGTGCTTTGTTATCGCTGGACCCAAGTGCTGCATTTCATATGCACTCCTGTTTCACAGCAGGGCACCTAAGGCAGCTTACATGGCCCTTAAAGAGAAGGCTTTGACATTTAAGAGATTTCCATTTCTTCCTAGACTGAAATCTAAGCCTGACAGACTCATGGGCTAAATTAATTCCTTAAGCCTTTGGCCCAGTGATAAAACTTATCTGAAGCAGAAAATGGAAATGTACAGTGTACTTTATAGAGCTGATCAAAGATCCCCCAGAAAGTGCTGAAGCAATCAGAAATGAATGATCTGCTTCCATGGATAGGAAAAGTGGATGTTTTAATTGCATCAGTTATTCACCACCAATTATTTGTGAGAAGTCTTTTATGTCTGGGTGGTTGGGGAGCCTATCTATGTATGTGAAAATCAGCTGAGTTTCCTATTATTTTTCTGTGAACACCAAGTTAGCTGTGCTGATGGTTCAAATCAGAGATGGAGGCGCCTGCTGAAGTTTGGAGCTGGCAGCTACGGTGTGTGTCCTCCTTTACTGAAACTCCGAAGAAATTACCAGTGTGGTAGAGCACTGATCCTCACTGAGATGGTCTTTAAAAAAAGGAGAAACAGATGATCTCCTGAAGGAGACAATGTACAGACATGTACTATATTTTAACATACTAACGCATTATTATGCAGCAGAAGATACAGAGGATGCTAACACGAGCCTTTTTTTGTTTTTTTGTTATTCTTACACTAAGGTAAGAAACATCTTTGTCACTGACTAATCCATCAGTCTTTTCACATCCATTTCTACCCACACATGATGTGGTTTTGGAGACCTGTGTTGTTGTTAAACCATTCATTGCTGCTGAGGAAAAGCAGTGCCCACCAAGTTAACGGGAAGGGAGCTCATCTCTCCTCAGTGCTTCTCCACGCTGTGGGGATCCCTGTGTAGCTCCTGTGCTGCTGGATGGCTGTAAATGGCTCAGGAAGGGAGTTCATAGTCCAGGCTATTGCATTTGTGGTGTCCCTTACAGACTTGGGGCTGAATTTCTTCTCAGTTAACATTAATGGGCTTGGATGTGTTGACATGAGGACAGGATTTGACCCAGGAAACGTCCAAGTATGGTACTTGAAAGGGTGATTGTTGGCATTGATCAGGCACCGTTGGCCATAGGTGAACCTGAGATATTTATGTGACATCTGGGAACAGTCCCTGCTTGGTGGCTGCTGTGCCTGGCAGGGGCTGTCCACATCATTTCATATGGAGCTGATTCCTACAGCACATCTACCTTGTGAAACAGCCTGGACAGACCCGGTATCTCCAGAAAAAGCAAGATGTCCTTATCCCAAGCTGTTTCCTGAAATAACCCCTATTTCCTGCCATGCTGCTCAGCCTGCTGTGGCTGGCATGAAGAGCTGTTACCACACGTAACCCAGGCCTGAACCCCAAATCCCCCCGAGACGCAGTTGCCACGCAGTGATTTAAGGCTCCTTAAGCAGAGCAGGAAGAGATCAGAAAAACAAGGAAAGCCTATTTGCAAAGCTAAAGAAAGACATCGTGTAGCTGGGGGCGGGAAAAGCAACAGCTGAGCGGCACCCGGAGGCACTGCCAGGCACAGGCTCAGGACAAGTAAAGTGATAAAAAGTCCCAAGAGCAGACAAGCTCTGAACCTCTGCAAACACTTTAAGGCTTGTCAGCCCTGCCAGGTGCCCCTGACCAAGGGATGTCCTTCCAACACAGTGGGATGATCCAGGGAGAGGGGCTATATGTAACAGCTCTGCCTCAGTGCTGCCTATTGTCACTAAAACTTCTCCACAGAGTTACTTGGTTACTGAAACTTTGTCTCAGTTTCTGCTTCCTTCCCAAATTTATCACTTTGGGAAAATTACTGATACTGTCCTGTGCCAAAGTGATACATGTTTCTGTGTGTTTGCTATGGCATTAGAACTGAATTGTAATTATTTATTTTTTGTTTTAATAAAACCTAACGTTGGACTTGATGATCTGAAAGGTCTTTTCCAACCTAAATTATTCTATGATGAAATGGCAAAAATTGGCATCAACAAATAGATTCGTTGTGAATTAATTTTTTGCTACTTTTTTTAATGGAAAAAAAAATGAATTGCAGGGAAAAGCTTGAAGTTCAAGAAAGGATAAATATCATCACACTGATGTGAATTGTCCCCTCCCTTTGAAGGGGTTTGGTGCTGAGCCATCAGTTGTATACTGCTGGTGCTCCTCTGTAAGGTGCTGGATGTAAGGAAATGTTAGGGAAAAGCTGTGTGACAGATGCCAGGGACTCTTGGCTCCTCAGCTGCCTGCTCCACAGCATCTTTCCAGGCAGCCCTTGGGGGCTCCATACTTTGGGATGAGGCATTTTGCATCTTCCTTTCCAAACTCCCTCCAGCTGAGAGGCAATGCCTTTACCACTCTTGGGGCATTTTCCCTGGATTGCTTTGAAATGCCAGAGGTACACGGAATTTCCTCAGCTTGTATGCTGCAGCTCCTCACACATAGCTTTTGGGGATCTCATGTGGTCAGGAGCAGCCTCAGCAATGTGGTTCCTCATGACTGAACCCAAGCAATGTCCACTCCTGCTTCCAAAGGCCCAGCAGGATCAGGAGGACTTTTAAAAACTAGGAATGTGGCCAACAAAAAATATATTTAAGGTTGAAAAAGAAGACACCCCCAGCACCAGCAAGCTCAAAGGCAGTGGAAAGAAGTTGAGGGGAAAGTTTTTAGCATCCATCAAGACTGTGCTTGATGCCATCCCTCGCACCCCTCTCTGTGTGGACTGAAAAGCTGTACAGCTCCCTTCATGGAGCTCAAGCTCTGATGGGAGCCTGGTGAGGTTTTAATCAACACCCCAGCAGCTCCAAGGCATCTCCTCCATGCAGGGGAAGAGCTGCACTTCGTGATGGAGGTGCCTAAAGGTGTGAATTTGGGCAAGGATTCATGTTTGGTGATGGCATGGCGCCGCTGTGATGAAACGGGACGGGGGAGCCAAGGCAGATGTTCCGTGAACTTATTTTATTCGCCTCATAAACTACCTTGAGACCTCAGAGATAATACAAGCTCGCGCCGCAGGCAAAAATCCCCTGATTTCCGGTTACAGAATATTCTTAAAAGCTGCTCAGCCAATAGCAGTTGCTTTAAAGGTTACAGATAGCTGTTTCAACCAATCTTCTATATTGCACGGACACTTGTTAAAACAACACTTGCTTGTTTTATACCTTATACAATAGTGCATAATATTCCATTATTAAGCTTAACTTTATCATCTCTTGATATGCATAAATTTTGCAACTTCTAAAAGTTCTCTCAGCTAGGCATAAAACCATGGCTCTTTGTTCTCCTGTACTTGTGTTAATGTTCTAATTGTATATTCTTTAATATTTTCTCAGGCGAAGCTGTTCCCTAAAATCTTTCTACTTGATTCTTAAAGCCTGCTTTTTGTTTCTCACTCTTAGAAATCCTTTTACCTTTTTCTGGGTTTCCTACAGCATGGCATATCCCTCTGCCTTAAACTGGCGTACTCTCACCTTTCTTTTCTTCTTTCCACCTACCTGACTGGATTTCTCTGTCTCCCAGAGCAGTGAATCAAGGAAGAGGAAAGCTTTTGGATGTGACAGCCAAAAGATTCCAGAAACAGAAGACAGGATAGAAAGAGTCCCTAACATCTCAGTAAAAAATAAAAGCAAGGCAAAGATGCAGGGGGGCAATAACAGAAGGAAAAACCAGAGATTTTACAGTTTTAAAGCCAGCTGCTCAATCTGATGTGGCCCGATTCATAAGCACTGAATGCCAGGTGTTGGCAGTGGCACTTCTGGATCCCATCAGCCAGAGAGTGGAAATGGTGGCCGGGGCAAACATATGCTAAATTTCATTGTCAGCAAGTCAGAAGGCAGAACATGCACGATAATTTATTGGAACCTAAAAATAACACCTACAAGACCCTTTTAACATCAGGCAATTTCTAGTTCTTAAAAACTAAAACACAGCTTTCTGAGCATTGTTAATGGTAAGCCCATAGAATCTTCCATTGTTTAGATGTGAAAAGAAATCCTTAGTGAAAAGACAGAGCTGTATTAGACAGAGAAGGTTAAAGAAGTCCTAGAATGAGTCTTGTCATCTTGTCATTGTATCAATCATTTAAGGTCCTTGTAATATGCCACCCATATTAGCATTTTATGCCTTATGATAAAGTATAGATAGAAAGTATCTATTGATTTGTTTACAATCTCCTACACAGCCTAAAACCAAGCAGATCACTCTCAGCTTAGTGACCAGAAAATGTCCCAGACTCACATCCATGCTCCTGTGCACATTTACTCATCAAGAAAGTGGAAACAGTTGTGTTTGATGATCTCATTAATTAGTTCTAAGGCAAAAAATCAAGTTATTGTGGCACCTTGGCAAGTGCCACGAATCACCTGAGCCACCCACATGTATTCTTTCTGCTTGCAGGAAGAACTGGAAAAAGAATGGGCTGGCCTGAATTTCGTGTGCATTCGTGGGTTTCCCAGTGATCTGGTGAGTGTGTCTGAAAAGGCCCTGCTCTTGCCCTAATCTGCAGCAACCGGCTGCCCTTGCTCTGTCTCTCAGCTGAATTGAGGGTCATCTAAAACCCAGAGATTCTACGTTCCTCCAGGCTCTGCCACCCGGCTGCCACCTGGATCCTCATCTGAAAACATCATTTGTCCAGGCTCATACGCGACCCTGGCACAGAAAACCCTGGCGGTCTCCTGGCTCCTAGTTTTTATATGCAGGAGAAATTAACCCCTTTCCTAAGTATTAACAGTAATAAATAAAAGCTATTTGGTCACACCATCAGAGTTTAGAGACATATTAGCCAAAGGGACAGATGATAGTAATCTATTCAAACAGCCACCTAAACAAGGCTGCTGGGCGCATCTTTATCCTCCTCTCTATGAGGCACTGGGAGTGATATTTTACATGAGACTTGGCAGGGAATCAAAAACTGAGAACATGTTCTCCTTAGCTCTACCAGCTGCTAGAAGCCCCTTGATAACTCTGTAAAAGCCCTTTATGTGTAAAGCAGACAACAGCCTCCCTCAGAGCAAGAAATATTTCACTTTGGTGTCAACCTGAGCAAGGCTTCATGCTGCCACTACGTAGCACTGACACTATTTAATTTAGAAACCTTCAGCTTTAAAAGCTTTAGAATATGTCTGGAAATGGAGCCACAGCCATTTCTCCTGCTGTCCTGAGCTGGTCTTGCTCCATTGGAGCTAAGGGGGCTCTGCAGCAGCTGGGGGAAGAGGACTCAGCCTTCTGTCATTAAAGCCCATCTATCACCTCACAGAGAAATGCAGGAAGGGTGATTTCTTCACACCACATCAGCAGTGACCCTTTTCTCTCTCTTTAAATTCTAGCGTTGGTTACAAAAGAGAACCATGGAAGAGTTGGAATAAACACTATTGTGCAGGGATGCAGATTGCAGCTGGATTGAAAATTAATTTAGGGCTTAAATTCCCTGTATTTCCTCTGGAGATCCTTCCCTGGGTTTTGAATCCAGGGTCTGGTGCAGGAAGACCTCAAAGGCGTGACCAGGTTCAGAGTAAAGTGCAACCCATGCAGTCCCTCATGCTGCACATGAGCGCTGGAACCTTCAGCTCTCCTTTAGAGAGAGGAACATGATGGCTATTACTCTGAATATATCCTTTGAAAGTACACTTCCAAACAGAAACGACTCCTTTTAAATATGTGGTTATGTGCTTTCATCATCCACAACAGAAACCTTCCCCTGGTAAGACTGAGCAGGTTGAAATAATTTCATATTCACAGCCACGATGCTGGGGAGAGCAGCGACCCCAAACCAGGCCTCTCTGAGCCTGGAGCAGACACCCATTCTCCAGCCATGTTACCTAATAATATTATCTCTCATGGGCTGTGGTGCCTCCCTGAAATCCACTCTAATTAATTTTTCCTGAAAGAGCTCATCTAAAGAGATGCCAGATGATGTCAGAGATGCAGCCTGAACATTTGTCCCCACTGTGTGTGCCACTGCACCAAACATTTTTTCTGGGCAGGGACATCCACTCAGGTTCTGCCATCATCTATGCAAAGTGTCCAGCATACCTGCAAGGTGGTTTTTTATGGGCTACAGCAACTTTGAAGGCACAAACTGAAGTGCCTGAAGCCAGGGTAAAGGCTAAGCATATGGCAGGCAGCAAGCAGGATGCTTTACTATGGAACAAGTTTGTGAAAATCAGGGATTTCCAGCTGAGCAAGAGAGGGCAGGGAAATGGTTTTTCCTTTGGGACCCATTTGGAGCTCCCTGTAGATGTCTCTTGGCATTAGACAAATGGTTCCCTTATTTTCTCTCAGAGAGGTCATAACTGCATTTTTTACTCCCCCTTTTTCCAAGTGAAAATATTACTTAAAATGAGACTCAGTTCTCCATGGAAATACTGAAAATACAGGTGCCAGAAAATGAGAGCTTTTCATTAGCAGTCAGTGTAGCTTTCATACAAAAATGGCTTTCATAGTTACTTTACCCCATGTAATTACACAGCAAAGCCCTGTTTAACATCTCAGTACATAATGGAAACTTTCTATTTCAAATCAGATTAATGTTAAGAGTTACCCAGACATTTCAAGAGATAATAGCTGTAATTAAGGTGTTTCTAGTGATGGGTTCCTATTATAATGTGGCAGAATATTCTCTGATAGTCTTGTTGGCTGCTTTAGTCACAATTGTTGCCATTAATATTAACACTATTCTCTTACCAGACAAACAGAAGAGGAGATTAATCAAAATACTGTGCTGGTTTCCTATGCTCTGAACCCCTGTTTTGGACTGATGATCAATTCTTAGCTTTCAGTTGGAATAAAGAGCAGTTTTTGTAAGATGTGCAGGCAGATTCACCCATGTTATTTCAAGCAACATTCTGAGAACAAAGAGAGATAATTATTTTTTTGAAAATTTGAAAATAAAGCACTGATGAAATTTAAATGCTACAATTCCTAAACATCTCATATGTTTCCAGTTTGCGTGTCAGTGATGTGAGATTGCTGGAGTGTAACATTCAGACTGGGGAATGAGGTGAGCATCTATATGTGGGTTCATTATTTTGGGGAAAAAGTTGCACAGACCAAGGCACAACTGACACATGAGCAATTTGGGGTTGTGAGACTGACTCAGGAAAATGGGGGCCTCCAGTGGCAGGTCCCCATGATGATGGCTTGGGACGAGCAAAGAATGTGTTGAGTTTCAAAATGATGGAAGAAAAGAGACCTTCATTTCCAGCAGAACCCATGAAGTTAAACAAGGGATTTATTTGAGTTAAAAAGCCCTATAAATGTTCATTTTTCATGGGTATCAGTTCTACAGACTCAACTGAAGCTGTCAGAGTCAGCTTCTGCTGAACAAATGTGTCATGACAAGTCATCCAGATAAAAGCTATGTCAAGTACCAAAAATGAGAAGGGCCAAGACAAGCAGGGAGCATGAAAGGAGTGCAGGGCGTGATCTCATACAACTCACAGTGAAAAGGGAAGCAAAGGAACAGCTTTGCTCTGAGAAAATTCACACATTGGTTTCCAATTCCAGTAGTTTTCCAGTTAAACAAGCACAGGAATAAAACCGACCATAAAAAGGCACTTTTGGGAGCACCATGCAACTATGCCTGTGGTTTCTAAATGTGCTTTGGAAATACACCTATGAAACATGATGAGTCAGCTGAAAGTTTATTTCAGTAGATTTGCATACTATGAAGAAATAGAAAACTGTGAATCCTTTAACCCCAGTTTCCAAAAGAAAAACATGAAAATACCAAGGGAAAACTATCTTTGCAAAAATTTTTATTCACTTTCTACTTTCAAATACTAGTTACCAAGATGCAGCCTCCTAAAAAGTGAGTGATAGCCACAGGAATTGTTGCTGTTTTCATATATCTAATGCAAAACAAGTAGTTTTGTGTAACCCGTCAAATGTGAATTATCTTGTGTTTTGTACGTAAGAGTAGATAGAAATCTTCAACTTCTGCAAAATGGAAAACAGCTATACTTTATCAGATGCATTGCCCAGCTTTATATATACAGGAACCTAAAAGGTTGAAATTACCAGAGCCCAAGACCTAAGGACCTTGTAGATGATTTATTATTGAAGTGAGAACAACAATTAAAAAAGAAACCCAAAGAAACCTCTGCAAGGAACAGGTCTTCTCTGCAAGAAGTTTCAAAATGCCTGTTTCCTGCCTTGATGTTGACTTTCAGAGGCTACAAGTTTATAAAACCGTGTCTCACTAGTAATTGCCTTGCTGACCTTTGTAATGTGGGCTCAAATCCCATTGCACCTGACATTTTGTTTTGCTTAGAGGGGATCTGCAGCTCACTGAGGCTGTAGTCCCACTGGGATATGGCTCTCCCTTATGGTCCTTGCAAACAAGACAGCATTTATGTCTGTTTTCCTGCTCTCTGGTTTCTAGCCAGGACACAATAAAAAAAAACACAAACCATCATGGGAATAGAAAACTAAACTAACTAAAAAAATCATAAAACCTCAGTCTCTGAGTTCTATATATAACCTTTTAATCCATGATTCCAAATTACTTCTTGCTAATGTTTTGTAAAATGCTCTTTTAAATTCACTTACTGGAGGCTATGCACTCACTTCCTAAAAGCTAGTAAAACTATTTGTGTGAATCCTCTGGCAAAATCAGTATTTAAAAAAAAAAAAAATCCTAGACTTGTACAAAAGAAGCAAAATACATTGTGACACTGACATCTCAAATTCATTACTGCTCAGTGTCTGTTGAATAAAATCTATTGGCTGTAGAAGATGTGAAAAGCATAGGGTTTCAATAAAGAGCAAGTGTTGTATATTTCTTGAAATGAAAGCTGTGGTTGTATGAAGTCTTTAAAAACTAGTTTTCCTTTAGGTTAAGAATTGCTGTATTTTTGGTGAGGCAGGACAGGATATGCTTGAATTTATACTTTAATAAATAAGAAAAAGTTCTACTGATATGAATAGGATTAAACAGAGGGCAAACAGAAAATAGACCTGCCATCACTGAGAGAAATACAAAGAGCAAAAAGATCCTATATCTATATGTGGAAATATATTCAAGGGGATGGTACAGAAATAGCTCCCATGTCCAAAGAAATAAAAACTGTAGTTTATATCAATTAGAATTATATAAAGACTGAAGGAAGAGAGAGAAACAGAAGAATATACTTAAAGGTGTAACTCTTTATGCTGATCAGTCACACCCTACATCCTAATAAAACAATAGTTGTTGTTGTACCCTGCTAAATTGGTTACAAGTTGTTCAAAGATGATGATAAAGCATGTCTAATAACCAGCAGTGTGGGATTCCTCTTCTGGTGGTCCTGCACTCCCCAATTCTTTCCTCAGAGGGGCTCGAGCATCCATGAGTAGAATTGCATCCCTGCTGGCTTGAGGAGCTGCTGCTAAGGCCTGATTCCTTGTTTATGGTCTTTCTGAACAATTGTAAAGCTCTGTTATTGTGGTTGTGATTTGTGTTGCTGCCAGGGTGATAAAAAGCAGTTCCAGAGTTTAAAGCCCTAGCTCTGTGCTGGGGTTAAACAAGCATTTAGCACTTGTTTGGTCTGTGAGATTATCATCAATGAAAATAGAAAATGAGCATAAGTTGAGTATGTTCTTAAGAGCTTTATGTAATCTGTGTTTACATCTCTATTCATGTTGACTGAAGGCAATTTCTGATTAATTATTATAAAACTGAGTATAATGGGAGTGTTCCATTGCACTGCCTGGTGCAGAAAACATAACCAAAAAGACCCCAGTAGTGTCAAGTGTGGGTCTGTCATATGTAGGAGATAAAAACTGTGAAATGTTAGGGATTTTTGCCAACAACCCTTCCTCCACAATCTTCTCTTAGGAAATGAAGAAAGAATTATATGGGCATGATAGTATAGGCATGACACTTTCTGAATATTCAGTCAAAGCCTTTGGAACAGGGAAATATGTGGCACAAATGATGCTGTTGCCATTGGGCTCCAGGATTACACTCATGGCCCAGGAGTGATAGGAAGCTTTAAGTTCAATAAGGGTGACAAGAACCTTCCAGCTCTAACAGATTTTTTAAAACCCAAGCATGTGTTGGAGCTTTGCTCTCATTAGGCTTCTGTACTTCCAGTTTTCCAGTTTATTGAAACCTCGTAGGTTATTTCAGTTTGGATCAGAAGAGAAGTGTCCTCCAGAAGTAATGTTACTCTGTGGCTTTATCCTGAGGGTGACACGTGTGAGAGTGACACACAAACCACACATAGTGTCTGTGGTTTCCCCATGGGAAGGATCTACCATGTTTCAATGCAGATTTAAACCCCACAACTGATAGGCATCACAAAACCTCTTGCCATTTGATGCATCTTACATAAAAGGCTACTATGTACAGTCTGCCAGCCTGTGGCAGATGGCTTTCTGTACACAACACATAAACTTTGATGTTACTGAATATCTGTAATTGCCATTTTATTTCTGCACAAATACACTGTCATCCATCCAATATTTTAAATGCACAAAGCACAATTTTTGCCGAAGTAATGACTTCACACATACAAAATGACCATCAGAAACACCTAGTAGCTGCCCTCTGCAAGCACTGAGGGGATGTTTTTTAGGAGATGCTTGTTCCTATCCTAGGAGAATGGGCAGGGCAGTGTTTCGTGAGGACAGAAGAACAGCAACCTCTTTTCTGAGCAGGTCATCTGCTGGTGGGCAGAGACATTGCTAAGGGGACCCACAAGTGGCAGCAGCAAGTGAACACCACAAAGGAGTTGGTGGAGCGAGGATGCCCCCGTGCAAATCCCACTCTCCAGCCTGGCAGCACGGTGCCTCAGCTCCCCACGGCTCCCACAGCAGCACAGACACACTTCTACGAGGAGCAGCAGGCAAATCCTTCAAGGGAAACACAACCACAAGCACTTTCCCAGCTATGGGTTAATTTTCAGCCCGAGACACAAAGCTAGTTCAGATTTCTGAATTTTCCCATCCTTGTTCACATCGCAGTGGTTGAGCAGGATCTGGCGGAACTTGTCCAGGTCCACCCCGCTAATGCTGGGCTGCAGGCAAAGAGAAAAACAGTACTGAGAGAGAAAATGGTTCTGGATTTCCCCAGCTTGTAAAGCGGCCCACCCTGCAGCAACTGGGAAATCCACCCAAGGAAGAGTGACCTAAAGGCCCCACATCAGCTCATATGCTGTGGGGAAGCCAACAGAAGATGGGGAAAGGGTGCCCTGCAAAAGCAGAAGGGGCATGGGACTGTAGTTGACTGCATAGAAATGCACCATGACTTTTGTGCACAGTCGAGGCCATCAGTATCTGATCCAAATAAAAGAAAACTTCAGAATGTTATGCAATGCAGATCCCTGCTCTACCCGACCTGTGCTTTCATCTAGTTTCTTCTCTCAAACCTGCTGTGCAAGGACTAATGTGACATTTCTGTCAGCATACTCCTATTTTACAGGCTAGTCAGCAATGTAAAAATACCTTTTGTGGATTAAGTTCATGTTGAAGACACATTTTACAGGCTACAGAGTCTCTGTATGCTCCTAGCACTGTACCGCCTGCTCCGCTTCCCACATCCTCAGGAGGGGATCAAATTCACATGCACAGCTTGTGGTGTCCAAGGGCAATGCTGATGAAGGCCCTTAGGCAAAGTACAAACCTCCCTCCTTTACACAGCACAAATCCAGCCTCCTGCCTGTCCCCACACCCTTCCCTGCACTACGTGGCCAGAACACACACATGCAGCCATCGGCACGCAGCTGCCACCCTCTGCTCTCTCCTGAATGGATGTGGCAGTGCAGGTGTCCCTGTGCCAGGTCATATTGTGTGGAAATGCAACAGCCCAGGCTCAGAGGTAAGAAAGACCAGATTCTCTTTGGGTCAAAAGCTCTGTCTTGGACTGCATTTGGAAACTCAAGATAATCCAATGAAGACAGACTCTTCTGTCCATCAGAAGCTGAAGCAACACACCAGGTACGGTATTCTCAGTTAGAGATAGACCTCAATTAATTTTCAAGTGTAGCCCTGAAATAAACTAATGAACCATAAGGTTATTCTGGTGAGAACCACATCCCCAGGGAAAAGAGAAGAAAGAAATCGTGATGACTCATCCATGACAACACAGCTTGTCATGCTGTAACATCTGCGTAATTCAAAGTACAAACTAGAATGGACTTTTTAAAAATAGAGTTGCTTTGCTGAGGGAAGCTGTATTTATTTGTGTGGCAGAATTTCTGTGATGTGGTGAAATGCTCTGCAGTATATATTCTGAGATGGTGACATTCCCTTCTGCTGATGATCAAACTAAAATTTGACTCTATGTTCTTACTAGTCTCTCTGTGTATGTAGCATTTCCTAAAGTACTGATCTTTAGAAAATACAGAGTATTAACAAAGACAGCCATGAAGATACCTTGACCAGTTCCATCATGTCTTTGACAAACCCATCCACTTCTGGGCCTTCAAGTGCTCCTGTTTTACTCTGAAACAAGGAATAAACATCAAACCTTCCCAATCAGTCAAAAACACTACAATGTTTATTTACTGGTCAGTACCACCACCTGGTCACCAAGCTTTATAGGATAAAGTTCATAGCATCATAAAATGGTTTGAATGGGAAGGGACATTAAAAATTATCCAGTTCTAACCATTCCGCCATGGCCAGGGACACCTTCCACTAGTTCAGATTGCTCAAAGCCCCATCCAACCCGGCCTTGAATACTGCCGGGGCTGGGAAATCCACAGCTTCTCTGGGCAAACCCATTCCAGTGCTTCACTACTCTCACAGTAAAGGATTTCTTCCTAATATCTAATATCTAAGATCCCTTTGTTTTTCCCAAACCATCTCCTCCCACCAAATGGGAGCAATGTCTCCCACCACCATGAGGGAGTTGTGTGACTGTCAGAAGTGGCACTGAATTGCTGATGTCTAACAGGCAGTTAAATGGTCATGTCTGTCCTGGGCCAGACTCCCTAAACAACCATGGGTTCACTATTGGAAGGGGGTTTATTTTTCAGCATGGTGGTGATGCAGGTCCTGAACTGCAAAAGACTGTGAGCACTAAAGCCACCACTTCCTCTGTCTCCCTTGCATCTCCTGCAGGAAAACTGCTAATGCAGCAGCACTGGCCATGGAGATGCAGAAAGTCAAAATGGGTCCTTGACACAAGATCTCTGAGCATTGCTCCCCTCTGTCCCTACTTTACCCTTCCCAGTCTGGCATCTGGGCTCATGGACCATGGGCTTGGGCAGAGCTGCTGCTCCTGAGTGACTCCAACAGCACCCAGCAGGGGCAAGAAGTCTCAGCAGCACATGCTAAATCTGTCATTTACAAACCACAGGGGAATGAATGGGCTCACAGGACTCACAACATCATAGTGTGCAAAGATTTTCTCAAAATCTCTCCTCCTTTCTTCCGTGCTGCAAGCCTGCATACAGAGAGAACAAACAAATGGAAATTTAAAAGAAAAATTTCAAGTTTGGGCCCAGGCCATCTTAGCTGAGAGAGACAGGATCAATGTATCAAAAATTAGTGCTACTTACATCCATTTTAAATTGTAGAAGGAAATTCTCCTGAAGTGCCAGAATCCTGAATGGAGAGATTTAAATTATGATCTTTTCACTTTATCATCTGCACACAAACTATTCTGAGCTCTCCTTGTTTGTAAAGCAAAGGGATGTTGGATTAAAGGCCTATAAAAGTGAAAATTGCTTGTGGGGTTATTTATAGAGGGCTGTTGTGGGAACATACGCCTTCCTCCCTGTCTGATGGGGCACAGAGGGTGCCCTTTGGATCACCACAGACATGCCTATTAGCACCATTGCTTCTCCCAGAGCATTTCTGGTGGTCCTGCACAACGAAGGGTGTCAGCTTCCAAAGCAAGAGCTACCAGACAATCACTCCTTGTAACTGGATTGCTGTGCTGCATTAAAGGAAGAGTGATTTATGGCTTTCTGTTGGAGAGAGACTTGGTGGTTGTAAAAGTAAAGGACAAAGTAATACTGGCCTGTGCACCAGGACTGGCAGAATTCCTCTCTTTTCATCTCGTAAAGCCTATCAAGCACTGATAGACCCTTTTCTCTCTCCAAGTGCTCTGCTAACCCTGAGGTTTTTAGAGCCCATGACACAGGGCATGCTGAGTTGTGTCCGCACATGGAGGGATTTGGAGTGTGAGAAATATGCTCAGACTGGAGGAGAGCCTCAGATGGCCTGGTTCCCAACAAGGAACTGTATTTAAGAGAAAATTCTAACAGGACCCCCCTTTAGATATTCTCTGTCCTGCCTCTGATGCCTGTCATATATTTCATGGTCAAAGGGAACTGCTGTATGCACTGCAGTTATTTGTGCTGGTATTTGTCATGATACCATGCACAAAGTAACAGCGGCAAACCAGCACCTCTCTCCCCTCACCCTTTAAACTGGTGTTTTGAGACTGTAGCTGCATGTTTAAAGTCCTATCCAATGAATGCACACAGTTTTACAGAGAGGGGCAGACTCTCTATCAGTAGGCAATAAAAATCATCTAAAAGCCTCTCAGTTACCAGGGACAGAAAAGAGACAGAGGCCCATGACTGATCCCCAGCTTCATTCACAAGCATCTCACCTTGGCTCTCCAAATTCTTTCTTACTGCCACTGCCAAACTCTTTTTTGGTGCCACTTTTATTATTCAAAATGCAGTAAAAATTCTTTGCAACCCCTGCTGCACATAATGATGTAAAATAAATGTATGTCTGTGACTCCATTGAAATGATTTTCAGCCTTCTTTTGGAGAAACAGAGCCACTGGTTGCTCTGTCGCCTCCTGGGAAGTGTCTCAGAGGTAGCACTGATCATGCCAGAGCACATTGGTGTTGTACAGACAGATCCTGGCATTGCTCTTATCACTGGCTCTAGATTCTCAGATTATTGCAGTGGGGACCATGTGCTGGAGAGGTGGGATCAGAGCAGATTTCATTTGAAAGGGGGTAGAATTCAACTGCACATGCCTAGAGGGAGAGCATCACCTTGCCTGGATCTACCATTGTGAGCTGAAACACCCCATCAACAGTATTAAATCCTACCTCGCCAGGTCGTTCAGGTCCAGCCGTCCGTCCTTGTTTTTGTCAAAGATTTTCATCTATAAATCAAGAAGACAAGTAAAATAGATGGGCCATGAAGAGAACACCAATACCAAAAAAGACAATATACATTTTGCTCTGCCCTGTGCCCTCCTCTCTGCCTGCTCAGAGTGCTTGTCCAAACCCTGGGCACCATGGCATCCTGTGCTAGCACCAAGTGCAAGGATGGCAGAAGGGAATAGCAAAACCCACCAGCTTTTTGACAGCAACAACCCAAAGCAATCAAATACCAGCACTGCTCCCTTCCACCCTTACATGGGGATAAAGCAGGTCTGCAGTAAACACCTTCAGAAACTAAACACTGACATTGCCTTGGCCCCTGAAAAAAAATGCCAAGAAAGGGGGAAACCTCTAAACACTTCCAGCTGGACTCCATCCTTACCTTTGACTGTTGCTGTGGCTACTGAGCAGCTGAGGTGAAAATGTCACCTTCTAATCAGCACTCAGGATTTTACACCACTAAAGCTGTGGGGCTTGCTTGGCTCAAGGTCTGCTTTTAGAACACACTAAGACTGGGAAGATGGTTCAGGCTGCCAATATCAAGAGGTTAACCTGTGTGAATTCAAAACTTATCCTTTTCTTTTCCTGAATAGCATCATTTTGATGATCCATCACCAAAAAATACTAATTTGTTGTATTTGGTTCTCCATTTTTCTTCAAGGCACAAAAAAGGGTCTGTTACAAGGAAAGGGGTGGGGGTGACAGAGTCTGAACTTGTGGGAGCCAGCAGCATGTCCTGAGCACTTCCCAGCAGTGGAGCCAGGGCAGAGCCTAACACTTGTGTGAGAAAAGGTGGCATCTGGAGAGCTGCCATTTCTCAGGGAGACTTTGCCTGTTTTGTCAGTGCTGCCTCTTCCCTGCCCCTTGCTCAAGGGCAGCAAGCACTTTATTGTACTACCTTTAGATTGAGATTCTGCAACAGACTGTATACCATTAATTATTCCGAGTATTTTACACTACTGAGGTTTGGGTGGAATTTTTGAAGAGCCATTTGGTATGGGCTCACTTTTCCTCCCACTGAAAGACAGTATAGAAGTCCTATGAATGACTGAAGGCCCATACTGAGATATTTGGGAAAATGACATCATGAGAGCCTTGTGGGTGTTCAGTGGCACAAGGAAAGCCATTCTCCCATTTAACTGGCCTCTGCCAAACGTGCTCTGTGCAGAGCCACTAAATGACAGAGGAAAGACTTCCTTTGCTGTAGAGCTGGAGAGACGAATAAAGCTGCCAAGCCATCCTGAGGACTTCCTCTGGTTGCATCAGTCCAAGTTGCCCCTTTCCAGCTAATCTAACTTCTTGCATCCTGCCTCCTGCCCCATTAGCTCTCCCACAACAATATGGCACTTCTCCCTGGTCTCTGCTGGAGCAGCAATGGGACAAGGCTGCAGGAAGGGATGGGGGCAGAAGCTGTCTTTTCTGGTGCCACCAAAGGGAAAAATGTCCTTGCAATGAGAGCCTCCCACTGCCATCAGAAAGATAAACCCAAGCCTTCAGTCCTTGGCTGATAAAGGAATCATTCTGCAGGTCACAGAAAATGATTAATGTTCTTTCTAGAAATAAATAATCCCAGATAAGATTTTAAAAGCCTTTCTCCAAACAGAACATCAATGCCAAACCGGTTTTTTTCCTGTTATTTAAGGAGAGATAGAGACATCCCTACTACTTCACTTTTGCACACTCTCCACCACAGGTGACTTTGCAACATCCAGCTTACATCATTGCTCTAAAATATGCTGCCTAATGGAAGCTTATGGAGACAACCCCTATTTAGATGGCTAGAGAAAGAACCAGCATGTGGGTGGTGGGAATACCATAGTACATGGCCTCCAGAGTAAATTCAGTGCATTTGAAAATGTCACTCTAAATACCTTGGTTTAGGCCACCAAGGAGCATTAGTTACCCACATGGTCTTTAGGAACTCACCACAAAGCAGTGCAGCCAGTGTGGTGAGAGAGGACATCATTTGCTGAGAAAGGACAGCTTTTGGTGGGAAACACGGGGCCCAGCTCTCAGGAACTCTGCTGCCAGGTCAGGGCAGTTCTGGCTGAAGGCACTGCTCTTTTTCCTTCATACAAAGATACAGTGTCCTTACCAAAACACACTAAAACTTACTGTCTTTAGCAGTCTTTGAACTTCACTTGGATTCTCCTACATGTTTCTGAGCTCCTGAAAGTGAGTTTTATTTTCTCCCATTTCTGGTGCATCTCAGAATTACTGTCTTGAGACTAGAATTTGGTGCTTCAGCCAAGACTTCAAATTCAGATGTGTTTTTGCCTCTGTGATGCCTCAGAAAAGCAAACACAGAGTTTCTGGGAGAAGTTCAACTCCACGATCACAATGTCCTGATCTCCATATGAGCTCACGGATAAGCACTGTGCTGGCAGCTTATGGGACCAGGACAGAACTGGTGGTTTCCTGACCAAGAGCCAGACTTGGGGCACAATTTTCATTTCACATAGGCTTGCCTGAGACAAGTCTCAAGTTTCTTTTCCAGTGAAACATCTCCAGCTTCATGTCCTTTTCCAGGGAATAAACAAATAAGCACCCCAGCACGGCTGTCCTTGCCTTGGGACTGTATGTGTCCTGCCTGCCCTGTATCTGTTCTACTTTGTGGGTGCAGCACATTTTCATGGTTTCAGAAGTTGCAAATAGCCAGG
Source organism: Daphoenositta chrysoptera (assembly GCA_013397915.1). Classification (NCBI taxonomy): domain Eukaryota; kingdom Metazoa; phylum Chordata; class Aves; order Passeriformes; genus Daphoenositta; species Daphoenositta chrysoptera. The sequence continues at coordinate 306,645 of VZRO01002404.1, forward strand.
AGGCTGAAGGGTTTTGTGCATCCTTAATGAAACAGACTAGATTAGAGATGGTGGTTTAGATGTGAAAGGCTTTCTGCTTCATTATCAATTTTGTTAGCGTATGGTTTTCAACCCTACCCATTTCTGAACCCTTTACAATATTCCTGCAGCAATGCAGACCCCATTAAAACACATTTAATAGAGAGATAAACACCTTGGTGCACTGCTTAATCAAAGGAAACATTCTTCTCTTGCATTCTATCTTTCAGCTTGATGCTAAACTTTCAGTGGCTGACCATGTCTACTTACAGCTAACTAACTCCCTTCCCTGACCTCCATCGCTCAGCTCTGCAAGAGAGAAACTTTGTGTTTTTTGTTTGGCCTTTTTCTGCCACAACTACCCTGAATACAATTTTCAAACACATGCAATATTTTGATTGTCCATACCAGTCAACAGGAGGAAAATAAAAGTCTGGCTGGAAGATCTAGGCCAAGCTAATTCTTGCCAATGACTAACACATGAAAGATGGAAAACATGCAGGGAAGAAGGGCTGGTGTTCACTGAATTAGTTCAGGTGCCACAGCTAATAAGATAGACCTAATCCTGTTATCTGGACAAGTGGAGAGCATGCATACCCACCGCATGGCAATCGTGTGCTGCATTACTCAGGGAACAGCCTGGGGAAATGTTTTTTAATTAAACTTTCAAGTTTCAAGCATGTGAGTGTTTGATCTGATCTGCTAATTGTGTGCATGAGTACACAAAGAATGACAGAGGGTACCCACCCCATGTGACAAAGCATACATCATGGGAGAAGCAGATAATTGAAATGGTTATGAGGTTGTTTCTAATTTAAACTTTTGCCTTCACACACCATCTTGATATGTTAAATTTGATGGATTTTCAGTTTACACTCTTGAAAGGTATATTTATGCTGCCAGGCTGATATGAAACATCTCAGTGTGGTTAAGGACAAGGTCTGGCATGTTTAAATAGCACTCAATTTTACTAAAAGCTTTGTTGCATCTAGCAGTATGCTTTATAAAATGATGCATTTCCTTTACTGTCAAGCTACCCCATGTTTTAAAGTGTTTGCACAAATTAATTCACTGACATTTTAATGGCAATGCACCAAGGGCACACCCTCTGTTTGTCTGAATGTACTCTGCAGCACTCTGAGGCAGACAGAGAATATGTAAGAGCTTGGTTTGCAAATAAAAGTTGTTACATCTCTGGTTTTTTAAAGTATAGAATCAAAACTGCCATCGGCTTTTAATTCAGCAAAGGAAATATCTCTGCTTTCCCAGTCCAGTGTTGTAAAGGCCACTGAAACACAATATGACACACACATGCTTTGAAGAGCAACATAAGACTATAAATCTGAATTATCTTCCATGACAGAGATAAGGAGAGAAGTAAACAACCAAAATACATAGTTCTGTGATCAGCAGATTCACTAAAACCTGCTTTTATACCTTCTCTGTTTCTCTTTCTTTGTGTGTAATAAAGTGGGACACTGAGGGAGTCAGTTTTGCTTGACCTCCTACTCTCACAAATATATTTTAATATATAAAACATGGGCACCTATGCCTAACACCTGAAACAAAAGTTGGCCAGGGAGTACAGAGGTTATTGAGACTGTATAAAGACAGACATCAGCCCAAGCTGCAGGACTGCCTATGGCCTCTTTCTTCAGGGAAGGACTGGGTCACAAAAGCATTTGCAGAGTGGCAGGAGGGCCCTGATGCCAGTAAGTTTTCCTCAGGACAAAAGCTCAGTGCCCTGCCCAGCCAGACTGCCTGTGCCACATAGACAAGTCCTTTAGCACAGGATTTCTAAGAGTGCTTTGACTTCTAAGAGACCAAGGCATTATCTGTTGGAGTTTTACAGATCCTGCAGGCTCCTGAGTTCTGTTGGTTTTGATCTTCAAAAATAAAGTTCGAGTTTAAATGGGATTTTTTGCCTCCCTTGGCTTGTGCCACGGCAGGTGTGGTGCACAACTGGAGGTGACAGCACCACTGGCATTAAATTGAGACGGGACACAGGAGGCAGATTTGTGTTAATCAGCTGTGTGAGTCCTCTCAGCATCCTTACGGAGTTGCCTGGGAGGGAGAGCAGCCAGAAGGAGAAAGGATGAGCAAAACCTGCTCTTTAGGAACCAGTCTTGTAGGCCACACTCCACTCCTACTGTATCTCTAGAGCTTTGGGAAATTTGCTCAGTGTGTTCACAAACATAACAAACTCTGTTTAGGCCTTTTTTTCAAAAGAATAGATATTTCTCTTTCTATTATTATAGCATTTCTTTGGTGGTCATAAGAGACTTTGTTAACAAAGATATGCTAGCTTGACTAGGAAGGTGTCAAGGGTCTAAATCACCTGAATTTTCTATGCTCTGGCTTTTATTTACCTGGATAAGTACATTGGCATTAGCACTGAACACAGATAGACTTTCCCAGCCATGGAACTGACCACACTGAGACTCTGGCATTATCCTTGCAAAGGAGACAGGCAGCAGACACAAAAGCACCAGAAGTCCCCTTCAATGTACAATGAAGGTAGATCACAATGCATACTTGTGGACATAGACCATCCTCAGAGAGAAGCCAACCTCTTTCCCTTTGCTTTGACAAGATGAGGAGCCCTCAGCTGCAGGCTTGTGTGCTCAGGGCACATAACAGTGCCCAGGAAAATCTCTGCAAGTAAGCCCAGGAAAAACCTGGTGTCATTACGGCTGGGAAAAATATCTATTCTGACTTCTCTGGGGTTAAGATTTCATCCTCAGTCATCACCATCTACAAACTTTCAAATGCTGTAGTTCAGGACCAATACTTGTTGAGTTATTAGTCACTGCACTTACATTATTGCCTCTCTAGATATTAACCTGTGGTGGGCAAAGATGGCATGCTGGTTGGGTAAGAACTATCCTTTACATTTTACTGAAATATAATAATGCTCAGATTGAAGGAGTTTTTTATGCTCCATCTGACATTATCACCAGAAGGCAATGCAAAAAGTGAATGTCAGTGTTGCACGTGTGACTGTTTCAGCAGAATACATAACTTAAATTGCTGAAGTTTGACTCAGAAATGAGCTTGCCCTGCATGCTGCTCGTAGACATTGGGATTACAAACTAGAAGTAACATGCTGCTATCTGGAAAGCTGTGGACTGTCAGAAACCATATCTTAAATCTAGCTCATATCCTGGCTTTACAATATTCTATTTAATAACACAGCTGTGTGCATGCACAGGTAGGGAATCTGTCACTCATAAAAAAATGTTGTCAAATGCGTATGTGAGATGTGTATTTCTGAGCTGAAATTTTACCAGGACCCAGAAACGTACTAATAGCTTGACTTCAGGGCCTGAGGGGAGGTGGGGAGGGATTGGAAAAGGTTGCTCTACCATCATCATCCTCATCATGAAGCATAAAGGGGGCCGGTCTTAATTTCTCCAGCTTGTGTTAATTCAGGAAGGCAGAAAATTCTCACCAAGGTATTTAAACCCTCCATCCATTTTCAGCTATGCTCACTCTGTCTCCCAGAGCACACACTGCAGGACCCCTGGGGCCTCTTCTCAGGAGGCTCAGAGCAATACCAGTCTTCACTTCAACCTCCAAGCACTTGCTCCTTGCCAACAGCTCTTGGTCAGTGCCCATGGGAAGGCAACAAACCGCTTAATTGTTTTCAAAGACTCAGAACTGCAAGTGGGTGCATGTAAATAATCATTAATACACCCTTAATGACTATTAATGTATTAATGACAAATATGTATCTAAGTAGGCATGAAAAAAAACAAGAATAGTGCCTACAAAGAGGTTTCCTCAGCACAGCATTGTCACTTTAATTCCCCCATGAAGAGTCTTGAGAACTCAAGTGTTCTTTTGTGATTTTCCCCAGTGGCTTTAGTGCTCTTTAAGGTTTGATTTAGCAGACTCACAGAGCTTGTGCAATGCCGATGTGTTCACTACCTGTTTTCTTAACAGGAGTTAATCACTTGTTCATCAAATCCCTGATCTATATCAGTGTTCTCTGAAGAAAGGATGTCAAGGTCACAAGGAAACAGAATAGCCTCTTAAGTAGCGGCTGCTAAGCAACCTGATAAAGTGATGTTCCTTTCCAGAGCCGACCAATCTCTTCCAAAAGAAATACTTTCTCCCTCTTCTGAGCCTTTTTTTTTTTTAATAATGTGGTATGAGATCATTCGTAGCAGCACACGGGGCAAGAATTTATCATGCCCTTGTTGGTTGATATGGTATCTGTTCACACTGCTCACAAACTGCAAATACCCAGCACAGAACCATAAAATGCTGCCTTTTTTTTTTTTTTCTCAAGCCTGGACTAGCTTCTTTAAAATGATATTTTCTGCCTTTTCCCCTTTATCTCTATCTCCAGAAGGCCCTAGGGTCCACTCAGGATATCAGTAGCTGCTTAAGATGTGTGCAACCAGCTGTGCATGTACAGAAAAAAGGGCAGAGATTTGTATATTCCTGTGGAGACGGATGGGTTTACAGCTCCTTGGGACACAGCTTATTTCAACTGAATAATAATTACATTGGCCCTTGAAAGCCCTGAGTTGGATAGATGGGCCACCCTGAGAGACCCTGCAGTTGTGTGCAGCAAGAACAAGTCCCAGTCCCAAGGACTTTGTGCTCTAAAAAGATAAAAGGGTGGGAGCAAAGCAGCAGAGGAGAGAAATATAAGGATGTCCAACCTGCAGTAAAGGAATCACTGCTGCTGGTTGCTAAAGATAAAACAGGAAATCTGTTGTCAGGAAAAAAATGGATGGGCCACTGACCCCTTTATCCTAAACAGTGGTAATGGTGGCGGAGTCCAGTGGCAGTGGGACTCTGCACTCCAGCAGCTCCTCACTCCGTGTGGGAAGGAGAGAGAGAGAGCGAAGGGTTGCCATTGGCCTGGGCCTTGACATCAATCTTTGCTCCTTGAGTGACTTCTCCTTCTTCAATCCAGCCCTGCAAACGCAAGGATGAATCTTTCTTCCCTCCTTGGAATTTTGCCTTCCTACTTCAGATAAGTTCTTATGCGATCCTGTGCACTGTATCTGATGCTATAGGATACTGCCCGTGTGGATAATTTGCTGTTGCATACAGAATTAATATCCTATGTTTCATTCCAGGATATCACGGGATAAGATTATGCCTGTGGTAATTTCACACCCTACTTTTTATTTTTAGAGCTTTTGGGATCAGGTGTGTTTATAAACATCCTTGATGTTCAGCTTAGAGAAAAGAATTACAAGGAAAAATAATCATCTGCTATATCGTCATTTTCTAATAACCATTAACATCCCTGATTCTTTTGGCATTGCAGCTTGGCAAACCTTTGTCCTCAGGAGCCAGATTTGCATTTTGGATCATAGATTTCCCTAGATATACAAAGCATCCCTTTTCCCAGATCAAATCTTATCTTCTAACATAGAGATTAAAATGCCTCTGTGGAGATACAAAATCATTCTACAAGAAACCATGGGAATAGAAACCAGACCTCCTTGGCTCTCAGCCCCGGACTGCAGTGATACCTACCTGCATTGGGGTAGTGGAATCACTGATCTTTCTTGGGAAATTAGGGGAAGGGAAAGGACTTGGAGGAAATGAACCACGCACTGTCTACAAGCTTCAGATCACCTATTCCCCAGCACCTCATCAGAGATTAGGCACCAGGGATGGAAACTTTAATGGAACAGAATGAAAGATATTTGCTACCAGCAAATGCTACAGAAAGATTTTTGTCCTAGCCGTAACTTCTGGGCTTTTATTGTTTTCAAGCTCTGCCAGTTGGAAAATAATTTCTGCAGCTGGCATTCCTCTCTCTTCACTGTCTTATAAATATGAAAAACAAAATACACACTCTTCTGTAACAGTACAGTTTCTCACATTGCTAAAGGGTCACATTTCTAGGCACACACACATCACGCATACATAATATAGTATTGCAAAATATGTGGGAAGATCCTTGTTTGCTTGCATACCAAGCTGGTTTTTAGGTACAAACACAGATTTTGTGCCAAGAAACAGGGCAGTCCCATCTGAAAACCATTTAGAAAATTGCAGTGATAGATGTCTGCTAGTGGAATTCAAATTATACCCTTGAGAATGACATCAGAAATGAGATTTTTTTTTCCTTCTTTTCTTGTTTTTAAATGTTTAGATATAATAAATTGCTCTGAAATCCAGGTGACTGATGCTAAACCCACAGCAAATATTACATTGTTGATTGCAGTATAAAAGCTATATTGTGATAAGCCAGGTGGAGAATTGAAACTTTCAACCCCCAAGTCTTTCAGGGAAGCAGCAGGGAGCCAGCAAGGCTTGCTGGGCTTTGCAGAGCAGAAAAGCCAGACACCTGCATGTCTTGGGAGCAAAAGGATTTGCTGGGAGGGAGGGAAGGAGGGAGGAAGTGGATGAGCTGGAGATCTGGCTGAGGCTGAGCATATACTAAAGAAGGCTGCACCTCACCTGTATTTAAAGAGCTCAGCTTGCTTTGGTGTAAAGTCAAGCTTCTTTCTTATAGGAAATAGTTCAACTCTAAGCAAAAATATTTGAAATGCCTTCACAGCTGATGTCCAGGGTAAAGAACTGCTAGCAGCAGTGTGTGCTAAATCCCCTGAGGGATTTCTGACACACCTTTTAAGAGGGTTTTTATGGCACTACAGACATTGACCCTAAAGGAGATTTTAGGCCATACTCTGATCTACACAACATTAATTCTATCTTTTCTTACCATAGTATCAGTATATTCTTCCAGCTTTACTTCAGCAACCATCTTGTTATGCTGCAAAAAGAGATCTCGCAGGAAATCCTGTAGTAAGAAAAGAGAGAAATTTTGCTCTCTAGAATAAATTCAAGAAATAACAGTAGGAAAAGCAATTCAAATTCAGCAGGGTCACACAAATCTAGTTTCACATTCCTGATTAGTACTAGTGTCTTCAGTTTGACCAAGTTCAAATTTTTTAATCTGAACCATGGTTTTTTTTAATAAATTGGTAAATCACCAAATTTCCTCAGAGTAGGCATACTGGAGTGAGTCCTAATTAACTCATTAAATAAGCAAAAGATAACATAAGTCTTGTAATACTTGCTAATTGATCTCAAATCAAAATATTTGCCATTCAGCAAAACACTTAAGCATCCTCTTACATTTTTACTGGGACCCAGGCAGAAGCTACACACTGAGACATGGTGTGAAGCCCAGGGATGGACTTTTCATGCTTGCTGGCTCAAAGTGTTTGAGTTATGGTTTCTGAACAGGCTTTTGCCTCAATAGCCTGAGCTTTAATGAGAAATCAGTGTTCAGAAAATCTGCAGGTTCAGGACGAGATTGTGAAGAAATCCCCTTAATAAAACACAACGGCTTTGGCTCTGTTTAGCTGGGAGAGGCACACCATGCAAAGCCAAGGTGAGGCAGTGCTTGTGGGGCTCACTGGATGCCTCAGGTCACCAAGACAGCTGGGGTCATGGGACAAGGCTAGGGGGAAGCAGGACATCAGGGCTTCCATCGATGGCAAACCATCCTCCCTCCTGCAGGGCCCCTGAGACCATGCCAGAAGGCATGAGTCCATAAACTCACTATGAACAACCCAGAAATGCCACACTAAAAGGCAGCAAATCGGTAAAGCCAATGGAAGGGCTCCCATTGACATCAGTGAGCTGTAGGTCAAGCCCAGAGAGATATTTTAGAATAACTTACTTTGAGTTCACCAGCTGAAATAAATCCACTGCTGTCAGCGTCGTAACTGCGCCAGATCTGAACGGGAACAGATTGATGCGAGCACATAAATATTGCAGTTACTCATCTGCTCGGAGATTGATGGTAAAGATTCAAAGCAGAACTTCCATAATGAGCAAGTTGTTGCATTATCCAACATTCAATGAATTGTAGATGAAATAAAATAAACTTTTCACACAATAGCTCTTACTCATACTTGGATGCTGTACATGCTACATGCTGCTATCACATGTTTAATGCAGACACACTGTCTATAAAAGGAAGACAATACTAAGAAACTGCTTTGCATTTCTTACCCAATTTGTACATGGAGCTTCTTTTATTGCCCTGAGTCAAGGACATACACAACCGGCCATTGATATGCAGAAGCCCCCAGCTTGTATGAGAAATAAAAGTAACCGCATGTGGTCTTGGAAAAATTGAAATTCCATGCTGGGATACTTAGGGACAGAGATGAAAGGAAGATTGGGCAAAGTTGTATGGGCTTGTTGACACACCTTATGGAGGCTTCATCTCCATGCCCTGACAGTCTAATATTTCAGGATAAAATGGTGCTTAAAATGTTCCTGGTCTGCCCTCTTGGTCTATACTGTGCAGTAGCTGAGGAGCTGCAGGGGTGAATTTAGCAGTAGGGAGGTTTTGTCTGTGGTGGCCTCACTGATAGGTGGCTGAGAGCATTTATGAAATATAATGAGCTCTCTGGGTACCAGTCCTAGGTACCACACCTCTGTTTTGCTGGTGTAAATAATGTAAAACCTTCTCTACCTGAACAGGTCAGAATGCGTTTTGCTTCCACAGTACTCATCTATTTCCCAAGCTGTGTTCTACAGAGGGCAGAGGGATTGGAGTTGAAGAAGCTGGTGGTGTGCAAGGGGGAGGAGGGAATGTGGAGATACAGACCCTCATGAATTCCACACTGTTGTCCAAGGGAGTTTCCCGTCGGAAAAGCAGTAGGAAGTTCTCGTCATCCGGCAAGATCATATTTGCAAGCTGGATAAAAAACATTTTAAATAAACCCCACAACAAAAACCAGACACACCATGAAAGTAAAGAAAAATCTTGGGTGGCTGCTGACCCAGTATGTGAAATATAAGGTTGGCTTGTTTCTCCCTTGGAAATAAACTCCAGACCAAAGGATCTGGCTAATGTAATACTCCATGAGTCACCTCCTCCGCACCCAGTCTCTATCTTCCAGATCTCCCAAGTCTGCTACAGGTCTTAATCATAGAATCGTTTGGGTTGGAAAGGACCTTCAAAAGTCATCCAATCCAACCCTCTGCAATGGGCAGGCACATCTTCAACTAGATCAGTTTATTCAGAGCCCCACCCAACCTGACCTCAACCCCTCTGGGCAACCCCTTCCAGTCCTTCACCACCCTCCTTAAAAAAAAGTCTTCCCTAACCTACTCTTAATCTACCCTCTTACAGTTTAAGCCATTACCCCTTGTTCTATTCCTACAGACCCTATAAAAATTCTGTTCTAATTCTCCATCCTTCTATAGAAGAAATCCTGGGCTGGGGTTGGGCAGAGATACCTCCTGGATTTGCAAGCGTCCGTCTGTGGTGACATCGTAGACAGACATGAATTGCTCCTTCAGCCTCTGAACTTTTTCTTCTGTGATGGTGCTCTGCCATGGGGAAAACAACAAGTGCATGAAAATTGCTGAGGGCACTACAAGACCCTCCTAGAGGAAATCTCTCCTCACACAGATAATCACCAGGATCATTGCATCCTTACAGTTGGGGGAAATGCCTGTAGACACACCATTGCGGATGCATTTTTTTGAAATAAGTCCTATGCCTATTCTTGTAACTAGTAAGCTTTCAGTTGGAAGATCAGTGTTTGGAGACCCCAAAATATTTCAGCAACACCTGCTTCTTTAGCCAGCTTTTTCCATTATATCACTGGGGTTTAGTTTTTCTCAAGTGTGTGTTACAGCAGTTTCCATCCTGCTTGTTTTCAGCTTGTGCTTTTCAGGAAGATATCCTTATCCTCGAATGACATCTCTACAGTTCATTAGATCATCAGCCTTGAAAGGTGTCAGTGGAGCTAGATTGTTGCTTATTATTGCCTGTCAGCTGATTTAAGACCTGGCATCAAGCCCTGTCAGTGTTCCTGAGTTAATAGCATAGAAGTTCAAGCAATTGACATTCCCTTTGTATCTGCTCAACCCCGTAATCGATTTATACGTAGTGAGGAGTTCTCTGGACTTGTCAGGTTATGTGTTTTGACAGGCATCTCTGTGGCAGGTGAAATACAATGCTTAGGTTCATCAGGCATGGTTTCTTTAGCAGCAGCCATGAGGGTACCCACTCTGACTGGACTACACAAAATAAAATGTTCTCACCCTGTGAAAAGGCTTCTGGTCATATGAGCTTTATGGCTGGGCTGGGAAGCTCACCTAGTTATTCTTTCTCAAGCAATTAAGTCCTACGCTACCCTCAGCACCCACACTGAGCAGGTCCTGGCTTCTCTCCCAGTCGTGTGGGAGGTGGCCCTCTCTGGGACGGGAGGGAAGGAAGGGAGAAGGATAACCCACACTGGCTTGTGGCAGACCTTTGTAGAAAGTTTTACAAGACAATAAATTAACTTCTTCCCAACCACTGAAAAAAAGTCCTTCAAAGTTTTTGTCTTCTCTATAACCAGGTGGATTCAGGACTATAGCTATTCCTTCCTGTGTCTTCTAATGCAGTTTCTCATTCTTTCCAGCTGCTATTGAAGCTCCATTAGGTTGTACACTCCCTTTTTTATTACTATGACACAATTTCCCAAATTTACTCAGTGCACCGCTCCACGTAGTGCAGCCCTTGGGGTGCATCCTTGCTATGTAACACCAAGGGCTGGCAGCTCCCAGTTTGGGAATGAAACACCCAGCAGTGATCCCACAGGGATGCACCCAAGATGGCCTGCCCCTGGAGCACAGGCTGAGTGGGTCTCAGGGCCTGGCTGCAGGATCCTCCTTTCCCATGGTGGTGTCCAGAAAGTCCTGAGGGCTCGGGTATTGAGGGCACAGCACATCACTGAACACACGTTTTGGTTTTCTCTCCCCTTGGCATTATAACTCATCCTCATGCTATTTAAATTGACAGCACCTTGACAGCACTTCTGAGACACCTCCCAGGAGTTAGGCAAGCCTATCAGTTGCTGACTTCAATAGGCTTGCAAACTACTCTGAAATGATCCTCCTCTGTGTCCAGTAGGATGAGTTATTTCCAAAATTACAACCATAGCTGATATTTGGAAAGTGTGCTGTGCATTTCAAACTAGTCATTTGTTAAAATGCTTACTGCTCAACTTGGTGACAGCTATTAGCCACCACTTCACTGATCTTTTTGTGGCAGGGACACTGTTACCTGTGTAAAAATAGGACAGCCTCCTTTTTAAAAACTGATTTAAACTATGGGATACATCAAGTAAATGCCTGGAATACTTTCAATATTTACACAGCTCCAAAAGCTTTTGGTCTAAGGGGTTACACTACAGTGGATTTTTCAATTTGGACAATCTTTCTGCCTTCATAAATATTCTACTTATGTAACACAACTGGCAATAGTTCTACCAAAACCCAGAATAAAAGATACTGTACAAACTGGCTTTCCCAAGATGCATGTTCAAGACAAAATTATTTTTATATTACAAATTTTTACACTAGGAACAGTACACTTCATGTTAAGACCATCAGGTTTTAAAGCAGACCTTTCTGTTTACCAAAAAAAGTCCCAGAAGACTGAAGAAAAAAAAAATAGATCAAATAAGACATATTCCAAGCAGAAACTAAGGTTGGGAGACCTGATTTCCAAGATCGACCTATTGGTGGTGCAAACCACTAGCTTGCTCTATTTTCTTTTCTATTCAAAAAAAATTTAAAAGGCTGGAAAACCCCCATAATCCATATGATCTGTTCCCCTTGTCCAAGCAAGGACATCATCTGAAGACTCACCTCACCCCACCAGCAAGGAAGCTGGGGGTGCACAAAAAGTTGGGAGGGGACACAGCCAGGACAGCTGACCCCAACTGACTCAAAAGATACACCATACCATATGGCGTGGTGCTCAGCATACAGAGCTGGGGGTAGAAGGAGGAAAGGAAAACGCTTGGAGTGTGGTGTTTGTCTTCCCAAGTCAGCATGATGGAGTCCTGCTTTCCTGGCGATGGCTGAACAGCTCTCTGCCCATGGGAAGTGGGGAATAAATTCTTTGTCTTGCCTTGGCTTGTGCCCGTGGGTTTTGCTTTACTTATTAAAATGCCTTTATCTCAACCCTCGAGTTTTCTTACTTTATTCTTCTGATTCCCTCTCCCATTCCACTGAGGAAGGTATGAGTGAGTGAGTGAGTGGCTGTGTGGGGCTGAGCTGCCTGCTGGGTTAAACTATAACATAACAAATAGCAGCATACAAAAATGTGCCTCTTGTCTCATAAGATGGAACCGGCAGAAATGGCTTCACAGCAAGTAAATGTCTGCAGCTGAGCACATCTTTCTTATCAGAGAATGCTGTCTTGATTATGTTGCCTGTCTCAAGAAACAGATCCTTAACCAGCTTCAAAGGTTTGCAAAGCTTTCCCTCTTGTGAGGGTTTTAGAGAACGCTGTTGCATCCTTTCCAGTCACTGTCTGTACAGACAAGCCTTTTTTGTAATTCCTTGTTTTCCCTGGTGCATGCACCTTCCTGAGTTTGTGGATGCTGTGTGATTTCCAAGGGCTGCTGCATGTTCTCACTGTGCAGCCAGAAATCTTTACTACTTACCATGAGGAGAAGGACATGTCATTTTTATTCTCATAAAAGAACACAGTTTAAAATTTCACCATGAATTTGTTCACATATTTTTCAGGGTTAACAAGTAAATTTCTTACTAGGAATGTTCTTCCACAGAGTTTTACAGAGAAAAGCTTCTATGCTTCAAGTTGCCACAACAAATGAATTTTCTGCTTTCTCCTTTCCATGTCCAGTCTCCATCTTCCCTTTTGTGAGAACCCTTTAGAAATATTTAGCATCACAAAGGTAATCTGGTTTTTAATAGTGTTTCTAATCACAGAAAGGGCATGATCACATATTTTTAAAATTTCTACAGTATTTAATTTCTTTGTCATAGCTGGTTATGATTGTTTGGAAACCTGGCTGTAATCTGTCTTCTTTGTTAATCCATTCCTTTTGAATTGTTGCACTCTTTGCCTCATGCTGACTAATTAAATTTTTGTTCCTTAAGGGATTCATGTGCTTGGCAGAAGTTTGTCTTGATGAAAAGACAACTATGAGTCACTTGGTTTGGGGGGCAAAAAGTGAATGTATGGAGCACTGTGGAGCCTTTCTGACTTGATGAAATGGGATGTCTCATTTAATTCCTGCTGGTCAAGACAATCCTGTAATAAATTGATTTATTTTTCCTTCTTGACATGATTTTAGAAGCAAGCCACTATATTGATTAGGGTATAAAAAAAGATGAAACTACATTTAAGTGACTGTTATACACTGTTTCTTGAAAAAAACCCAGAGAATTTTCTGAAAATGCTGGCTTGAGCACATATGTCTTCTAATGTTTCAGCCAAATATGATAGAAAGGCCAAGGGTCCCACAGATATCGAGTTCCTACAAGATCTATGAAAATAAATTGTGTCTGCCAAGAAGGAGAGTTGGAAAACAAGATCAACAACTATTATCATGCCAAAAGCCACACAGTACAGATATGAGGCCAGCAAGGAGCGAATGAGAGACATCAGTAATGTACACTTTGACTTTAGAATAAGAACCTTTCATTTTCGGGCCAAACATTTCTTCATTGTAAAAACTAATCTCATGAATAACTCTGTTACCCCCATACAGTTGCAGGTTGGACTGCCTGCATAATTGTGGGATATCACTGTACATCTCCAGGGCCAATTTCTCCTTTGGGCCAGTTTTGCTCACTTAACTTCAGTGCTACCACTTGAGAATTTGGCCCTGTATTTTGGTTAGGATTTATTGTACTCCTGTATGCTAAAATAGATGAGCACTTATCCTGTCATCCCATGTTGCATTTTTGGTTCCTTTTTTAACTCTCATCAGCACAAATGTGGGAAAGCTTTTTTCCTATAGTAGACCCCAGCACCCAACAAAGGCTACTGCAGCCTTTCTTGTGCCATCATGGTTTTGTGGTTAGACTTTGGGCAGGTTCTTTGTTCTGTCCTTTCTGCTAGGCTGAAAGTTGTTTGATGTGCATTTGGGAGATGAAAACACATCATCTATTTTTTACCATGGGCATGTTAATTTCCATTAAGAAATACTTTGAGGCACTTCCATGCCTTAATGTGGAGGAACAGGAATAGGAACTGGCCAGGCTAATCAAGGCTGATGAAAGCCACACCTAAAGAAATAACTCTATTTGGCAATAATCAGAATGATAGAATGGTTTGAGTTGAAAGGAACATCAAAGATCATCCCCTTCCAACACCTTCCCCCAGAACAGGTTGCTCAAAGCCCCATCCAATCTGGCTTTGAACACCTCCAGGGATGGGACATCCACAGCTTCTTTGGGCACCTTGTTCCAGTGCCTCTCCACCCTGACAGTAAAGAATACCTCCCTAATATTTAAATAGCCAGGATTGCCTGGGGGTTAGAATTCTGAAATATTGTCGATGCAGATGCAAGTTGATTGCTTTCTTCTAGGTGTCTTCTTGCTGTTAACCTGCTGGTCACCACTGACCTTAGGTCTCTTGGGGTGGCAAAGCTCAGGGGAAGTCTGCTTTGGATGGCTTTGAGGCTGGTGATATTTTGACCATTAAACTTTGTTTGACTAGCTGTTGCATTCCTGATCCTGCTAAATTATACACATTATTTAGATAGGCAATACAGTGTGCAAGGCAAGAAGGAAGTGCCAGAGTAGCTGGAGAGTGCTTCTATTCCTCAGAAGTAAAAAGCAAGAACAAATCCTTAACAGCTTCTGAGAGTGAACTCCAGAGGATTAACTTCAGTCCCTTCCAGTCATAACCATCCACGTGATTTTCAGGCAGGAGGGATTATAACAAGGCTAATACCTGTCTTGTCTGATCAAATTTATACTTCAACAATTTTTGTGGTCTCCTACACACTAAGAGTTAGGTGAAGGCAACCATCCTTCATCAGGAAGTTTTCTATCTAAGTATAATTTAAGCAAAGTGAAACACATTTCTGAGAAAGCCAAATGGCAATGTGCATTTCTCTCCATATCTGCCCAGACATCATTGGTTTTATGGAAACTTGCAGTAATCCAACCCCAAAATTTATAGCCATTCATCTATAAAAATCTTGTCTAATCATTATAAGAATATACACAGAGCTTCCTTAAAACCACAGAAAAGAGAAAGCATGGAAGATCTGTAATGGTCTTGATACAGAAAGATGTACAGGAATATAAGACAGAAATGCAGGAGCTATAGCTCCTGTTCTAATAAAATTACTTCTTTGATGCTGAAAGAAACTGTCCTTTCCATTGAAATTTCACCTCAATATAATAAACTTTTAGAAAATGCGAGGAAAGAGGTGCCATAATGCAGAAGAAAGAGGTTTATGAAAGAGCAGAAGAGAGCTCAGGCAGCTCATGGCAGCCATGCAGTAGCAGGTTGGAAGCTGGAGGCTCATATTGTAAGAGAGAAGCCATAGGAGTGATTACAGAAGCAGGTGGATAATGCCAGCACCTTGCAATCATAATGCTGCGAGAGAATGAATTACACACACCTGGAAACTGAAGACATTTTCTATGGAATGGAATATTCGAGTTGGAAGGCACCTAGAACAACCATTTAGTCCAATTGTCTGACCACTTTGGAGCTGGACAACAGTTAAAGCAGGTTGTTAAGTGCATTGCCCAAATGCCTCCAGCAATCACCCATTTGAGGAGAATGGACAGGAAGCAGCATCTGGGATTTAGCTGGTTTACTACAGGTCTACCTTTGTTGCAAAGTTTTCCCTTCCCCCCCACAATTATCGATGGTTCAATAAAAGACAATGAACTAGCCTCCATCACTGGATGCTGTTTCAAGTTTCTTTCTTTGCTCAGAGTTGTCAGGAAGAGCTGTGTCTCTCAGCTTCCTGACAGGCTCGTTTTTGCATTGTTTTCCCAGCTGCTCCCATCCCATGGCATTTAGTGTCAGCTGGGAATGCTGCAGTGTAGCTGGGAAGAAAAACAGAGCTGAAGGACTACAGTGGTGATTAAGAAAAATAAC
Organism: Daphoenositta chrysoptera; assembly: GCA_013397915.1. NCBI lineage: Eukaryota > Metazoa > Chordata > Aves > Passeriformes > Daphoenositta > Daphoenositta chrysoptera. The sequence goes on from VZRO01002404.1 coordinate 322,543, forward strand.
AGCTTAGGGAATGCAGGCTGAAAAAATATAATTATGAAGCCATTCTCTATTCAAGCAGAGATAACTTCCAGTGCTGATAACATTATTTATCACTTGTGTAGCACTTCAGACACAGTTGCTAATGAATCCTTGTGACACATCTCTAAGTTATGCCAGTGTATTGCTGTCTCCCCCTTTTACTGTGCAAGGAAAGAGAGACATTAAGAACCCAAAGGAGTAAAGGTCAGGATGAGTGGTACAGCAGAGAGATGCTCAGTCCCAGCTCTCTGCTTCTATCACAGAGGACGTTTTCTTTCTGTAGGATGGCAAAACCAATGCAGAGGGGACCCTTTACCCCTCCTGCTATAATCACAAGCCTGTACAATATAAATCATGTGAAAAAGAGAGAAACGGCTCAGTGTTGTTAGACAAACTCATTGTACAAAGGTAGTAGAGACCTTTGTTTAATCTGGTGTTACAAGTGTTCCCCACACCCAGAGGAGTGGGCAGAGGACTGCTGTCAGCCTCCCAGGATAAAGCTCCCCTTGGGTTTTCTGCCACAAAGACAGCCTGCTCTGCCTGAAACCTGCCATATAGTTTTATCCCTAAAACTACCAGAGTGGAAATATTGCCAAAAATAGGCAAGAAGACTACAGGGAAAAGAACCAAAAGCACTTGAGACCCTGTCTGAGCACCCTGAAAGTTAGTGAGCACTGTCTTCCAGAATTAGCCTATTTCTTCTATTTAATAGGAGTAGAGGGAGTTGGTTCTTTTTCCATTCAATTTGTGATAAGCTATTGCTTTTAATGGCAAAACTTAGAAGCAAAGGAGATGCAAACTGCATGGGGTGCTGAATTAAGCTGGAGTCATCCAAGCAGGGACTTCTAGCAAGCAGTAAAACTATTATTGATTTCTTAAAGCAGGAAGTTCATTGCTAGGACACCCTCATTTTGCAAGTTCTGTGTCGTGCTAACTAACACAGTGTAATGGAGTTCACATTGATATCGGCAAGACCACAAAAACCCCGGTAACACACCAGGTTTGCAACCCAGCTGGTGTTGTGCTGTCCCAGAGCATCACGTGAGAGATAGATAAGGGCAGCTATGGGCTACAGTGGGGCCTGGAGTTTCTCCTGACTCACATCTTTAGGAAGCTGCCTGCAGCATGAGATCCCTGGTGAACCCTCAGTTTTATCACCATCAGCTCACTCCAGACAGCCCCACTTGCAGGTCCCTTGCTTCAGCTACCCACTGCAGCATTGAGCTCTGCAGCCTCATTTTAAGAGTCTCCTTCAACATCTCATGTTTGCTGTCACTGAGTTTGTTTGAGCACGCTTTGTGCTGCTGTTTCAATACCCCAAGACTAGCAGCTCCCAATTTCATCTTTTGTTCCCAGGTAAACAATCTTGAGCTTTCTGATTACTCTTTAAATCAGTTTTCCTGTGTCCCTAAAGATTCTAATTGCTGAATCTCTTTTGATTTGTTTGAAGTCTTTTTACGTGTCTATCTGTTCATCTAACCAGCCATGCTCTGAAAGACAGTTCTGCAGAAACTGCCATTATTTCAATACAAATTTACTTGCAAATTAGATAAAAATATACTTGAAAAATTACTCACAGCTTCTATTTTTTTTATTGTAGCCCTAAAGATCCAAGAATACTAATTGGCTTTCAAGTACAATTCTGATTTTACACTCGATACTCATAACTTCATGCTTTTTATCAGCTACCTTTTCTCTCTTTGTTAATTACTTTTTGCTTAAAGGAATAGTTTCATCTCTGGATTTTGGCACGCCCTCTCCTTCCATTTTGAAGATGTTTCCTCATTTTCCTATCTGGGCACATGCTGTGTAGTGAAAATATTAATATATTCTTTGTATATTTCTGCGTGCTGGCCTGAGTGGCAGGATTTCTCCTTCACTGATGGTGATGCTCATAGGCAATGTATGACCTGGAGCTAAGGAAACCAGCCCTGTAAATTGTCATGCAACTTCTGGTTGTACTGAGATGCAGAGAGTGAGAGAGTGCTGCCAAAACTAGGAAAGGAAACCACGGGAGAAATCCAGAAACCCTGGAGAGCCAGGTCTGGATCTTAGAAGCAACAGAATTGACTCTCGTTTGGCTTCTAGCCATTTGCAACAATATAGACATAAGCCTTCTTCCTAAGCACCATTTAAAATCAATGACAGCATATTTGTTAAAAATTGACCTGGGAAAGAAACCTATCATATTAACAAAACTAATCAGCACAGGCTTGAATAAATAAACCATGAACATTGCCCTCCCGCTCAGCCAGCCAGGCCGTGTGCTGGTGCTTTTTCACCTGTTTCTACTCAACAACAGTAAATGACTTTCTCTCCACTCTGCCAACCAGCCCCTTCAGCTGGTGCCAACTACGGTCTCACCCCGACAGCAGCTCTTGGGCTGGAAACAACTGATCAAACTGCTCAGGTGACTGCACTTGTTGTACCTGCTTAAACGCCACCCTGTTGCCAGGAGAAAAGCTCTTTACCTCGGGATTGCTAAGGAAGTCAGCAACCAGGGAACAACAGACTCTAATCATCTCTCAGCACAACTGTTTTGCTTGGACTTGATGCACAACTAAGGCGTCACGGTACTTACTTCTGGTCCCAGTTTCTCCAGGAGATGATGGAAAAAATCGTCAAGCTCCTTCCCTTCTATGTAACCATTGTCTAAATAAAAAGTAAATGTATTAATGGTCAGGGATACTGCCCGAGTTCCAGGAACCGTGTCACGGGCTGCATGTAGGTAGACCAAGGCTTCACAGTCAGGATCTCAGCTGGGGCTCTGCCTGCCCACTCAGGGGAGCTCCAGCTCCTATTCAATTTCATCTGTTCACTTCCCTGTTTTATCTGCTGTTCTCTCTTTTGGTCCCAGTTTGTAAATTTTTGTTTGTTTATGAAAAGTTTTCTGTAAGGAAAACTCCAAAGCGAGCCCCGCGGCTGTGCCCAGCCCTCACAGAGAAGTGATGGAAAGGCAAAACTTTCGGGGTGAAAAGGAGGATTTACAGCTGTAATATTCATGGTAAGGAGGAAGAGAGGGGGGTGGTCGAAAGCACCTGCAGGACCTCGTGGGGGTGAAGCTTGGGCACGCCGGCAAACACCCGGCCCCATGTGCAGGCACCCACACCCGGGCGGGCCCCCTCCCCGGCGGCCCCGCCGCCCTGCACGGGCAGACCCCTGCATGGCACCCACCGGGACCGCCACCCGCGCAGCCCTCGGCCGGCTCCCCCCCGCTCTCCCCACTTGCCGTCGGCGTCGAAGCGCCGCCAGGCACCGAGGAAGGCGGCGGCGTCCAGGCGCCCCTCAGCGCCGCTCTCCATGGTGCTGCCGCCGGCCCGCGGCCCTCGCCCTCAGGATCGCCCTCAGGCTCGCCCTCAGCCTCCCCCGGCGGCGCAGCCTCTGCCCGGCCCCGCCGCCGGCCCCGGCTTTCAGGGCGGC
>VZRO01002404.1:326018-346307 GCA_013397915.1 Daphoenositta chrysoptera
GCTTGTGGCAGGACGGGGCTCAGCCCTCGAAGTGGGCTGGAGCAGCCCGGCCCGCAGCCATTCCCGCTTGGGAAGAGCCGTGCGCCGCCTGCAAGCGACCTTTAAAGTTTCAAACCTCCCCGAACGAAGGCAGCAGTGCTGCAGGGAAATGTGAGGCTTCAGAGAAGTGGTGGGGTTTAAGGGGGAAAAAGGAGTTTTCTAAAACTTGTAACTCTCCTCCTCGGTTTATGAAAGCAGAGCAGCAGCAGGCAGAGTTCTCTCACCTTCGCATTCCTCACAGCCCTCGGGAGGGTTTCCCTCGCCGGAATGAAGAGCCGCAGGACGAAGATGGACAGAAACCTGCATCGTCTTCCTCCTGAAATACTAATCAAATGGAGAAAACGTGGAGTTCAAGATCTCTGTGCTGATAGAGCATCATACTCATGGTAGCCCTTCCTGGGCTTGGATTTGATTTGAATGTCACCTGTGTATTCACCTGCACCTGGGACTAGGCTGCGTGTCTCCACGTGTGCTCCCAGAATCATCATTATCTCCTTTGAGACCCCTTACAGACAGTTTTTTCCAGGTTGCATTTCACATATTTCATTGTTATTCACATACTGATTGCTTTAAAGAGGCTCTCAGAAGCAGCAGAAAAGGCTTTTAAAAATGATTTAATGTTCACCCTGAGCAGGTTCCTATTTGATCTGAGGGGGAAAAAAACCCTGAAGAACTGAGTTGTGTTTTACTCAGGAAATTCTTTCAGGGAGATCACAACAGAGATCACACAGCAACGTCCAGCTTTTCCAGTGTGCAAAGAAAAAGGAGATGCTGTGAAGCTGATGTGTTTAAACACCAGCATGGGAGCGTCTCAGTACAGGGATTCCCTGGACAGCAGCCTGGGATCACCCTTGGATCTCAGAAAAATTATCATCGAGATCTTAATCGGCCAAAAACATCCCCTGACCGTGCTTGGATGGGGAACCTAAGCATGGGTGAGGAACTCGTTAGATAATGGTATGGAAAAGTGTAAATTTTTAGGGGACACCTGCCCAAGTCCCTTGCAGGCAAGACCAGAGTCACTCCACAGGTTTCTCTATCATTTGTCCTTGTCTCACTACCAAAAGTCAGGCCTTGCCTTGGGGTGAGGGCTCCCCTATGGAACCCCTCCTGCAGTCTCTCTTTCCCATTGTTTCCCCCCATGGCTCCCTGGCAGTGGTGGCCTCCCTGTGCCCCATGGGAGCTGCCTGATCTCCTGTGCAGGATGAGATCACTTTTTGGCCCCATGTGTTTTCCCAGGACCCAGAAGCCATCTGCCCCAGACTGGCAGCATCCTGATTCAGGTTTTTAGAAAAGAGATGTTCATCGGTTTCTAGCATGGTTTGTAATCCAGCTTTGGAAACCACCACCATGGCTGATAACTAACAAGATCCCTTGGTAGTATGAGTATGACAACTGGTTTCTTACTAAGAAATATTTTTAGCAAAACTAACTTAAGAGGAAACACTACCCATGTTTTGCAATATTTTGCAACAGGAAGCACCCTGCCATCTGGCAAGGATGGAGACAGTGAGATTTTAGGGGATTGGATGCAAAGTTCAGGGCATTGAGAAGAGCTTCTCATAGCTGGTTGTATCCCATGCCCTCTCAGGAGGGAGAGCAGGCAAAAAGTGACACCTTATTTAAACTACAGTAGTAGTTTAAAACTACAGCAGTATTTATTCAGCATGTCACACAGCTCCAGTGACACCAGGTCCAGGTTGGAGAAAAAAGGACCTTAAAGCTTAAAGGGCTCTCACAAGAGCTCATTGTTACCTGTGCATGAGGATGTGGATGATATGTGTCCATCCATTTGCGCATTCTTGTCATCCCAGGCACTCTCAGTGCTGGCAGAGAGAGATTTTGATTTCACATAGCAGCAGATCATACCTGCCCAGGGGGAAAAAGGAGCAGAGATGATGGACTCCTCTTCTGTTTGCACCAGCTATGCCTTTACTCACCCCACAAAACCCTCCACTGAAGGGGCCACCCCATAGATGCACAGCTTGGGGACTCTGCCCCACCTCAAGCATTGCACAAAATGGATTCAGGGTTCCTAGGGGTGGAATTACAAAATCTATCTCAAAGTGACTGGAACCAGGTAAATCCCAGCCTGCAATGAGGATATGGCCATCCTGCTGCATGCCTAAAATTTGTTCAGCTTCTCCAATTGCTTTAGGTGACTCAGTAAAGCCTGAATGAGAAAAAAACCAAACTAAACAAAAAATAGCTCAGAACAATTTTTACTCATGCAGTTGCACTTTCTGTGAAACACTGTAAATTTGAGGAGCATATTGTACTGTGGATCTATTGGCATTAGTATTAAAGCAACACACTGAAGATAGCTGCTGTGTGTGTGCAGCTCATGTACCAAACTCAGCAACCAATCTGCCTGGGGTTATTTCCTTAGAGGAATAAATAAGAATTAAAGGTAGGCAGTATTTTTAAAAAGCAATAAACCCTTTTGATTAAGGACTTTGGCTCCAGCTTTGCACTGTGCAGTAACACTCAAGGCTGAAGATCTCAAATCTGTGTTTTGAAAAGCTTAAAAAGAGAAAGCAAGTGTATTCACCCTGACCACAGATGCACTTGGCTCTTAGATGAATGTGCTTCAGCAGGTGCCTTGAGGCTGGAAGGATTTGCACGACCATTGCCTGGCCATGCTGTGGGTCAAGGAACCCTCCAGCTGAGGACACCAGCAATGCTGTTTTATTTAACTTATATTGATAATCAATTAATAAATGGCAATTTTTGCCAAGTAAAGACCAAAGTAAGGAGCACGTGGCCAAACCCCAGGCTGGGCTAGTTTTGTAGAAAAGCTTAACAGGCAACTGTAAATGGGAATGCATGGGTAAAAGTGCAGATTGCTGATCTGGAAATGGAAATAAGGGGCAGCTGACAAATGCCTCAGACTCAAAGTGTTGATGTGAAATGAAACATTTGGGTTTCCATGAACACACTAGAGAACAAAAAACCAAGCCCAATATTTGGATTTGTGGTGTGACTTTACTCCTCCCCTTTACAGAAGAAAATTCCAAATACATGCAGACACAGATAAATGGAAATAATTTTCCTCATCAAATGGCTTCAGCTTCCCTTAGCTTTGCACTGATCAGAGACACTGAGGAAGACAACGCTGGCACCATCAGCACTTCATCCTGCCCTGAGCAGGTGTTTCACAGGTAGTTTGGGTCCTGCGTGGGTCCTGCAGAAAGCGGCAGCCGGGATGCTCGGTGTGCCCGGTTTTCCGCAGGCGCTGATGTGCATCGGGGCAGCGGGAGGTGGGAATGCCGGCCGGGCTGCTGGGCGCAGCTGGGGCCGCCGAGGGCAGGGACGAGGCGCTCCCGCCCAGCGAGGGGTCTGAGCATCCCAGCAAAGGAAAATGCTGCAGAAGCAGTGAAAGGTAAACTGAAAGGAAATCAAAGTGGAAATAATAGTCAGTGAAGCCCCCACCATTCCTACCATTTCATGGAAATCAAGTCAGAGAGGAAGCTGTCTGCTGCAGAAAAGAAACAGGCTCTTCTTTCCAAACCACCCTCAGATGGGTACAAGCTGCTTCTTAGCAGCAGACCTCCACCTTCCAACAAGGATGCCGTTCTCTTGCCCCTCCTTCCATCCTACTCCCTCCCTCTGTCTGACAAATCCCACATTCCTGTGCTGGGCCAGATCCTAGATCCATCTTCCTGGCTCAGGTGGTGCAGAGTGTGTGGGTTCAGGGTGCAAAGAGGTGCAATGACAGTTCAGGTCAGATACTGATGGATGTGGTGTGACACAAAGACTACCATCCCACAGACATTTCCATCCACAGATTCCCACCAAGGCCAAGTTTTTCCAGCCTTCCCAGCCACCTCTCCAAGCTGTGAGGCTTCAGTCCTCTGTCGTCTTCTTCATTTTGGACCAGCAGTGGGATCCCTTGAGAGTTATAAGGAAGGAGCCAACCTCTTCCCACAAGGATTCTGCTGAAATGAGGGATCAGGACTCAGGCCATCAGAAGGGATCTGAGATTTCCCAGAGAAGAAGCTGATTTTTCCCCCAGCTGCATGCTGCTCAATGCTACCCAGGGACTGCAGTCTCAGTTACAGTTCACGACTTTCATTATTTCAGTCTTTGGCTAGAATTTAATGTCGTCCAAATAAAGCTCGGGCTGTGCAGCCTCCACACCCCTCCCCTTTATCGTCTACTGGGTTTTTACCACCTAAGCAAACGGGAAGGGAAGGAGGCATTCCTGGAATGACGCTAAACAGAGATTACAGTGTTAACTTGACTCCTCCATTCAGTGAAACCAAATTGGATTTGCCAAGCTGGCAGCCCCTCTCCTGTCTTCCCTGGCTGGTATCAATCTAATTAAATACTCTTTCTCTCACACAGCTTTTTTCTCCTCAGTTCAACTTACTGGAAAAGCAGAAAAAAACAGGCTCTGAAGGATTGAATTTGGGGTCAGCTGGTAGAAATCATCACAAACTGCCAAAGCAGCATCAGCACAGAGGCATCAGAGCAAAGACCTCAACAACACACAGCTGAGCGGGACCACGGACAGCATTTCTGCTTTTCCATGCAGGCTTCCCAAACATGGGTACTTGGAATCTGCATCTAATAAATCCCTAGGACAGCTGATGTAGAATGGCTTTCCAACTGGGAAGAGACTGTATCTGCAGGAGCCTCTTCAGTTTGCCGTGGGATACAGCACAAGAAATCAAGTTCTGTAATAACAGATCCCTCGTAATGGCACCTTCATCTTCTGTGTAGAGGCTCACAGATTATTTTCTCTCTGCTCAAAAATACAGGGTCTCAGTGTTCAGCTTCTTGGTGCTGACAAGCGTTTTTGCTTTCACAGCGATTTCTCTTCGGTACTTGGCATGAAGGGAATTTGCAGCCCCAGGACAGTTGCAGCCTCTGTCCCTGCAGGATCTCCCTGATGCAGCAGGAGCAACCACGAGTGAGAGAGCCCAGGGAGGGGATCCTGCTCCTGGTTCCTGCCCAAGCAAGTGCCTCATCCCAAGGACCACCTTGTCCCTGGCTGCATACTGATTGAGAACTGACTGCTGTCCTGGATTCAGAGGGAAAAAGTTTTATCAGGAGCTCAGCCATTGCCCTGCACCAGCTTTTTTCCACAAGCTGAGATTTCTCCTCTCCTCATCACATGTAACCCTGGAACCTCTGGGGCATCTCACAATCCCAAGGGGCACATGGATGCAGCCCCCAACAGGCTGCTTTCTAGGGACTTGCCATCAGCTTTTACACTATTCGATTTGTTTCCCTGCCCTGCAGATCACCCTGAGCCCTCATGTCTGCATTTCTTCACCCATTCATATGCCTCTTCCCGGGTCTCTGAATACACAAACTCTGTGCAGCTCTGGGAAGCTGCTCTCCAGAGCTGGAGAAATCTCAGTTTCAGGATGGGAACAGAAGACTTCCACGTGCAATGATCAGAGCAGCATTTTAAGCTGCCGGTCACTGGCAGTGCCTGCTGAAACAAGGTGCCATCATGGCCTGAGGAACAGGGAGCACTGTCTGTTTGGTCAAGCTGATTGCTCTCAACTAAAAATGAACACTCCCCTCTCTGCTCCCAGGGAAGACACCCCAGCTGCTGTGGGGCCCTGCCCTGCCTGTGGTCAGGAGGCTTTGGAAATATTGGACACTAGTGGAGGATGGCTCAGGTGGCTCTAGAGGCACTTGCTGTGGTGCTGGCGAGATGCTCCTGTTGAGAGGAGGCATGAGGAACTGCAGGAAGACAGGCACAGAGATGGGTAGGAAAACTGTGAAGGTGCCTGGTAGATCTTCCTATGATATTTTATTTCCAGGATGGAGAGCTCCTACACCACAAGGAAAGAGAAGACTAGCACCATGTGTTTATGTTGTGATTTTCATCTTCTCTGTTTTCTTAGGATGGGCAAAGACCACTCTGCTTTCCAGGCCTTATCAGCAGAAGTCCAGCATTAAATGATAATCTGTTACTTACCTGCACTGTTTGTTACAAGATCCTCTGGCTCATGGCTCCAGGAGAAGCAAAGGACAGTTTGTACCTGAAACCTTCCCCAAGCTTCAGCAAAAGCAGAGTATAATCTCCAGAGGTGGGATTCAGGCACAGCCCACCCAGTATTAGCATCCATTGGCGTGGGGAAAGCAGCACACCTCCCATGCATTTCAAACAGGAGCAGAGCCTTCTGGTATTTTCCCAAAAATGATTCTCAGTACCATTTTTGTTTGCAATAGGAGGGAGAAATCATCTCCACATTAATCAATTAATAAGCAGTGGTGGTGAGAGCTTGTGCTGGTGGCAGCTGTCAGCTAAGTGTGTTGTGTTGTGCAGATTTGTGACTAATGGGCCACATTAATTCCCAAATTGTCTCAGCCTGGATAGCTGGCTCTGGCAGAGGGGGAAGATTTAGGATGATTGCAGTTCCCATCTTAGGAAGCAGCTATTTACTGTCATTACTACACATCAGGGAGTACTTTAAAAAGCTCAAAATCTATCATTCAGATTTTAACCTCCTTTAGCATGGAGTGGGAAGTAGGTCCTGCAGCTGGGGTACAGAGCTGTCTGAGTTCACACTGGAGCCTGGCAGGCAGCCACAGCCCTTCTGCAGCGCCTCTCAGAGGGGGAGGTGCTCCCATTGTGTACATCATGGGTGAAATTCCTCGACGGCAAAACCTGAAAACCAGATTTCAGAGCAGAAAAGAGCAGAGCAGCTCCCTCCAGGAGAGCTTTTTGCTCCCTTTTCCTAAAGGTGGATCCGTTAGGTGCAGCTCTGAACTGAGACGCTCATGGTAAGACCCCTCCCAGGGCAGCATTTCCAACTGGGTGCCCAGAGCTGCTGGTCCCTCCCTCTTGTTTGCTCATACAGTACGTACGTGTGCTTATGTGCATGGGGGGAAGCAGAGGGCCCTGCTGTCACCCCAGATGCTGCCACCCCTAAATATGGTGAAGGCAACATGCAGCTCTCTTGTCTGACACCAGCCATGGCCCAGGGACCAAGCCATTGTGTCAGACAACCCCAGCTGGAGCCTCGGAGCCCTTTCTGTGCGACCAGACCGCACAGCACAGCACTGTGGAGATGCCCTCAGCTGCAAGGGGAATGCCAGCAGCATGGCTGGGAGGCAGGCCACCTCTCCTCCCATGCCAAACTCTGCTCCCACCACTACCAGCACAGCTGGAGGTGCTCAGGCAGCACCAGTGTGGACAGGAAGGAACACAGAGCATCAGTGGTACTCCTGGGAGAACAAGTAGCAGCCCTTTCCTTCAGTGGTACCTCTACCTGGTGTCTGTTCAGTCTCCCAGGAACTCCAGGGATCTTTGCCACTGGCAGCCCACCAAAGCAGCTGAACGTGGCTTCTGGGCTCTGCCCCTCACCCTCCCAGAGAAGCACACGGGCCAGGATAGGCAGGGATCACAGGAGGCCACCCACATGGCAGCTCAGGGAGCAGGGAGGGAACGAGGGAAATGAGGGTTCTGCCAGCTGGGCACCTGCTCGGAGGGCCCTCAGCTCATGGAAGGGCAGCACCTCCCGTGCTCTGCATGGATCACACCAGACCTCCCAACTTGGCTTGGCACCAGGGGACAGTGGTTGTTCCTTTCCTGAAACACATTGGCACTTACCCATGGCCTCTATGGGCTCCAGCTACTGAAAATAAAAGTCATTATTTCTTAAATGCAGAAGAGGTACAAGAGGAGTGCTCTGGATGCAACGTGAATCCTTTGCAGTCAGGCTGACAGTGCTGGGTGTGCCAGGCAGAAAGTAAAGAAATTAAAACCATTGCTCCTCCCCACACCCAAAGCCACACACAAAAAAAGCAAACCCCAGGTCTTCAAGAGCTCTCACTAGCATTCCCTTTAAGTTTTTTCCCCACCACTCAGCCTGCCCACAACACATTGATGGCTGGAGTAAAGACTGGAATGGCTTTCCACAACATATTAGTTAAAACACTGATGTCTAATGAAATCCAGCAAACTCCAGCAAAAAAAAAATGTTACAGCACTAAACCTTTTCTTCTTATTAACAGCACAAACACATGCTTTGTCTACAGCATTTGAGACTCCCTGTCTTTGGTTGACTGATACCGGGGTGATGGGCACACACTATTGCCATGGCTTCTCACAGCAGGACCAGAACAGTACCTCAGATGACTGGTGAGAAGGACATCAAGCATAAGCAAGAAATTATCAGCAACTAACTTCTCTGGGAGTTAGAGACTATTTAAAATTTTTATCTTAATTAATACCACAACCCTTGCTGTTAATTTTCTTCAATTCACAAAACCAATAATTAGAGCAACCCTTCTTGCATACTTACACTTCTCAGACATTGTCTTTTCTATGTCCTATAGGAATAAAAATCGTGGTTTATTTATGAATAAATTGATTTTCATTTCTAATACAGGTATTTCAAGTCTTCCTTTGCAGTTTGTCTTTTGTTCTTACCAATGCCAAATAAATCAAGAGTATATATGTGCATACGAAGACTCTCTCATAATGATTTTAGATAAATGCATAATTTCAAGTCAGGGCAAACCCCAAGAACAAACCCCCAGCCTTCAGGACCTCTTTCCCACCACCTTGTAGCCGACTTTGAGATGTAAACCTCTACCAAGTGCTTCCAAGGTGTTTTGTTTTGACTTAGCAGCCCTTTATAGTGCAATAGAAGAAGTAGCAACAGCAGGCACGTGCACAGGGATCAGACACAAGGTCATCAGACAGGCAGACATGTGAGCACTTTTGTCCAGTCCAGAAGCCACAAAAGGGCCAGAGAAATTGCTCTTGGCAGAGAATTACCAAACCAGTTTTATTCTGTCCTACAGACCAAAACTGAGAACTTAGATAGCAGGTGTTTCTGACTCACATGAAGGCTACCCTGCTGAAGATTCCAAGGGAGGAGAACAGTGAAGTGATCTTCCTTCAACAGTTTTATGATGTGTATGTATCCCTTTCAGCTGGAACAGGCACTTTACTAGAAGCAGAACTTATACAGGTTTTGTCTTAACTGCACACTTTGCCTACCTGACCCAATGCCAGCATTCAAAGAGCAGAGACCATGAGACCACAAACAGTGCTGTAAAAACAAAGACTAGTATTTCAGTTGTAAAATCTTTTTTTTATTGTTACAAATATACATATGAATAAAATCCCTTCAACCTGTAATGTAAGTGGGTAGCTGTGAAATTTGCATCCCCTCCCTCAAAAGCTGAAATGTTTTTACAGATGTCGAACTATGTTTCTCATAGAATTACACATAGAAAGGAAGCTAATATGCAGACAGAACCGAGGAAGGCCTCCAGAAAACACCAATATTAATAAAATTTCAATTGCCCTCATTCCAATCAACTATATACATTAATATACGAACGTGGAAGCATACCATGGTTATATGTAATCCAAATCCTTCTCTGTTGTGCTTTCTGACAGTACACAAATGTAAGCGTTGGAGCTTTATGTACAGTAGGAGAACAGGAAGAAAGAAGCTCCCTATGGGAGAATGTAAAAACCATACCCAAGCATTTAATATATATAATCTATACAAATTATTTTATTAGTGTGCTCTTTTAATATAATTACAATGTGCAATTGCATACCGCAAGAATATATTTATAGGTAAGTCACGTGCAGATCTGACACATTTACATTCAGCAGTACAACACATTACCTGCTGTACAGTGTATTAGTGTAAGACAGTGTCCAGTTAATTTGCTTTGCTTTCTAAATGCCCTAATGCAGGGCACTCTTTGTAGCTGCTTCAGAGAAGTTCAAGTAGAATACATGAAAGAATGGCTGGCTTTAGGCAAAGGCATGGAAAGGAATGTCTGCACTGTACAGACCAGAAATTAGGGACCGAATCAATGCCAAGTGTACTGTAAATCACAATTGGAAGATCAGGTTTTCTGCATGGAAATGTACCTGTGGAAAGAGCAGCTGACTAAAAGGGCTGTTGATTGCTGAACCCCGATTGTTATAAAAAGCTCTTGCGCTACAAAGCACTTGTACTGATTGCTAAACAAAAATAAAATCTTTATCTGCTTCTTCGCCAGAGTCACTGGACTTGCTTCCCTGATGGCCGTCTTTACTTAAGGACCTCTGCTTCAGTTCCTGGAACTCATGAGACTGCTGCCCAGGGCTTCTTTTTGCAGCTGCACAAAACAGAAATAGGTCTTACTAATGATTGCAGAAGAGAGAGGAAGAAGAAGAAAAAACAACAGTTAAAAAAGTCATTAATGCACATGGGACCTGCTCCTGGCTGAATTAATTTGCACTAGTAGGAGTAGCATAGGTCCATTTATTCTTCCAGCCAGAAAAAGGTGAGAGAAGAGAGAGTTTGAGCAAGCTTTATTCCACTGTTGGTTGGCAAGCAGGCAAACTTGAAATATGAGACTTAGTACTTCACTGTGGCATGGATAAACATTACAGTTAGAAATGGCATGGAGATTTTCTTTGATGAGATTTTCTCATCACACCACTTCCAAACCAGAACAGCATTCTTTTTTCCAGCTGGGATGGATCTCAGACAGTGCACTTGTGACTCCTCAGGTGGATGCCCCTGCTGGGCATCCCTCAGACCAGGGATGCACATCTCAGGCCGGCCTGTCTCCCTAGCAGGACACATCTATGTTCTCCCTTTTGACTCAGCAGCTTTGATCAGACATTCACCTTGGCATCCAATTTACCCAAACTGCTTCTCCCTGCCCTGCTACACTGCCAGGTCCCAATGTCCTCCCTGTCCCCTGACAGGAGAGACACCCATGGCTCTGAGCCCAACCATCATCTCCTCCAGATGAGACCACGGGCTCTGCACCTTGCTGTGCCTGGGAATGGGGAAAGCCAGAGTGCATACCTATTCCCCCCGATCTAAATGCAAACAGTACCCATTTTGTTCACCTGAAATCTCAGTAAAGCCAGGGCTTCCTCCAAACCTATAAGCTTCAAAATAAATCGGAAAAGATGGTTGTAAAACCTTGTTGAAGTTCCTGATCTAATCAGCGGCCTACAACTGCTATGGTAACAAGGTGGTTATACACATCAACCAGGGTGACCTTACCCAAGGACTGACAGCATTAGAAATCTCACACTTGCACTTAAAACGAAACTTTAAACACAGTGGCCCTTAAATGTGACCTTGTTGCAAGTCACCTCACTTCACCCCCACAAAATTAAATGTTGCCATTACAAGACCTTCTTTGCTCCACCATTTCAGGTAAGGATGATTGGATTTGGTTCACACTGACCCTTGTGCCTGACCACTTTTGTGAATCCCTCTCTGGACAAGGCACCAGAAGCTGCTGTGGCCATGCAGCACCACCTTTCCTTCCCCATGTGCCACTCACTTGTAGCCTCACCACTGCAAGGGACAGCCTGCCCTGTCACCAGCACACAGCTCCAGCCACAGCAGCAGCCTGCCACTGACCATCTCTGCGGCCATTCCTAATTGTGGAAGTCTGTGTTAGGGACTGCCAGGAATGTGGGAAGTGCAGAGAGGGATCTCAAGGCAGCCAAATAGTTTTCCTGAGTCCAAAATACCTGTTTTCTCATTTGTGCTAGCCAAAATATGTGAGGAAATGAGAGCCAGCAGCTACACACTCACTGCATTCTTATCCTGGCTTGGTAAGCTGGGAAACAGGAAGGGATTTTGAGAAAGGTTTTTAAAGCTATTTCATAGAATTGGAGAGGATTATGATACCAAAATCCTGTAAAAAATATTCAGGCATTTCCACCTTCCAAAACACCACTGCTTTTCAAAGAAATAGGTGCCTGGAAATTTTTTGAGTTATCTTTAACACCAGTACCTCCTAATAATTACCTGGCCTTTGTCTGGCCTGCATTGACTCTTCAAACAAAACCCAAACACATCCTGCAGCAGCCATTTTAGTTTATGGGCTGATAAATAGAGGCAAGTAGTTTGCCCCATAAATGACTGAAAGATGTATCAGGCATTTAAGTCCACACAATGCAAGCAGGCTTCTGCCAGAAGAGCTTATGCTTGCCTCAGTGAAACCATACACAGGTGACCTGCAGCGGTCTACGGCAGGATCCCAGCTTTCAAAACTTACTTTATCAGAGAGGCATCTCAGAATGAACTAAAATATAACAACTTGATTATGATAGGGAGGGGAGATTCCCAGTTTGGATGGACTAAGTTTGATTTTACAATACGAAAAGAAAATCAGTTTATAAATTTTGGGCTGAGGAAGGGTTATGTGAAGTCTTATAAACAGAAAAACTGTGCGTAAATGGAGTTGCATAAGATGTTCAAATACACAATTAAAATACTTTAGAAAAAAGTAATTTTGAACAACTGTTTAAACCAACCAGTTAAGAGGTAAAGAGAAACATGTAAACATGTACCATTTGAGAACAGGAGTTTTTATATTTTAAAAGCACATAAAGGAACCAAACATTTTTATAGCCTACTGAATGAGCTCACTGTAAGTCAAAGCTGCTCCTCAATGCAGCACCATGCTGGGTTTGGGTTCTTCTGGTGGTGCTTTGGTTTGCTTTTGCAACTGAAAATCAAAGTAACAATAAATAATCCAATTTACCCAGTTCTCAAATGATTTTGTGAGTGATGCACTGAAACTGGCACTAACAATATTCAAGCTGAAATGTATTTTGAAATACTAAAGTGCAGGACCTCAGAAATGACAGGTGTGCAAGCACAGCAAGCAGCAGCCAGCCTACCTGCAGCGTGCCAGTGCTGCTGCACTGAACAGTCACAGACTGTAGTGAGTGCTCTTCTGTAGAGGGGCTGCATGTGCTAGATGGGGCTGGTCACTGGAGTTGCCACAAAGGAAAAATGCACACAACATGTTTTACCTGGGAATTTTTTCATGCCATGTAAATCCCATGGGGACAGAAAGATGATTAGAACCCCATGAGATTTTTACCTTTCGCATAATGACAAATGACAAAATCACAATCTCCTGTGGCTTCTTTGCAATTACCATTTATAAACAATTGTTAGTGCCAGTTATCAAGTACCATCTTGATGAAAAATGAAAACTTCTAACCAGAAGTTGGCTGTGCCATCCTCTGCCCAAGCACATTAGCTTCCTCTTCTGCACTGGTAGCACACTGCCCCGGAGTGGTTTTCACGCTGCCAGATGGCTTGGCACAGTCAAGAGCTGCATCTCTTTTTTGACAATCTCCTGTTTGCTCTAGCAAGGAAAAGGATTCATTTATACTCCTAAGCTGTTCTGAGGGCCCATGTACAGAAGGTAATATGAAAAATTTCACTTATCCAACCCATTTAATCAATTATTCAGAGAGCAGTAATCAGTATGCCAGTTGCTTGCTTAAATATGGTCCAGATATTTTGGGGTGTTGGTAACTGCAGCCCAATCTCACAGCTGTGCAGTGCAAAGAGGTTTATTTGAAGATTGTCCCATGAAGTACAGTTAAAGTCATCAACATAAAGCAATTTTATAATCAAGTAAAATCTAATTTGTAGCTTTGTTTCACAGGAGATATGATTTTGTTACGAACTCAAGCAGATTTGCAGTGATTTACCAGTTGCAGAAATGAACTGAACACGCTAGCCTGAAGAGAAGCAGAAAACAAGGACAGAGGAATGGCTGAGTGAGGAAGCAGGACAGTGATGAATAAGAAAGAAAACATGAAAAGGAATAAAAATAAAATAAACAGAATTTACTCTTTCCCAAATAATTTTATGCAAAGCACAGCAGCTCCTTAAGAACCTGGCAAGTTAAACTATCATCAATAAAGTATGTACAATGCCATGTAGAGCCACACAGAAAATCCTCTGTTTGGCTGATTTGACTGGAGAGGTTTAAGGGAGCAAGGAGTAAGAAAGCACAGTGCCTGTGTTGCCTTTCCCTGGTCTTAAAATGAAGAGCCANTTTACAGAATGTGCTCTGGAGAGGACCTTGGTGTCTGGGGCTTTCTGACCCCTCACTACGAGGCTGCCAAGATGTTTGGTCTCCTGGCTTAACAAAATATTAGGCCTAAGAGTGTGGGCTAGAAGCACTAAGAATACATAAAAGCTATAGCAAAAGTATATAAAAGGGGTATAAAAGAAAAGGCAAAAAATCATCATGGCATCACCTGACTCCTGTTGCTTTTGGCAACATGGATCATTCTGAATGATGGCAGTAGGCTCTGTAGGCAGCACAACTTCTCAGTCTTCACAACCCAGCCTTACGTAGCTGCCTCAACTCGTTTGTCCCCATTCTATGCTGTGAAAATCTGCTGTCAGAGTGTGAAAGGGCACCCCTTTGTTTCACAGCTTAAGTGATGGGAACCACCTTAGATGTCTTTCTTGAGGAGAGACCCAGGAAGGAAGACATCTCACTCCCAAATTTCAAACATCATCACTTGTGCCAACTAACACCACGCTGAGCAACATTTCTGTAACTACTTCTCCACATATCCCACGCTATCAGAGGAAGCTTTAGCTCTTCTACGAGTCAACTCAGGACATGAAAATGCATCAGCAAAAGTAGAAATCCAGCGTACGCGTGAAAATCAGCAAAGATAAGAGAGAAGCCTACTGTTGTGCATAAAAGATAAAAGGTACCAAGCCTTGCCCTTGCACACAGAGACTCATTGCCTGAGGAGGGGGAGGCAAACTCAGTCACAAGCAGAGACCCCACGGAAAGGAAAACAGAGAGAGCAGTGGGCTGGCTGCAAGGAACAAAGTCATAGCTGCTCCCCTGAAAACATGCTGAACCACAGAGCTGCATTTCACATTATTGTGTGACCAGTATCAACCAGCATCTCAGTTCAGACCAAACCAACCATAAATATACACAACACACGAGTCCCTTAATTGTTCAGTTACATTATTAATGCCCAGGGATTAATGGTTCACTTGATTTGATCAAAGGAAGATGGGTGGAGGAGATGCTGAATAGGTGACCAGATACATTTTCCCTGCTTTTTGCACCTTCAAATGAACAAACCTTTCCAAGTGAAAACAAATCAGGGGACAATGACACATCAAATTTCACTAGAAGACACCAGTTACACCAACACTCCTACCTTCTTGAGAGAATGATCTCACTGAGGGGCTGGTCTGACCATCCTTTTCTTTATCAGAAGGAACTTTCTTCAGCACCGGTGGAAGCAGGGCAACTTTTGGGGAGCTGGGGCCGGAGGGAGACTCTGGAGCATCCTCTGTGGAGTACCAGAAAAAAAAGGGCGAGAAGCAGAAATTATATCTGCACTGAAGCTCACAGAAACAGTGCTGTTTATGATGGGCCAAACCTCAACACAATACACAAACAAGAAATAGCCAGAACCTGAGTCAGAAAAAGAAGGATTAAGGAATTTACATTACGACAAGATAACAAATTATATGGACCTCAGTCCAGGTGAAAGACTTTTAGCAGTCAAACAGAAGATCTCAATTGCAGCATTTTTCACATGTGCTGCTATTGTAGTGCAAATAGAAAGCTGATGAGACCAAGGGATTTACCTGCAAGACAAAAGTATGCAATTTGTAAAGAACAGCCGGAAAAAAACTTGGATGGTTTTTTTTAAAATATTTGTTCTAGTCATATTTTTATTGTCCTGAAACATAACTAACTAATCAATTTAGATGTCCTGTTTCACAATTATAAGGTCTAAAAGTGAACCAGGGAAACAAATTACATAAAAAGCCTTACAGAACTCTGTACTTCCACAAATAACTTCCCGGAGCATAACACAAGGACATCCATAAAGACTTGCTAAAAAGAAAAAATACTTCTGTCTTCTGGACTGTAAGGAAATCTGGAACTTAAGTTCAAATCCATAGTTTAAAACCATCTGGATATCTTGTTTCTCTGGAAGGCTGGATATGGATTATGTAAGGCAAGTTGACTACTATCTTTACAGTCCTTATAGGAGGACCTTTTCAGTCTTACACTAGACAGACCTCATTTGGATAGGAGGGAAGTGGGTTACTTAAACTGCTTGTAAGTTTGATTCTCAAGGAGTTAACAGTGGCATACATACACAACAGAAGAACTAGGAAGATACATTAGCACTGACAGAAGAACAAAAGAACTCAGCGTATCACCTGTATAGCACAAAGAGTTAATTCAGTTGCATACTAGAAATTAATAGAAATTTATCTCTGCTGAGGCGCCACCGTGAAGAGTCAATAATTTCACTTTCAGCACAGGAAAGCAATGACCTTCCCAAATGCAACTTGGTATGAACAGATACAACAATTCCTGGACCTTCTCCATGCATTTGATATGCCTGTGAGGCCACTTGCACTTGGGGAAGCTCAATATCAACACAAGGAGGAGCACAGTGACTGGCAAACACAGCTAGATATAGACTTTCAGTCTTGCACAATTTCTGGACATCTGAGCTGTGTTCCTTTGCACCCAGATTACTTAGCAAAAATTTGCTACCATTTGTGAGGCCACACTGCTGGAAACAACAGTGAGAGCAAGACCACAGAAAGGATGATTGCTTGGTTTTGTTCATCACGTTGCCTGGGCATCCTTAGGCAGTGGGTTACTACAAGTACTAGGACAGAAGCTAGAGTGCAACAGAGCTGTGTTGCTTTTACTATCGACTGTGGGGTGAGTATTAATTACTCCCTTGTGTTAAACCCACAGTATGCTGTCTCTGCAGGAAATAGGAGCTGGCAGAAACAGACAGCTCAGGTCTTCTTGATAACCAAGGTTTTGACATAGCACTGCCTATTTTACAGATTAAGCACCACTAAATAAGCCATACTTTCCTGTTGTATTCATCCTCATAAGCATCTTACCCAACATCTCTCACTTCGACGACCATTTCTAAAATGGTCAATAAAGTAAATGTAAATCCACCTAAAATCAGAAGGTGATTTTGTATTTGAACAACATTCTGGCCACTGGAGTGCAAAGACTAAGAAATGCTCAGGTTTCACATCAAGGACAGGGAGGAGGCTGTAACATCCCTCTGACTCCTCATCCTTATCAGAAATTATGTCATTCTAAGGTCAACAGTGATTATGGGAAAAGTCAAGAGGGCTGCAAGCTCTTACAGATGCCCATGCTCCCATTTTTCACTCCCTGGCAGTTAATAAGGCGTATTTCCCGTGGAAACTTGGGAAGTCTGTAACTGGCTTTTAAATCCCCTCAACTGCAGTGGCTGTACTTTGGGAAGAGGGGGTTGTGACACTGGCCTATTAAAGAGCAGACAGACAAGTGCATGGGAGATCTGCTGAAGCACTTCCCACTACTGGAAACCTTCAGATAATATCTGAGCAGGAGGCAGTGTTGCAGCGTTATAAATGCACAGTTACAATTATTTTCAGTCAAAAGCAATAAGGAAAGAAATGAAGGCTAAACAAGGAAAAAGTAAGTGACAGTTGATTTGTGCAAGTTATTGAGAATAACAGGCACTTGCATGAGGGGCTAAGAGCAGCCTGCCACAAAACACCAAAGACTTTTGTATTTAGAGCCAGGTGTTTAGAGAAAATAGATTTATTTTTGTCAGTGCTACTAAAACTGAGGTTTGATGCTGAAGTAGCTTTCTGTGCTCACCTCTTCTGTGAAAGCAGGCTAACTCAAAACAGCTCTGCCACTACTGCTTCTCACACTTTACTATTGAGGATCACAGATGACACTATTTTAATAAGTTTATTCCAATTGGGGCAAAAGAAGGTGGAAAAGAAGGATGTGAGTCAAGAGCAAGGCAATGAAGAACCTGCCCCTCTCCATCTAACTCCTGTTCCAGATGCGGCTGTGGGAGTCTCCTCCTTAGCCCACACAAACAGCACCCAGAAGCACCCAGAGCTGGGGATAACAACTGCCCAGAAGAGCTGCTCACCAGTACGAGAGGCAGAGCGTGGTTTCTGTGGCACTGTGGGTCGTCCTGCCAGGCTGGGCTTTGTTGACTGCAGTGGAGGTTTTGGACTGGTCGGTGTATTGGAAGAACTTCTTGCCTTTGCACCAGCTTCTGCCTTTGGTTCAGCTTTTGAATTTTTTTCTGATGATGCTGAGACGGAGTCGCCTTTATTTGATGCAAACCGACTCTCTGGAAGGGTCTGCTGTTGTTTAGGCACTGAAATAAGTAGACACATAAAATAAAGTCTGCTGCAACACAGAAGGCTCCATGCACAGGTATACTGGTGTGGAAAATACCACCACAACCTAACACATGCACTGCTATGTGACTGTGTAAGAAGATCCCTTATGTCTTATTCAAAATCACTGCAAAGCAAAGCATCTAAACCTGCTAATTTTGACAAGTGCTAAAGTTTCTGATTCAATTGCCCAAGAGAGCAATTGCATGTCCCCCTTTTTAATATATTTGAGATGATGGCTAGCTGGACCTTATTCCTCCTTCATATTTCTAGGAGCAGATGGCACAGCCTACCTGCTGAGAAAACAGTGATGGATCAGTAAAATAGGCAGCTCTTGACTGTTTTGTGTGTCTACAGACAAAAGGTTGAGTTTCCAAGATCAACAGAGAAATCCTGGCCCAGAAAATAAATCCCAAGTGTGTGACCAGCAGGCTACATCTTTTTGTTTGCTGCTTTTAGCAAGCTCGAGAGGAGATTTTGAAACTTAGCCCAGATCAAAGTATTCTTTATATAGTATCTTGATTTATCTAATAACACTGTACATGGATTACAGTTTCCACACATTAGTAATTTTTCCAACGTGTTATCTATCCCAAACAAAGACCAAGGTATTTAGAGATAAATTTGCAGTGACTTCCAAGCAGTAAGTCAGTCCCATCTAGCTATGTATGTTGGTAGAAAGCCTGCTGGAGTCCAGGTTGCTAACAAGCAAAAAGCCTGCCCTACTTTCCTGCTCTGCAGCTTTCAGAAGGTTGAAGGCAGTTTCAATGATAATCTTGAAACTTGTATGTTTGCCTGGGACTTAGAGCAGTTGTCACAACTTTAATCTCAGAACAGAATTTCAGACTAACTGAAATGCAGACTGGTAGCCTTGGTACTTGGCAAACCCGAGTGTGAGCTCACAGATGCTGACTTGACCTACCTACCTGCTATTCCCATTCAGAAACCCGACTGAACGTGGAAGTGCTGAGCACAGACATTTTAATGGCAGTGGGAGGGAGGGGAGTGTTTATACAGTTTGTTGCAAGCCAATCTCCAGTATGTTTTTCCAGCCTATGTAGCTGTTTTCCAGCCCAGCTGGAGTTAACTCTGGCAAACCAGACAGCTGTGTGGGCATAGAGATGAGTGTGAGTGTGTGACAGGGAGAGTTTGTGTCTGCATGCATGAAATACTTTCTTGCTGCAAGAGAAACAGCAGGACACCGCCTGCACCTGTGCGTGTGTGCATACAAAAAAAGAGGCAACATCCAGACACAAAGCAAGGAATAAAACCCCCAAAACTTATTCTCCTTCTGCACCACTATCTATAGTTCCTGTAACAATATTCAGCAATTTTCCATTAACTTTCTTTCTTGTCTTCCTGACCTCAGGCCTTCTAACATTATTAGAACACAGTAATTTAAAATAAATTAGCCCAAGCCAAACTGTAGTTGCAACAATAAAAAGGAGCCTTGGGGAGCTCTCAAGCAAGAGTGGTAAGGAAACAACTGACAGCTAGAGGCCAAAAGGAAGGGGCAAAAGCACAGTGCAGTGAGGTGGGGGTGAAATGTGTCATATACAGAGACAAAGACCAGAGAAAAGTTGAGGTCAGACACCCCCAGCTACACTGATGCCCAAAGTGCAGACTATCCTTGCTCCTCTGACTTCAGTATGCTGTCATCAGGGGACCCATACAGTCCACAATGTCCTCCTCAAAAGATAAGCAGGCTTTAAAAGCACTGATTTATAGATTAGGGCATGCTTTGAATACGCTTTTTAAAAAAAGCTTTAGGAAGACATAAAACTTCAAAATTGATATCTGAAGTGCTCAATCAAGATGGCCACATTTGGATTTTGACTTCAGCCTGTTTTTCCAGCCTTGCTTTTGTATGTTTTAGAAATCCTGTGTGCCAGGCTTGCAGGATACCACTGCTGCTGGGAAATCAGACCTGGGGCTCTTTGGGGCTGTTTCCTTTTCCTGGGGCTTTGTGTCCCCGGGATAACTGGGTTGGATTCAGAGGGAGTTTCCCCATCGGAAGTCCTTGGCTTGTGTCTGATGAAGCAGCTCCTGCTCCAGGGCCACTGCAGCCCTCGGGTGTGGGGTAAATCCACAGGGATCTGTGTTTTTATGGAGGGGTTTTGGTGTTGTTTTAGCCCAGGGTGGGACTGGAGCTGTCCAGGCTCCACTGCTGCTCTGGGGTTTTGTCCCATGGCTCAGGGTTTAGGGACAAAGTGCTTTTGGGAAGGAGGAGGGGATTTGGGGAATCCCTGAGGTGAAAACC